>LPNX010579421.1:517285-674781 GCA_001517045.1 Pseudotsuga menziesii
TAAGGCCAACAAAGAACAAGCTTACCTGACCTCTTCTAAAAATGAGAGCACAAAAGAAAATAGAGACAACTTAACAACAATAGATTAGAAGCTATGAAAAGCAACAAACAATAAAGAGAAGGGTGTCATCAGTATCACACAGTAAAAAGCCACTACACAAATGGGAGACTTGAAGTTACATGATTACAAAGTTAACATGAAATTATGGAAAAGACCTAAAAACCATTGAAATGAAGAGAAAATCAAAATAAAATAATGCATATTATAAAAGAAACAATTTCCAAAATAAAAAACTAAATCCATATAAAAAGGTTTACAAATAGAATTAAAAAATAACCATCGGTAAGATAGAAAGAGAAGTTCATATGGCCTCCCACAAAAGATATGAGAACATCTGAGGAAAACACATTTTGTGAAAAGAGTAGAGAAGGGGAAGCAAAAAATACTTGAATGGTCTTATAATACTCCTCACACAAGTATTCATGACAATAGTTCAAAGAAATCATATGTACAAAGCTGCAACAACACTCTGTCTCTTAATGGGTACAACTCATGGAGGTCGAAAACATCAAATTGCCTAAATGTATTTTTTTCACCTTTTCCCACTTGCTTTCCTTGGAATGCTGAGAATTTATGCATCAAGGTTGTGGTATGATACAAATTACAATATTTTAAACATTCCTTCATAGACTCCAACCTTTGCAATCTCCCATGTAACGCCCATGTCTTTGTCATGAAATAGGATCACCTCATAGGAAAACAATTGTCCATCTCCTTTTCTTGATTCCACTATTGTTGAAATAAAAAGGAAAATTTAAACAAAAAAATATGGAAGTACATGAATCTAACAATCACAAGCTATAAGCAAAAACTTGTTGCAAAAAAATCACAAAAGAATGCAACAAAAAATACCTACTCGGATGGAATATCTAGAATAGTGTAGGTCAAAATGTCTTGGTTTCCTATGTCTTAGGAGTGAAGGCTATGGCACACCATGGAAACATTAAACCCAAAACATAAATCAGCCTTTTAAAATCTATTAACTAAAAAAAAATGTTTAGAGAACAAAATATCGATTTCATTTTTACTAATGTTGACAGAATTAGTTAGATTTAACATCTCAAAACCACTCTACAAGCAGTTTGTTCTCATACAGACACTTCCTTTATGAATAAGCACATTGACCAAGTTGTTCTTAAATAGTATTAAATTTTAATCATATATTCAATCCTCAAGAACTTACGACATACACAATCAAGTCACGATGGACCCCAATGCATCTAGCGAGATATACACAAAAAACTGGGTACATCATATCCTTTTTATTTCATTTACTAGTTAAATATTCATGAGATAGATTCCTATTGTATCTATTTCTCTCATGTGGGTAGTGGTGATATTGTTCCTCAAAAGAATATTCCTAGATACATTCACACTCTTGTACAAGGACTCCAAGGCATCATACATGTCTTTCCCAATGATACGAGGGATCAAGGATCCTTCATTGAATCCCACAATATTTGCTTTGCACTTACTTCCTGCTTATTTTGTTATGCTAGATAACAAAACACAATCTTTCTACCAATCCTTCCATGAACAACACTTTTAGCTTATATATTTAGCTGACCTATTAACTACATCCCAATAAACTATCAAGGTTGAGAATAGGGTTTGAACTAATACTAACGTAGCATCCTTTCAAGTATAATTTAATCATATTCCGATAAAAATAGAGTACAACAATTTTTAAAACACAACTTCGACTATATAAATGTCATAACATTGAACTGAGTAATTAACCGTGCATTGAAGCCTAACTTCGATGCATAAATGATAAAACTTCATCTTAGTCAAAGTTCAAAGTCTTCCCTTTAGAATTCAATTGTGGCAAAAAGGATTATCAAACTAACATTTTTTCGATTAACAATTTAAAGAGTTGAAAGTCAAGTGGCAAGAAGGAGCTTATTTACTATAGTATCAAAGCAGTAACTTTAATCTGTATTTTTATGAATATACAAGTCACCTTTGAATGACAAACTGAAAGAAATGAATATATTTAAAAATAAAACTAGGAACCATATTGCATATAAACTTTGATGTACATAATGGCCAAAGGCAGATAGAACACTACAACAAAAAGTGGATTTAGTGTAGAATTTAGAACCAGATTTTAGTGTAATTTTTTCCCAATTGTGGTAAACAATCCGGTGCTAAAGCAGGCGCTATTGTACATTTTCGTAAAATGCCTTCTATTTTATATTTTTTTTCCGTCCTTCTTAACATCCATTTTTGCGTCCATTTTTGTGCCCAATTTTTTGCATCTAATGTTACGCCTTTATTTCCACCCAATTTCTCAACTTCTATTGCATCTTTTTTGCGTCCTTTGTTACATCCTTGTTTGCACCCAGTTTCACGCTCATTTTTGCATCCAATGTTGCATCCTATTTTTCTCCTAGTTTTTCATCGTGTCTTGCACTGAATTTTGCACCATGTTTTACATAAAATTATGTGTCCAATTCTGCATCTAGGTTTGCATCCAATTTTAGGCCCAATATTGCATCTAGTTTTGCATCCAAATTTACTTATAATGTTGCATCCCCATTTGCATCTAATTTTGTATCTTGTTTTACGTCTTTTTTTGTATCCATGTTTGTGCCAAATGTTTCATCTTGTTTTACGTCATATTTTGCATCTAGGTTTGCACCTAGTGTTGCATCTCGGTTGATGTCTTTTTTTGCATCTATGTTTGAGCCCAATTTTGCACCCAGTGTTGCGCTTAGTGTTGTGCCTAGTTTTGTGCCCATGTTTGTATCTAATTTTGCATCTTGTTGTGTGTCCAATGTTGCATCCCATCTTGCATTGAATATTATGTTTAGTTTTACATCGAACGTTTTGTCCCATCTTGCATCTAAAATTGTGTCTTGTTTTAAGTTTTTGTTTGTGCCAAATGTTGCTTCCAGTTTGCACCTGGTGTTATGCCTAGTTTTATGTCCATTGATACACCATATTTTGTGCTCAATTTAATTTCCAATTTTACATCTAGTTAGGAATCCACTTTTTCATCTATTGTTGTGTCTAGTTTCAAACCTATTATTACATCTAGTTTTGAGTCATTAATTGTGTCTAGTGTTGAGTCTCTTTTTGCCTCCAATTTTGCATTTAGTGTGACATCCATTTTTGTGTCCACATTTGCGTCTGACATAAGGTCATATTTTACATCCACTTTTGTGTTTGGTGTGACGTCCACTTTTAAATCATGTTTTGGATTTAGTATTGTGTCTAATATTGCACCCATCTTGCACTACTACATTTTTAACCTTTAGAAATACATTGCAATATCATTAGGGCATGGAGGAATCGAATGACCAATCTCCTTCTTGTAAAGCAAGTTCTCTTCCATTGAGCTAGCACCCTTTAAGAATTAGGAAGAGGAGCAATATTAACACATATATTTCATCATTTGTAATTCTAATAAAATACAATAAGATCCAAAGACAAACATGCTTGAAATCCAATTTATTTTTCCAAACACACTAATAAGCAAAAAAATATACTGTGCTCAGGCAACAAAATATCCTAAACAATTGCGCAATCTCATTGTCATGCAACCATTAAATATTGACATGCAACCATTCAATATCCCCCTACACCCATTTCATGGAACTTCACCCTTTTAGAGGATAAAATTCTTTAGTTCACTAGTTTTCAAAAAGTGTTGCAACTCATTGGATATGCAGTCATATTCCTCATACAAAAAAAATGAACACATCTGGTTTAACCAGGGCCAACATGTACAAAGTTCTTAATGGGAAAATGGTTCATTAATTTGTGTTAATCTCTATATGAAGATTATTATATAAGAACAAAAAGTGGAGTTGGATGTGGTGCCTCTATGGTAATTGTTTGAGTATTATGGTAAAAGTCTTTGTAGCATAAGCAAGGAGCCTCTTATGGACTCTCTTACAACATTTGTGTTGCACCAAGTAGTTGCATCACTCTAAAGAAAGTTCAACGAATAGCATTCACTGTGATGTACAAGAAATGCATGAACAATGCCATAATTACCCTCTCATAGCCCATCCTCACCCACAAATGTCAAAATGACAAGTTCTTTCCTTGCTTTCTCGAAGAATGAGAAGTTGCTCAAGAACAATGGATGGAAACCATTGTCATGAATGCTAAGCTAGCTAATGATGGATAGGAGTCCACTTTGAATGAAAACATAATTGATGTTCATGGATTTGTGTGAGTTCCTCCTCTCATGCCTTAATGGAAAGGCTTTAGGGTTGCTATATTTTGGGTGCTAACTGACATTTATGGAAAATCGCTAAATGTGAATTCCTAGGTGCCAATTTTGATAAATATTTTTATGCTCTTTAAGAAATTTGGATTAACATTTTAAATTTTATTAGGTTGTGACATAAGCTACACAACCCACTGTTTATGTATAAATGTGGAAAATGTACATTGATATTATTAATAGTTAAAAGATGCAGTATACAAAAAAACAAACTCATCATATCAAAATCACTCTGAATAAGAGAAACAATCAATAGCACTCACCTTCCTTCACATGACAAATGGAATAAATTTGGAGAATTCTCTCAAAGTAATATTTATCCCATCATGCAATCATAACATAGCAATAATTATGGATTTTAACTCACTAAACACATAAGGGATGTGTTTTTCATAGGAGGGACTACCCACCTACTTTAATCTTGGACTTTAATATTTGTCATGGTCAATGATAGTGTTCATTATTACTTGATATTTTCACCTACAATTTAATCTACCTTCATTCACCATGTCCTAAATCATCAATCTTATAAGCAAGGAGCATTGATACTTTGAAAATAAACATATAACACTCCTTTCTAGTGGGACCTAATGATGCCCAATACAACTAATATTGAATGCAACTACCATTGGTACTTTAAAAATAAACACATACCTCTCCTTCCTAATGACGCCTACTACATCTAATCTACCTTCATGCTACATGTTCTAAATATTTAATATTGTATGCAACTACCATTAGTTCTTTAAAAAAAACACATAACACTCCTTCCTATGGTACCTAATGGTAAACATTGTCTAAGGATAAATATATGTTGATTTTACACAAGAAAAATTAATATATACAACATAATTAGCACTCGCAATTAACAAGTAGTGCAAACGTCATGCCTTCCAATATAGGTTACCCCCTTGAATGGAACTACCATTAGTACATTAAAAATAAACACATACCTCTCATTCCTAATGATGCCTACTACATCTAATCTACCTTCATGCTCCATGTTCTAAATCTTTAATATTGTATGCAATTACCATTAGTTCTTTAAAAAAAAACACATAACACTCCTTCCTATGGTACCTAATGGTACACATTGCCTAAGGATAAATATATGTTGATTTTGCATAAGAAAAAAAAATATACAACATAATCAGCACTTGCAATGAACAAGTAGTGCAAACTTTATCCCTTCCAATATAGGTTACCCCCTTGAAATATATAGTTGTTTACTCTCACTAGGGTAAGTGAGTGAGGCTATCTTCATTTAATCCTGGTAAACCTAAGAATAAGAGGTGTAAGATTGTTGCAATCTTTAAAGGTGTTGCAATATATTAGGGCGTGTAATTTTTCTGCAGATGAGGAGTTGCCTTAGCAACCTAAATCATATTCTTACAAATTGGCTATCCAAGGTAATGGGTGACAAAACATATGGAAAGTTTCATAAGTGACCAAATATGGCTGACAACATTCACAGGTCTTTGCTTTGATTCGAAGCAGAACTAGAAACTTTATGGATTGAATCTTTGATTTTAAGATTGGATGTTCAATTTCAGCCACATCATTTCTTTGACAAATCGGAGTATTGAGCCAGATCCTAACTAATGGTGGTTCCAACAGTAGCTAGAAAATTTCTTAACTAAATCTTTCCTTTCAAGATTCGATTCCCAGTTGCAGCCATATCAACCTTTTGACAAACAAACTAGGAAGTCGAATCATTTTGTTCAAATTGGATGGTACTTTTATCAATCTTGCAAGCTAGTTTGTTAACTTCCCACATCCATATGCAGATTAGGGTTCAGTGGATTGTAATGAGACATGGGATGGATTCTAGACAATTAGGAGCCTCTTCTCCCTCAGAGGCTTGACCTTTACATATGACTTCAAACACTGTGACGCACTGATGAGCTATTGTCTCATTAAATTCGAGGTCTCAAGAATGTTGCCCTTGACAAAGACAGAGATGGCATCATAGTAGAGGTCTTATGGTGAAATGCATCAGAGACCATTCAAAAGTAAAATATTGTAATCTCCTCATATAGAAAGGCATATTAAAAGGGAAAAAAATGTGTATAGATAATAGGACAAACAGACATAGAATCTCTCCACTCAGAAACATGGAATTAAACAGCATTGGCCCAAATGTGTTATGCCGCTATACTAATAAAATACCCCATTAAAATTTGCCAAAAACTAAAAGATACATTTCATGATTGTTATGAACCTGATTTTAACTTATTACCAATAGCTCTTGGCTTTCCCATCAGATGTTATATCTTTGGCCGCATTTAGCAAACACTAGTAGGAAAAAGGACAAGATCAAATGATCAACATTGCAAACTCTTACAAGAATGGGAATAACGTCATCATCACATTTTTGTCAGGTATTTCTTGTTTTTAGGGTAGAGGGGTCTGTCAAAAGTATGTCAAGTGGGTACTCGTTGGATGTGGAATTTAATTCCGCATCCAACGAGCTCTCTCGATCGAAATTTGAGTAAAAACATGGGGATATGTGTCAAAAATACAAACAAAAAAGTAGTTTTTTTCTTTTATTCCTCCAAAATTAATAAATATTATATTATTATTTTAACTATTATTTTATTAATTTTTTTAGGAGGCCCATTTTGAGTTGAAATTTCCTCTAATGGTGGTTCCAACAATAGCTAGAAAATATCCTAATTAAAGCTTTCCTTTCAAGATTTGATTCCCAGTTGCAGCCATATCAGCCTTTTGACAAACAGACTAGGAAGTCGAATCATTTTGTTCAAACTAGATGCTACTTTTATCAATCTTGCAAGCTAGTTTGTTAACTTCCCACATCCATATGCAGATTAGGGTTTAGTGGATTCTAATGAGACATGGGATGGATTATAGACAATTAGGATCCTCTTCTCCCTCAGAGGCTTGACCTTTACATATGCCTTCAAACACTGTGACGCGCTGATGAGCTATTGTCTCATTAAATTTGAGGTCTCAAGAATGTTTCCCTTGACAAAGACAGAGATGGTATCATAGTAGAGGTCTTATGGTGAAATGCATCAGAGGCCATTCAAAAGTAAAATCTTGTAATCTCTTCATACAGAAAGTCATATTAAAAGGGAAAAAATGTGTATAGATAATAGGACAGACAGACATAGAATATCTCCAGTTAGAAACATGGAATTAAACAGCATTGGCCCAAATGTGTTATGCTGCTATACTAATAAAATACCCCATTAAAATTTTCCAAAAACTAAAAGATACATTCCATGATTGTTATGAACCTGATTTTAACTTATTACCAATAGCTCTTGGCTTTCCCATCAGATGTTATATCTTTGGCCGCATTTAGCAAACAGTAGTAGGAAAAAGAACAAGATCAAATGATCAGCATTGCAAACTCTTACAAAAATGGGAATAACTTGTTTATCACTCCAAGAATGCAGCCCAATTATTGCAGTTGATGCTTTCAAAACCACATGTTATAGTAATTTGTGAACAATAATAATTTCTTGTAACTTATGTTTCTTATTTTGCATGCGCATAGAACTCTGTGACTGCCCATTTATTTGTGGCTGATGCCTTCCCTTGTTTATTTCAGTGGCAGGTATTCTTTTCTGTCTGGGATTTATGAAAGTTGGAAATGATAATATTCCCCATTTACAAACCTTTGCATACCATAGAGATAGGCATTTTCTGATAATCCCAGATGACGCAGAGCAGGGTGCCCAAAGGAAGATAAGTAATGAAAGCCATTGCGGGGAGAATTTGCAAAAGAAATCATCATATAAATACAAATCATCATGCAATAGACAGAACATTTATTATTCTGATTTAGAACTGGTTAGAATTGGGAATCAATCTTAGCTCCACACTTGTTAGGTGCCCATGTTCTGCTAATGGCCTTGGGAGGACTGCACAAGCCATGGATGTAACAGGGTACAGTCCCGATGGCCCAGGGAACAAATGCATATGCATAGTAAAATTAATAACAAAAATAAAAATATCCCGCTTATGGGAATATCACCACATGTTGCATGAATATAAATATCTAGTTGTAAAATCAACATATCAGACGTTTGAACCTCCTATAAAAATAGGTCAAAAGAAAATTGTGGGAGATCATATATTGGTTCAGTGCAAGAGCTCTCCTACATGCAAATGCCTGTATATTATTTTCTGTTAACAAAGGCTGTATAAAAATAGATCATCTGTCCATATTCGTCTAGCAACAAAACAACTTATGGTTAAATCACTGCTTTAAATAAGTATAGGTTGCATGCAAAATAATTGAGATCAATGAATCGTCCATTTTTAGTTTTTAAACATAAGCCTCTAACTAAGAAGTGATATATATGTAACTTGTGTGATTTATGAAATACAATTTATATATGTATCATTGAATGGGGAAAAATTAAAAATGCCCATTTATGAACATATAATGTATGTGTATTACTGAATGGCAGAAAATGCCCATAACTGAATGGAAATTGAATCTATGAGATCCTTTTATGACAGCAGCTGAAGCATATACATATACGCAAAAATAAAAAGGCATAATAGATGTGCAACTTAATGTCCTGTGTAAAGTTTCAAGTTTCAGTATGCATCATGAGTATGCCTCAAATCCTCTATGATTTCATTTTATGAAAGGAAAAAGACACTTTTTTGATAACATAGGGTATAGATCCCTAGATATTTTATTCTACAAACCCTCTTGTTTTTTTTCATTAAACTTAAAAAAATGTGAACTGCAATTTTTAGTATCCCTCTTCCTTATATTTTCAGACCGAGGTATATCTATGCTGCATGCAAAAATTGAATAGTTCTATGAACCCTAATTGAAAGTTTCTCCCAAAAAATAAAAATAAAAACCCAAACCTGAATCTCAGAAGGCGATAACATTGGACTCGGCCTCCATGTAGTGATACATCCTCTCCATAACCTCCCTCCCCTTTACGCTGCTCTGTAGGAACTTTTCGGCGCAGTGCTGCTCAAATTTCTCTGCCATAGTTTCCAAAGATGAGAACATGGCATAGCGTATGCTCATCTCCTGCTTGAAGAGCATCTAGTGTCGATGCTGAGGATGCAGCAAATGAGCACTTCTCCTCCACTTCGATGAAATTCTTCAGAGTAAAATTCTGCGTCATCGACTCCATCGATTGATTCTTGGCGTCCACCACAGATGACTCAACAGAATCGCAGACATTTTGACCAATGATCTTCTGCAACCACCACAGACCAGGGGTATTCACCGTTATCAGGCGAGTGTTGTATAGTCTTCTTGAGCTCATGTCAAGAGTTTGATTCATGGTGTCCACCTCCACGATATGGGAAATCGTGGATCTGTTTTTAGGATCCGCAAATTTTCTCTAGCTTGATGCAGTGACCCACTCCCAGGGGTGCCTATCGACGTGCTCCTGTGTGTATGCCTTCACCATATTTTGCAGTTGTAGAGAACCACTTCTTTCCCAACAACAAAAGGCAAGAAAGGGATCTCCCATTCATCATTTTTCACAACATGTATAATGTGGATCAGGGTTCGATTCTTTCATTGGCGTGTGTTATTGTATTTGGTGAGGAAAGAATTTGGTTTTTTTATTCTTAACGGGTCATGTTTGGCCTCTACACTTCACTATATTTTCCAAATTTTAAAAATGTCATAGACAGCCAAATCAATCAGAGGACTTTGGTATTGAAAGCTTCATACCTACTGAACCCTTTTTTGTTTCATATTGGTATGGTTAGCTGGTTAATTTTATTAGGCTGACGGTGTTAATATCTAATTTTGGAGTGGACTAGTATGTATGTTTTTTTAATTTATGGATTAAACAATTATTAAAAATATATATACAAATAACTTAGGGTTGATGAATGCATGCATGAATGTATGAATAATGTATAATTTGGGGTGCACTGGTAGTTGACGCATGGATAAGTTATAATTTTGTGGTACTTAACTTGTTTCTATCAACATTCACCAACCACAAGTTAAGTGGTTGTGCTAGTAGATATTATACACCCGATAATTTAATCCAGTGTGAATATGCAACCCTAGCCTAGGAAAAATAAGACTTGATCATTGGGATATGTAGTATAATTACTAGTAATGGTTGCTAAAGGTGTAAAAGTATGTAGTTGTAAAGTGGTGAAGTGGAAATGTTTTATTTTAAAATTTCTTTAGTGATTCCCACAATGTGAAAGGTAGAATTTCAGAACTAACTTATGTATTTGATATTTTGGGATAATTTTAATTGTGCTTGGTAAAGAGGAGAGAGGGAAAAAAGATCCACTCTTGGGTATTTGGTGAAAATAGTTGATCTTTCCATATTAAAATTTAGGTATTTAATCTAAATATGAACATTGATATCTCCTTCCCATATTTGCTAATTGATTAGACATTGGGAGTAGATTGAACACATTCTGAGGGATTGTATTAGTTTTGCTTCTTCTTGAATTGGGAGATAGGCATCTCCACGTTATCTTATGAGGTGGTATTGTGGAGGTAGCAACACTTATTATGGCATAAGCATTCTTATTAATCATTTGTTCTTCACTAGGCATATCAAGGTTAGCTTGGTTTCCCATAAGTGGTCAATGGTAAAGCTTTTGAAGTCATTCTTGTGCTTTAGTTGGACATTGTGCTCAAGATTGAGAGACATAAAGGAGTTTGTGAGCTGCTTCTCCTTCTTAGAAGACTCAAACTTCACATGCTCAAGCTCTTCTTGCAAACCTTGGATGGTCCTCTTAAGATGCTAGATGGTTTCTTCAATTGTTTCCCCATGATCATTGATTAGCAAATCATGTCTAAAAGTTGCTTCCATGGTGTAGCATTGAAGGCTCTTTGGACAATGCTTCACTAACATTTGAATGATCTTAGAGGGAGTTAAAACCTTGGATGACAATCAGGTATTAAAACAGAAAATATTGGCACATATTGGCAAATTGAAATATAGCCATTACAATCAGCATAGTGGAAATGAAACTATATGAAAATTTGTAAACACTCACACAAACCCTTGGACGGCAATAAGGTATTAAAACAGGGCATAAGAAGTATATAATTTGATGTCAAAAACATGCATCGCATACATCAAATAAGGACAAACAAATGGGGATGAAAAATAGACTGGCGTACCTTAGCGGGCCATGACGGAAAACCCTTTACCTTGGCGAGCACAATATCTCTTAGCCTCCATTGACTGAAGGCAGCAAGAGCCACCATTATCCACAGGAAGCTATTTTTCCTCCTCATATTTTAGCAGGTGCCATGTCGTAAAACCCTGATGGAAACAACAAATGTAACCCTTATTATTATTCCTGTTTGGCATACCTTGAACAAGAATTATACCCTCCCAGTCCTCCTCAACCACAATTTCCAGAACACCATTAATTCCTAGATGCCACAATAGTGTTAATGCCTCTAACAATTGGTTACCTGTTAAATTGGTTACTAGTTGATCCGGTGGATTATTCATCTTCATAAATTACACTGATCCAATATGGTACAATAGTTATTAATCTATGGGTTTAACTCATATGCTAAACATTATATGCACATGCCACGCAGCTTCTCACATGCCGCGCAGCTTCTCGCATGCCGCGCAGCTTCTCGCATGCCGCGTAGATTCTATCATGCCGTGCAACTTATCGCATGCCGCGCAGCTTATCGTGTGGGGTGCAACTTATCATGTGGGGCGTAGCTTATCGCGTGGGGCACAGTTTACTGCATGCCGTGCAGCTTATCGCATGTCGTGCAGTTACGTATGGGCCGCGTAGTTTTTGAACCGTCAAGTTGGACATCGACTGGTATGTGGAGAAGGCCTCATATGCTGCGACAGTTGTATGCTGCGAAAACAGATCGGGTATATGGTGAAGTCCTCCTATGCTGTGACTTTTTTGGAGTTGGTGGTGACATCAAACGGTTACATTACGTGGCATAGCCCGGTTGCAAGTTATTGCAACGTGTTGTGAGCCAATATACATGCGTGGAGTTGGTTGCAACAGTTCAGGAATACGGAACGTCATGATAACATAACGCTTGGCAGAATTGCATGGTTCGGTTTTAGCATATGATTGTAACATTGATGAAGAAGATAACAGTTGTGGTCCGTTATGGCTCCTCTCGCAAAATGCTTAAATAGAGGACGCTGGCCACATTTCCAGGGGGAGACAGATAGAGTGTTTGAGAGTGTAGAGCATCGTTTCTCTGTTATGAGAAGCTTAGAGAGATTTTGCTGCAACGTGTCTAGATGATGTTACTGGAGAAGTCAACATTCTCACTTATAGTTAGTTTTCTTTGTCTTTGAATGCTAATTGTAATTTCCAGAAGATAGGTCTTCGAGACTTTGTACAGAATTCTGTTTGTAATTGCTGAAGTTGTTTTCCAAACCATTTTTGTACAATTTCAAAGAGATTTATTGGATCGGTACCCATTGGAGAGGGACCCAGAGACGTAGCCCAGTGTAGGAGGGGGTGAACTCCGTTATCAACTACTGTTTGTAACTCTCTGTTTCTGTGTTTTTCTTCCTTGTATCTGTTTATCAGTACTGTGTTTTCTATTCATGTTTTAAAGCATTTAATTTCTGTTAATGCTCTCCCATTAATTAACCTATTGAACGCATTCTTTTAATACAAACTCTTAATGCACTCAAGTTGAGGTCCGATGGATCATATTATGGTATTAGAGCTGGTTGACTGCTTGTGCAAGTTTGTGAATGCTTACTAGGTTCAGGTTACAGCGTGGTGAAGGAGAATTAGTTGAAGGAGATCCTGAGATTGGCTCTAGGAGAACATTCTCAAGAACCATGTCTTCTCCACGAGGGGAAGAAGAAGGACATACAGAACGGGAAAAACCTGTTATTTCAGAAACTGAGTTTCTGGAGGCTTTTATGAGCATGAAAGCCATGATGGAAATTCTACTCGACGAGTGAGCAGAAAGGAAGAAGAAAGAAGAAGGATCTTCATCCAAAGATGCAGAAGTGAAGAAGCAAGAAAAGGGTAAAGGAGAAGGAGGTGATGGTGACCCTCCTGAAACTAATCAAAATTTCTCTTCTTCTCATACTTCTCATTCAAATAATGCAAGTCCTAATATGCCTTATTTCAAATTGGATGTGAAATTTGAATTGCCAATTTATAATGGAGATTTAGATGCCGAAAAGTTAGACAATTGGATCAAGCAGCTTGAAGTATATTACAGGGTGCAGGGCATTACTGATGACCCTTCTAGGATTCAGTTGGCCACTTTGAGAATGAGTGGAATGGCTCTTACTTGGTGGGAGAGAAAGATTCAGCAAGATCTTTGAAAGAATGGTAAAATTATTTCCGTTTGGAATGAATGCATTGAAGTATTAAGAAAGCAATTTTATCCTTTAGGTCATATGCAGCAAGTAATAATGAGCTGCCAGACTTTTAGACAAGCTAAAGGACAAAGCATTCAAGAATATACTCATGAATTTAGAAAGAGGGCTATTGGATTGAATGTTGCATTAGATACCCAGGAAACTCCTCTTAAGTACATTGGTGGTATGCATTCTTATTTGCGACATACTTTGTTAATGTTTAACCCCAGTACCTTGGATGATGTATGTGTTCAAGCTACGCATTTAGAAGCCAGGGGTAAGCATGCTAATGATACTTTTGTGAAGAAATCCTTTAAATTTGACATCAAATCGAAAGGTCAAGATAAGGGGAAAAAGAAGATGGCTACTGTTAAGAAAGAGGGTGAAGCGCCTACATGTTTGCATTATCAGAAGGGACATGATGTCTCTAGGTGTTGAAAACTTCATCCAGAGTTAAGGCCAAAGAAGTACGGAGGAAACAAAGATAATGACAAAGAAAAAGCTACTGCAGTAGTTATTCAGGACTTAGGATCCGACTCAGGTGATGAAACAAAGGTTACAGCTGTCGGAATCCAGGGTAAGAATAAAAGTATCTCACCTCCCATTGATGCAAAATCAATTTCTAGTGCAAGTACAAATTTTCCATCTACTTCTAAGCAAAATGATAAAGATAGAAGTGCACTGTTTCATGTTTGTGTCATTGCAAGTCACACAAAGATTGATACATTGTTTGATAGTGGTTCACAAGTAAATCTGATCTCGGAAGAAGTGGTTAAGAAATTGCATTTAATTACTATTCCTCATGAAAAACCCTATCCTCTAGGTTGGGTCACTAATGATACACAATTGCAAGTTACAAAGAAATGTGTATTAAAGTTTGCAATTACTGAAAAGTTCATAGATGAGGTAGAGCTATATGTAGTACCACTTGACATTTGTGGAATAGTACTTGGGAGTCCATATTTGTATGACCGAAAAGCAGTCTTTTATAGAGAGCAGAATAAGTATCATCTTTTTAAAGATGGTGTAGAATATATTGTACGTGCACATAAGATAAAAACCAATCTAGCAATAGTCTCTGCAGGACAAATGAAGAGGTTGGTAAATGCTAGTAAGAATTTTGTGTTAATGATGGTTAAGGTGAAAGATGATGAGATCTCTAAATATTTTGAAGGGTGTGACCCTAAGCATAAATCTGAACTAATTGAAATCATGTCTGAGTATGATGATTTGTTTCAAGATCCGAAAGGGTTACCACCAAAGAGGGAGATCCAGCATGAGGTACATTTGCAGCAGGATGTGCCACTCCTGAACATCGCTATGTACCGGATGTCTATAATGCAGAATGAGGAGATCAAGAAGCAGGTTCAGGAGCTAATTGAGAAGGGGGTCATCCAACCCAGCACTTCTCCTTGTGGCTCTCCTATAGTTTTGGTTCCGAAGAAGGATGGTTCTTGGAGGATGTGCATCGACTATAGGGCCCTTAACAAAATCACCATTAAAAACAGGTATCCTCTTCCTCGCATTGATGATTTGCTTGATTAGTTGAAACATGCAACTTATTTTACAAAATTAGATCTGCGTAGTGGGTATCATCAAATTCGTGTTTCTGAAAATGATGCTTGGAAAATAGCTTTTAAAACAAAACAGGGTTTGTATGAATGGCTTGTGATGCCCTTCGGGCTCTGTAACACACCTGCTACTTTCATACGGGTCATGAATGATGTCTTTCATTCATTCATTGATGATTTTGTAATTGTATATCTATATGATATCCTAGTGATTAGCGAAACCTGGGAAGAGCATATTGTACATGTGAAGAAAACTTTAGATGCACTAAGAAAGGAGAAGCTTTCTGTAAAGATGTCCAAATGTGAATTTGCTAAAACTTCTTTAGTATATCTAGGCCATATTATTGGTGGAGGCCACCTATGAGTGGACCCAGCCAAGGTTGTTTTCATTGTAAACTGGCCATGGCCTAACACTGTTACTAAAGTCAGAATTTTTCTGGGCGCGGTTTAGTATTGGAGAAAATTCATTTTGGGGTTTTCTTCCATTGCTGCGCCTTTACATGCGTTGACAAGTGTTAAATAAATCTTTCCAGTGGGGAGGAAAGTATCAGAAAGCCTTTGACACTTTGAAGGAAAATATTAGCACAGCACCAGTTCTAACATTGCCATATTTGCAGCAGCCATTTGAGATCGAGACCGATGCCAGTGGGTTTGCCATGGGAGCTGTTTTGATGCAAGGGAAGAAGCCAGTTTGTTACCATTCAGAAACATTCTCTACTGCGGTAAGTAACTATCCGACCTATGACAAAGAGTTGTATGCTTTAGTACAGAGTGTGAAGAAGTGGAAACATTATATCGTGGGAAAAGAAACAATTATACATACTAATCATCAGCCACTTCAATATTTACAATCTGAAACTAAAGTACAACAAAGTAGGCATTTAAGATGGATGGGATTATTACAACAGTTTCATCTTGTAATTAAGTACAAAAAGGGAATCCATAATAAGGTAGTAGACATGTTATCAAGGCCTCCTACAAATGCTTCAATCATTCTTCAAAACAGTTCATTAACCCATGAAAGTTATATTGAATAGTATGCAGAAGATAAAGATTTTAAGAAAGTATATGCATCACTAATACATGGTAAACAGGAAGAGAACTATTATGTGCATAATCAACTCTTGTATCATCTTGGTAAACTCTGTATTCCAGAGAAAGAGAGAGTGCATGTGGTTCGAGAAGCACATAGTTCATTGATCGCAGGACATTTTGGTGTAAGTAAAACATTGTCTGTATTGCAGAATCATTGTTATTGGCCTCAAATGCAAGAAACTGTAGCTAAATATATAAGAGGTTGTGTTATGTGTGCAACAAGTAATCCTAGCAATAGGAAATTGGGTTTCTACACTCCTTTTCCAGTTTCTTCTCGTCCTTGGGAAAGCATTTCTATGGACTTTGTAGGGGGCTACCTATGTCTAGGAAAGGGCATGATTACCTATATGTTGTTGTGGATAGATTCAGAAAAATGTGTATCTTAATGCCATGTAACAAACAGATAACTGCTGAACAAACAGCTCATTTATTCTTTTAGAATGTTTGGGTACATTTTGGGCTATCCATGTCTATTGTATCTGATCGGGATTCCCGGTTCTTGGGAGAATTCTGGTCAACTTTATGGGAGCTTATGGATACTAAACTTAAGAAAAGCACAACTTTTCATCCACATACCGATGGGAAAATAGAGGTAGTAAAGAGAACAGTGGTTCAGCTGCTCAAGGTATATTGTAGTAAACATCCTAAATTTTGGGATGAGCAGTTGCAGTACATACAACATGCTTACAGTCATGTAGTTCATTCTTCCACAAAAAAATCTCCTTTTGAAACTTGTTTTGGTTATCTGCCAAAGACACCAATGGAATTATCTTTTGGCAAAGATGCAGTGGATGGACATCATGATGCAGATAAAGCTTTAAAGTTCATTCAGAGAATCCAAGCAGTGCAGCAGGCAGTTCAAGAACAGTTGGAGAAGAGCCAGGAAAAGTACAAAGCCAGGCATGACAAGCATCGAGTTAATCATCAATTTCAGGTTGGTGACAGGGTTTGGTTACATATCACCAAAGAAAGAATGAAAGGAAAAGGTAAAAAGCTTAAACCTATTAGGTATGGTCCTTTTGAGATCTTGGAAAATATCGGTACTAATGCTTTTCGCTTGAATTTACCTCCATACATGCAAATTTATTCAGTTATCAATGTTGAGAATCTTAAACTGTATGAGCCTCCTATGATCATGGATGAGGAAACTAACGTACAGATTCCTTCAGTTGATGATTTGGAACCTGAATACATGAAGGAGTTGTAGGATAATGTTATCCTAGACAGAAATGTAAGAAATTCATGAAGGGGGAATGCTGAGTACCTTCGAGTGGGGCTTAAAGGCATGCATCCTAGCAAGGCTAGATGGATGGAGATTGGAAAAGTGAGGGAGCTGTATCCTCACTTACTTGCCGAGTAATTCAGGCTTTTGGTGGTCCAAAAGCTCTTTAATGGAGAGGAATGATCTGGTGGATTATTCATCTTCAGAAATTACACTGATCCAATATGGTACAATAGTTATTAATCTATGGGTTTAACTCATATGCTAAACATTATATGCACATGCCATGCAGCTTCTCACATGCCGCCCAGCTTCTCGCATGCCGCGCAGCTTCTCGCATGCTGCACAAATTCTCGCATGCCGCACAGATTCTCGCATGCCGCACAGCTTATCGCATGCCACGCAGCTTATAATGTGGGGCACAGCTTATAATGTGGGGCACAGCTTATCGCATGGGCCGCAGCTTACTGCATGTCGCGCAGCTTATCGCATGCCGTGCAGTTACGTATGGGCCGTGCATTTTGTGAACCGTCAAGTTGGACATCGACTAGTATGTGGCGAAGGCCTCATATGGTGCGACAGTTGTATGCTGCGATAGCAGACCGGGTATATGGTGAAGTCCTCCTATGCTGTGACTTTTGTGGAGTTGGTGGTGACATCAAACGGTTACGTTACATGGCATATCCTGGTTGCAAGTTATTGCAACGTGTTGTGAGCCAATATACGTGCGTGGAGTTGGTTGCAACAGTTCAGGAATATGGAACGTCGTGATAGCATAACGCTTGGCAGAATTGCATGGTTCAGTTTTAGCATATGATTGTAACGTTGATGAAGAAGATAAAATTTGTGGTCTATTATGGCTCCTCTTGCAAAATGCTTAAATAGAGGACACTGGCCACATTTCCAGGGGGAGATAGATAGAGTGTTTGAGAGTGCAGAGCATCATTTCTTTGTTATGAGAAGATTAGAGAGATTTTACTGCGACGTGTCCAGATGATGTTACTGTAGAAGTCAACATTCTCTGTTATAGTTAGTTTTCTTTTTCTTTGAATGCTAATTGTAATTTCCAGAAGATAGGTCTTCGAGACTTTGTACAGCATTCTGTTTGTAGTTGCTGAAGTTGTTTTCTGAACCATTTTTGTACCATTTCAAAGAGATTAATTGGATCAGTACCCATTGGAGAGGGACCCAGATACATATCCCAGTGGAGGAGGGGGTGAACTCCATTATCAACTACTCTTTGTAACTCTCTGTTTCTGTGTTTTTATTCCTTGTATTTGTTTATCAGTATTGTGTTTTCTATTCCTGTTCTAAAGCATTTAATTTCTGTTAATGTGGTCCCATTAATTAACCTGTTGAATGCATTCTTTTAATACAAACTCTTAATGAAATCAAGTTGAGGTCCGATGGATCACTAGTTAAATTGTTGAATAATATTTTACAGTGGCAATATTTTCATGGCTCCATGGAAAATGGAGGAATGGGCTCATGATGGAGGATATGTTGGCCATGCCTCCTAGGGATATTCTATGATATGGAAAGGGCCATATAATGTAAATATATTTAATTTATATGAATAAAATATAAAGTTTTATTGGTTTTCTTTGATGGGTAGTATTTATTTGGTTTTAACATTGTTAAGAGCATCACATTCCACCCTGTTTTATCCTGTTTTACATCTTTTAATAAAATAAACTACAAGGGTAATTTAATAAGATTTTTTTGTATAGGTTTCATATTAAAAAATATCATTTATTTATAAATTTTAGATATGTGTGGTTATTATGACAGGTGGAAAGTGGGCTTGGCTTAAATAAATGACCATGTGATGTAAATTTCATAATTACGTTTCGTATGAATTCCTAGTAATGAAACTACCTGGTTTTCTTCTTTGAGATTCCCATGGTACATCAACATTGTTAGAGACACTCTTATGACCAGGTCTAAAATTTTTTTTAAAAATTTCCACACCTTTATTGTAACTACAACAACTTATTAAATATGATGGAATCTATACACAAATATCCCAGACCCAATCAAGTCAGATATAGTGCATTTCAATCCCTAAATTTTTTTGTCTCCTTGGAAAAGGAAGGAATGGGCTCACGATTGAATCAATTGGCTGCATTCGATAAAATAAAGAATGGAACACTGATTGCAAGCGAAGATTTCAATGGAGTTTAACAATTTTGATGGTCCTCTCAATCTCCACCCAACCCATATATATCGACCCAAGCCATTTATATCTCAAGATTTAACATCTCCACCCTCCCATTGATATATAATTTCTTCTTTGGCGTGTTTATGTATAACCAATAGGGAGTTTAATCCCCTCCCTCCTGACCACATAGGCTTTCATCTCTTCTACTTAAAGTTGTATTTTATTTTCTTTTTAAAACTAATGAGAAAAAAAGAAAATGGTAAAAATTTAACAAAATAGATTTAAGAAAATTAGCAAAGAAATCAATTGTAATATGGATTTTTTCACCATAACGTCATGTCTGATGTGTTGTCATGGACCCTAGACTATAATGTCATCTCTATGTGGGAAATATTTGTCTTACAAGCAAGAAATGGTCATTTCAAGCTCTGTGCAACCAAGAATAATTATCATTGATTGGGCCATATTATCAAGTCAAAACATAACGTCTAAGGGTAAGGGGCTCATGGGTCATGTGTGATTCCCTAGGTGACCTCAAAGGCCCTATATACTACATAGATAATATTTAGCCAATGAGTAAGATATGTCGGTCATTTTTTAGGTTTGACACACCAAGTATGGCTTTCAGTCCCTTGGCCATGATTTGATGTGAAAAGAGTTATTGGGCCAAAACATTTTTCCTTAGGGCTCATGAACTATGTGTGGGGCCTTAGGCCACCACAAAGCCCTATAAAGGGAATACTGGCATGTGAGAAAGATATAGTGCCTCTTTTATGAATTTTGGTTAACCATGGATATTTTTTGTAACTTGAGCAATGGCAAGGTCAAAAGACATACCCTTAGGCCATAACATTTGCATTTGTCCTATAAGCAAAATATGGTCGTAGAAGATTCTACACAGGGCGTAACAGAGAAATAAGAAAATACAACAATGATGGATAATCCTTTGCATTTGTTCTTAGAAATCATGCTACCTAACATAAAATTATAAAGAATCCACATGAGTTGATTCAATAACCAATTCTTTCCATCTTTGTTATTTTGATTCAATTCCAATTTCTCTCCATCTTCAATGGTCCTATTGAAGGAAAATGCACTAATTTATTTAACGTAATGTGGAAGCTAGAATTTGGGAGGTCATCTAGAGGCTCCATAAAAAAGGATTATCATGATTGGTACTTGAGTAATAGGAGGTTCGAGAGCCGCTTGTTATAAATCCAAAGCTTTACAGTGTTGTGCACCCAATCTGTTAGTCTCTATAATAGAGCAAGCTCACCCGGTTCGTTCTCAGCATCCAACGATCGTATGGATTTGGCCCCTTGTCCCCGTAATTTATGTACCCTCATAGAGTTTGAGGTATGGATACTCATATTAGGTCTCCTGGCTGGGTCTTATCCTAGTTATTCCTAATTATTCCATCTGTGTGAATCACTCTAATAAAAGATAGTTGTAAATGCCAATATGTAGTAATACAAAATCCAATTGCAAGATAGCGATCTAAATTTTGGTGACTTAGCATCAGTAGCACCACCAGCATAGGTACATATGATATAGTATGTAAGAGAGCAACAACTAAGACAGAGACAGTAGCAACATCAATAGTGGTAGAGCTCCTAGTTTACCTTTGATCCATCCCGAAAAACCAGGATTTGAACAGCCTAGCCTGAGAATCAAGACACCCACGTTGCCAACTGGGTGCCCTAAGAAGTCCTCATGGGAGAAATAATATTAAATCCTCTCATGACCGAATTAAATCCTCTCATGGTCGAATTGGGGACGGACCAAACAGACCAAATTGATACTCATAACCCTGAATCCATATATTGATTTAGCAGAATCCCCTTTGGGAAATGGGTAGTTGTACATAGAACTATATTTGAAAAATCTTTCATGTTTTGCTTCGCCTCCCTATGAAACTTCATAGTTTTTAATCTATATTTTAATTTGTATAATGTATAAGAAAATAATATGTGTATATATTTCATTATATTAAATCACATAACATATGAATTATATCTATTTATTTATATTAAATCTTTTAACATATGAACTATAGTAACATATTTATATTAATTTTATATTATTATTACATTTACATATTTTACCATTATTAAGGTGAAAGAAGTTTATATATCATAAGGGTGTTTATAAAATATTTACCTATTATATAAATTTGGTTAAGTATTATATTTAAATTTATTACAAGTATAGTATGGATGGACTATGAATGTATGGATTTTAACATAATTTCCTAAAATGAAGCATGTTTTGTTGGGAGAAAGAAAATTGGAACAATTTCAATATTATGTTTCCCTTGTGGTTTGAATTTTGTACTTTGGTGGGGTGTTTTAGAATAATCCCACTTGTTATGCATGCTTTAAATGGTAAACATATCCCATATGCTTTAAATGATGACGACGATGAACTAGATGACAATGACAGTGATGATGTTTTTGATGGTGACGATGATGGAAATGATGATGATCATGATCATCATCGTCATCTTTTTCATTGTCATCATGATTATCATAGTAGTCATCATCATCGGCATAATCATCATCCATGTCATCATCATTTCCATTGTCCTTGACATCATCATTATCATAATTATTGACATTTTCATCAGTTATTCATCATTACCTTTGGCATAAGAAATAGCATCTACACAAAATATGTGATTAGTGGAAAAGGGTCATGGAGGACACACACAATTTATGCATGGAAAATAACAACTTATTGTTTAAGATGATCAACATCATCATTCTCATTGTATTCATCATCATTGTCATTGTCATCATCACCATCATCATTCATTTCATTGCCATCATTATCATTGGCAATGTCGTCATTTCCATTATCCTCATCATCATCATCATCATCATCATAAACATCATCATCAACATCATTGTCATCACTCTTCTCATTATCAACAACATTATTGTCATCATCATAAGCATCCTCAATATCATAATCATTATCCTCATTTTCATCATCAACATCTGTGTGTAAAACTAGATGTAAAACTAGATAAAAACATGGATGCAAAAAAGGATGCAACACAAGTAGGCACAAAAGTGGGTGCATAATGGGGTGCACCAAAAATGGATGAAAAAGGTGATGCAAAAGTGGATGCAAAAAACGATGCAATCATGGAAGCAAAACATGATGAAAAAATTGGTGCAAAAGTAGATACAACCATGGGTGTAAAATTGGATACAAAATTGGATGTGAAAGTGGATGCAACAAAAGTAGATGCAAAAGTAGTCATAAAACCCAACCCAAAACCAGATGCAAAAGTGGATGCAAAAATGGATGCATAAAGGGATGCAATAACTGACGTAAAATTGGATGCAAAAAAAAATGCAAAGTGGATGCAAAAGTTGAAGCAAAAGTGGGTGTAAAAGTATGCACAAAAATGGGTGTGAATTGGGACGCGAAAAAAGTGGATGCAAAAGTGGATGCAATAGTAGATGCAAAAAAAGACGTAAACATGGATGCAAAAAGGGATGAAAACATGGGTGGAAAAGTGGACGAAAAAATGGATGCAAAAGTCGATGCAAAAATGGCTGAAACAAAATGAGATTGAAAACTAGACTCAAAACAGGATGTAAACTTTGATGCAAAACTTGGCGCATGAAGGGATGCAAAAAAAGAAGCAGAAGTGGATGCAAAATTGGATGTAAAAATGGATGGAAAAATGGATGAAAACAATGGCATAAAAGTTGAGGCAAACATGGGTGTAAAAGGGAGTGCAACAAGAGTAGATGTACAAACTAGGTGCAAAATTAGGTGCAAAACTAGGTTGAAAACCTGTCGCAAAACCTAATGCAAAACCTAGCACTTAACCAGGTGCAAAACATGGTGCAAATTACGCCGCAATTTTCTCCAAATTTAGACAAAGGATGCAAAAAATGCCTAAAATAGCACCAACCCGTGAAATTGCACCATTTTGTCCAAAAAATGAAGAAAAATACTTTGAAAGATGGTCTAGATGCAAAAAAGGATACAAAAAGAGACGCTAAATCCAGTTTTTGTTGTAGTGGAAAAAAAGAAGGAAACTAACACTTTGGTTATGAAATATTCATATATATATATAGAATAAAAGAAAATAAACTCATAGTATAGGGCTGCTAATGATGTCAAAAATTATCAGATTGTAAATATAAGAAGGCATTCAATAGATAACTCAATCAGAACATAATATTAGGTACTTCATGATTATTGCAAAGAATAGGGGTAGTTATAATAAAAACAAAACAAGAACTTATTAGGCATTCTTTTTCATGAAAAATACTAGCGTCTCTGTCCTTTAAAAAATAATACTGTCATTTTGAACTGAGTAATTAACCATGCATAGCCTAACTTCGATGCATAAATGATAAAACTTCATCTTATTCAAAGTTCAAATTCTTCCCTTTAGAATTCAATTGTGGCAGTAACATTTTTTCTATTAACAATTTAAAGAGTTGAAATTCAACTGGCCAGAAGGAGCTTATTTACTATAGTATCGAAGCAGTAACTTTAATCTATTTTTTTCTAAATATAGAAGTCACCTTTGTGTGTCAAAACTAAAAGAAATGAATATATTCAAAAATGAAATGAGGAACCAGATTGCATATAAAATGATGTACATGATGGCCAAAGCTGGACAGAAAAAATGAAGCAAACTAACACTCGTTATCAAATATTCAAATCTATATAGAAGAAAATAAAATAAAAGCACAGTATAGGGCTATTAATGATGTCTGAAATTATTAGACTGTAAATATAAGAAGGAATTAGATTGATAATGGAATCATGACATAAGAATCATGTACTGCAACAATATTGCAAAGAAAAGAGGTAGTTATAATGAAACCAAAAGAAGCTCTTATTACGCATACTTTTTCATGAAAAATACTAGCGTCTCCGTCCTATGAAAAATACTAGTGTCTTTCCTCCTATCAAAAGGTTTACTGCATAATCATTTCTATTCTTAGAAAAATACATTAAATATCATTATATATCATTTATACAAAATATAGCATCAGCAACTACAAAACTGGGTTTTGGCTGCTAAGATGCCAGATTCACAAAAAGTCATTTATTCATTGTATACTTCACCAAGTTGCAATTCAAATGTGACCCATTATTTGAGTTACCAATACAACTACCTGTATTGAAAGATGAAGGAGGCCTTTCATTATAGATTTAAGCTACTAATTTAATCTATATATCTTATTCCAAGTTTCCAAACTGTAAGGCATAGGCCAAAGATAGAAAAAAAAAACGGTGGTGACAAACATGACTCTCCCCACACTAAAGTTATGTTTCAATTGTAGAATTCATCAATATTGGTCAAATTAGTTTTCCTTGTCAGTAATGGCTACTTCTAATGTCTTATTTCTCTCTAGGACATTTGTTAGCTTTACAGGGAGGCAGCCAAGCAACCTAGGCTTCCCAAATTTCATACTCTCTGCAACATTGTTCATATATAATCATTTTATAAATTGTATTACTATATAGAAAAATCTCCGTGTGTTGAAGATGTTAGCAATCGACTATCTTCGTGATATAACTCTACTATCTTCCTGGAATAACTTCCTATTGTATCTATTTTTCTCATGTGGGTAGTGGTGAGCTTGTTCCTTAAAAGAATCTTCCTAGATACATTCACACTCTGGTACAAGGACTCCAAGGCATCATAGATGTATTTGGTAGTCTTTTTCCCAATGATATGAGGGATCAAGGATCCTTCATTGAATCCCATAAGATTTTCTTCGCACTTACTGCCTCCTTTTTGTGTTATTCCATATCTTTGAGGGATTTGTAGGCGATACAACCACCTTTTTCACAAGGTACCCAAGTTTTCCATTTATAGGAGGTTTTGTAATCTCAACTTCCAAAGCGCAAAGTGAGAGGTGGCATCCAAAAGGTGAATCTCAGATATTGGAAGTGGCCATTACTACAACTCCATTAAACAACTAGGGTCTCACACCCCCATAACCCATCACAATTCATGTGTTGATAACTCACATAGATCTACGTTTCTCACCAAAAGTTGAACATATTTCCTATTAAAACCCTCCAATATTGCTCTAATCCATATCCTGTACCTCTCCATATACGAAAAAAAGGAAATCTAAAACATTGTGATATGATGCGATGTTAAATATTCAAAACCATGGTGAATAGATTATGCACTAAAATAATTCCTTAAAAAAAACTAAATAATGGAAAAAATGAAGCCACTAAAAACTTCCCTATGTAATTATTGTTAGAATCTATAAACATATATTGTTATATGTAAATGTAAATATATATATATATATATAAGGAAACTCAATAGATGGCTATCAAACTTGTTACTACTTTTTATTAGTTTAAAAATGAAAATCTGCTACTAAGAAAAACAACAAACCATTAACAATTGAATTGTATATTGAATGAATAAATATATACTTCTGCTTTATCTTTTATAAATTAAAAAGAAGAGTAGGTAAAATGTGTTGATGTATTTGTAACTTCGGAATGTATTCACTTGTATATATTATGTCTTGTACCCCGATGTTTATTTTGGGAAGTGTCTGTAATGTATTTTAATCATGTCATGCCCTGATGTTCCTATTGGGAGATTGAATAATGTAAACAAGTCATGTCAAGTCATTGTGGGTAACCCTCCTATTGTTCAAGGGTTAAATTCCCCGTAGTTCCGAGTTTCTAGGTTTATTAGACTCTCTTAGAGAATTCGGCCCTAGTGAGTTATTGTCAAGTCGAGAATTAGTAAAAATAGAGAGTGAGACTCTCTATCTATCACACACTCACTCACACTCAGTTGTAGTGCATAGCTGAGGAAGAAGAAGTTGTTCGGGCTAGAAAGAAAGAGGCTACTGTTGTTGGGAGATCATCTTACTATTTTTTGGTTTTACTTTTGGTGTTGATTCTATATATGAGGAAGTTGTGGGGTTTTCTCCATTTATGGTTTCCCAGAGGAAAAAAATTATGTTCATTGTCTCTTGTGTTTGATTGATGTGCTTGTTATTCTCTCAATTAAAGATCCTAATATAATGATAAAAATCTAACATGGTATTAGAGCTACCCTAAGAAGAAGACACTGTGCTACTACAGAAAATAGGGCTTCCTACTTTTTAGATCTCTCGCCACATATTTTCAGCAAAAGAAGGTTGGGCTGACTCTCCTCCCTAGGGTGTATCTTTCTGTCGAAGCAGAATCTGATTCTGAGCATTGTTAGTTTTTTACCCTTCACTATTGCCGAAAATTAGGGATTTCCACAGAAGACGAAATTTTGAGTGAGCTCAGGCCTATATTGATATCCTTCTCAAAATAGAAGTTTAGAGATCAATATCAAAGCATTTGGTTGGACAGAACTCTGGGAAGGTCAAACCCTAATCTACTCCTGAACCAGCACTGCAGAAATTCAGCTCCAAATCTGGGCCCGACATCTTGACCTGGTATGATGTAAATATTTTGTATTTCCATTTGAGGTTCTCAGTTAAGATGTCTCATCATACCAAGCTTTATGAAAAACTTAAGGGAGCTGATAACTTTCGAGCATGGAAGCATAGGATCTACCTGGTCCTAGAAGAAAATGAGTTGGACTCCTATATCAATGAGGAGGTTCCAGTTCCAAAGGGAGATGAGACTAAGGCCTTACACAAGAAGATGTTGGTTATGGATAAGAGGATTATTGCTGATTCAATCAAGGATCACCTCATACCATAGGTGTCCTCACTAAAGACATCTAAAGCTTTGTTTGATGCCCTAACCAAACTGTTTGAAGGGAAGAACATAAACTGAGAGATGAATCTGAGAAACCAATTGAAGAATGTAAAGACCCATCAGAGGAAATTTCAACTCAAAATGGGCCTCCTAAAATGAATTAATAAAATAATATTTATTAATTTTGGAGTAAGAAAAGAAAAAAACTACTTTTTTGTTTGTATTTTTGAGATATCTCCATGTGTTTTTACTCAAATTTCGATCGGGAGAGCTCGTTGGATGCAGAATTAAATTCCACATCCAACGAGTACCCACTCAGCATACTTTTGACAGGCCCCGCTACCCCAAAAACAAGAAATACCTAAAAAAATGGAATGATGACATCATCATTTCATTTTTTCAAGTATTTCTTGTTTTTGGGGTAGCAGGGCCCGTCAAAAGTATGCCGAGTGGGTACTCATTGGATCCAAAATTTAATTCCGCATCCAACAAGCTCTCCCGATCGAAATTTGAGTAAAATCACAGGGAGATATGTCAAAAATACAAACAAAAAAGTAGTTTTTTTTATGATACCTATCCCCAAATTTATATTAAAAAAGTGTTTAAGACCTATACGGTATTTCAAATTTAAATCAATTTAATTGGCTAACACATGATGAAATGGAATTTGAATAAAAGTTAAAAGGCCCATTTTGAGTTGAAATTTCCTCTAATGATCCAATCTTACTGTACAAGGGTGTCTCAGATCAAGGAACAATTAGAAGCAGTAGATGAAGAAGTGGGGAATGGAGAGATTCTAATGACCACCCTAACTGGTCTACCTAGGGCATGGTACTCTTTCATTCAAGGGATCTATGATAGAAAGAAGCTATTCAAGTTCAGTAGACTATGGGAAGAATTCTCTCAAGAAGAATCTCAGATAGGAGCTCGAGAAGAAAATATGGGAAGTGAAGATCAAGCTCTCACGGTCCACACCAAGAAAAACATAAGGGACCATCATCACTCCAAAGGTAATATTTCACACTCTATAAGAGATATGTCTACTATTATATGTTACACATGTGATGGGAAAGGTGAGATATCCAAATATTGCCCTAACAAAGGGAACTCAAAGAACAAAAGAGGAAACAAGAGAAGACATCATGTTCATGCTGTAGAGGATGATGAACCTTCCACAAAGAGAATCAGGCAAGAAAGTGATGATTCTTCAAGTGATGAAGAATATGTACTGATCTCCGCTCTCATGGGAACTATCTCACATGGAAGCAATGATTGGATTATAGATAGTGGTGCTTCGAAACATATGACAGGATTCAAATAATCATTTGTAAAACTATCTGAACATGAGTCACCTCACAAGGTCAAACTGGGGGATGACTACCAGTATCCATAAAAGGTAGTGGTGAATCCTCCTATAAGCTAGACTATAGAAATTCTATGAAGATGAAAAATATATTGTTTGTACTAGGACTAAAGAAGAACCTCCTCTCCATATCTGCATTGGATGCAAAAGGAATGAGGGTTGCTTTTGTAGATGGACAAGTTCTTATGCGTCCAAAGGGAAAGACTTTTGATGATGCAATAGTGATTGGGTAATAAGAAGGAGGTGTATACAAATTGAAGGGCTAGATAGAACAAGCTTTGGTTCATGACTCAGTAGAACCAAATGAACTTTGGCATAGAAGGCTTGCACATGTGTATTACAGGGCACTACCACTTGCAAGCAAAGTTGTTGAATGTCTTCCAGAAATGCAGACAAAACATGAAGTTGTATGCAAAGGATGTGCAAAAGGAAATAACACAGAGAATACATTTCCAAGTAGTGAGAGCAAGGAAAAATGAATCTTGGAAATCATCCACTTCGATGTATGCGGTCCGATGTCTCTAGTTCATTAAGCGGGTATGTATACTATTTTTTTTTCATTGATGATTTTTCTAGGAAGACATGGATATACTTTATGAAGAACAAAGATGAAGTATTCAGCGATTTGAAGGAATCCAAATCCTTGATCGAGGACCACACAGAAAAGAAGATCAAGATTTTTTTATCAGATAATGGTGGAGAATTCACATCAAATGAATTCAAAGACTTATGCAAATATTCAAGGATTAAGAGGGAGTTAACCACTTCATATAATCCACAACAGAATGGAGTTGTATAAAGGAATAATAGAATGATTATGGAAGCTGCAAGGGCCATGCTTCATGATCAAGATCTTCCCATGCATCTATGGGAAGAAGCTGCCAGAACAGCGGTGTATGTACAGAACCATACTCCACACAAAGTACTCAAGAATAAGACACCTGAAGAAGTCTTTTCTGGAAAGAAACTAGAATTCATCCATCTTAGAATATTCAGTTGTCTAGTGTACATACACATTCTAAAAGAAAAGAGGACAAAGTTAGATCCTTCAGGAAGGAATGACATATTTGTGGGATACTCTGAAAGCTCGAAGGCTTATAGAATATACTTCTTAGGATTCAAGAGATCGACATCAGCAGGTATGTGACATTTAATGAAGACTCATCTTACAACAAATCCAAAAAGAGACCTGCTAAAGAACCTGAACAAACATAAGCACCCATAATTCATGACACAACCATGAACAAAGAATATGAATAAGAAGATCAAGAAATAGAAAAACCTCAAGACCTGTAGATCCACCTTAGGAGAAGAATCCTCACAAGAGGAAACTTGCTTGGGTATGAGAAGCTATCCAAGGTGCAGAAATATATCAGGCTCCAGAAGAATCACACAGAGAAAGGAAAAGAACCAGGTCTTGTTCTAGTTATGTGGCCTTCTTATGTAATTTCATTGATAAAGAACCTTCCAACTATGAAGAAGCGACAAAAAGGAAAGAATGGAAGGATGCTATGATCGAAGAGTACCAATCGATCATGAAGAATGATGTTTGGGATGTTGTCCCAAGACCTGAGGGGAAGTCTGTGGTGACTTCCAAATGGATCTACAAGATTAAGCATGCTGCAAATGGCGGCATAGGAAAATATAAAGAAAGATTTGTGGCTTGTGGCTTCTCCCAGAAAGAAGGAATAAATTATTAAGAAACTTTTGCACATGTAGCCAGATACACTTCCATCAGATCAGTACTTTCTCTGGCTACAGTGATGAAATGGAAGATACACTAGATGGATGTCAAGACTTCTTTCTTGAATGGTGTAGTGGAAGAGGAAGTGTATGTGGAGCAGCCACTTGGTTTTGAGACACATGATGTAATGTCCCCGGTTTCGACCCTGTTTGCATGATGCATATATTGTAATTAATCATGGTGAGGGGCTCAAGGCAAAAGCCCCACCATCGATTTGGTTGTGTATGTTTCGGTAATGGGGATAATTGCCGATGGTATGTCGTGCTATCTGGCACATTTTAATGTGGCATCATGTAAACACGCACATACATTAAAACTAAAACCACAACCAGCTACGGCAGTGCAACGTTGAATGAAAAGGGCATGGTTCCAAAGGATAAGGGGTGGGGGATGTCAAACCTTGGTTATGGGGGAAAAACCCAAGTTTGGTCACCTTGTTGATTTTTCATCTTCCCTTGTCAACCTCTTTAATGTTCTGTTGGGAAGCTGAGGAGTAATGGATGCTGGTGGTTGAGGCATTTAATGCCTTTGGGAGTGGGGTGGCAGGACTGTCAGTCCTTTGCCCACCTGCCCACTTCACCCATGTCTGCCCATTCTTGTCCCTCACGCACTCTTCCCTTCCATGATTTCCCCATTGTCCCCATGGTCGTTGGTTTTTCACGTCCTGTTGCTCACCCTCACGTGTAGGCTGGAATCCTCACGCAGAAATCGGGTATGTCTTTCCTGTGTATTTTGCTGTTGGGTGCAAGCTTTTCCTCATGCACAGACCGTTGAGGTCGATTTTGCCATGTGAGATCCGTGCTCACTGTCTTTGTTTTGGGACTGTTGTCTTCCCCACGTTTTGTTGGTTGTGGTGTCCAACTGTGTTTTGGGCCACTGGGTATTTGTGGTGAGCCGTTTTTCTACTGTGGGCTGCGTTTGAGTCTCCCACGGCTATGCTGGGAGCTCTGTATCTTATCCACTATGGGCTGTGGATTGTTTCCATTGTTCCTACTTTGGAGTTAGATTGCTGCTATACCCTGGTTTGGGTGTTGTTGCTGAGTTGTTTTGGCCACGTTAGGGCCAAGAACAACTCTGTGTGGCCTGGTGCTGCTTCAGCTGTGGTTCATCTTTGGTTTAGAATATTTTCCCGGTTGTTTGCTTCTTCACAGGGCTGTGAAGGGATTGTTATGCTGCAGGTATGCAGTTGTTGGTCTTCGGACTGTGCTGGCTTGGCCACTTGTTGAAGGCCTGTTAAACCCAACGGTGTTTGGTTTGGCTGTTTTGTCTCACCCTTGGCTATGTGTAAGCCTGTATTGTCCCCTTAGTCCTTGAGGAATCATGCCCAGCTCGGGGGTGGCAGCGTGCTGAGAGATTGATGAGCACGCTAGCCTAGGGTTGGGTGGAATGTTGCAGTGACGTAGCTGGTTGTGGGCGAGTTCTTCATCCACAGATAAGTGCTACTCTTCTATCTCTGCAATTATATTGATGTAAATGAATAATGATGAACATGATTAATGCTGGTTGTATGTGAATGTTTACTTCCGCTGTATGATTGATGGATTGTGCATTCTTGTATGCTTGGCATTCCTGTTATGATGCCTGTTTAAGCTCCCAATTCCAACATTTGATTTTTGTTTATGTTCATGGGGCGGTTTTCCCGGTTGTGTTTGATGTGTTGGTCGTGTCCTCTTCACTGGTATGAGGGATGGGGACGTGACACATGATAGGGAGACTCTTGTGTATAAGCTGAAGAAAGCCCTATATGGTTTGAAACAGGCACCCAAGACATGGTATGACAGAATTGATGGATTTCTATCTAGTTTGGGATTTACCAAAAGTAAAGCAAATTCCAACCTCTACTACAAAGTCAAAGAAGGAAATCCAGTGATACTCCTACTATAGGTAGTTGATCTGTTTGTAACAGGTATGGATGGATTGATTATTGATATGAAGAGAAAGCTTGCTGCCGAGTTCGAAATGAAGGACTTGGGTATGATGCATTATTTTCTAGCCATGGAGGTGTGGCAGAATGCGGTTGGAATCTTCCTCGGACAAGGGAAGTATGCAATAGAGATCCTGAAGAGATTTGGGATGATGGACTGCAAGGCCTTGACCACACCTATGACATCAAACCTCCAGCTATTGAGTGATGCTTCACATGAATCGGTTGATGCCACAATGTATCATCAGATGATTGGGTCCTTGATGTACCTGACGAATATGAGACTAGATATTTGCTTTGCTGTGAATACCTTGAGCCAGTTCCTGACATATTTGAGACATGTTCACTTGATTGCTGCAAAGCATATTCTAAGGTACCTAAAGGGTACAGTTGACTATGGGCTCAAGTATAAGGCTGATCAAAATATTAACCTGGAGGGTTATGTTGATTCAATGTGGGCAGGCAGTGCCATCAATAGGAAGAGCACTTCAGGGTGTTTTTTCAATATGGGATTGGGAGGATCTTGGTGTTCTACATATAGAGATTCCTCCCAAGAGGAAGTGATGAGTTCATGATGATCCCTTCTGACATAGTGAGAGGATTGGTTCCTTCCATGGTTAGATGTAAGTGATGCGCCTTTTTGACATTGTGAGAGGATTGGTTCCTTCTATGGTCAAATGTAAGAGCTATGACATGGTGAGAGGATTGGTTCCTTCTATGGTCAAATGTAAGAGCTATGACATGGTGAGAGGATTGGTTCCTTCCATTGTCAGATGTATGTGATGATCCCACATCCAGCATGAAAAAGGGTTGGCTCTATGAAGACACATCTAGTATGAAAAAGGACTAGATGTATGTAGATCCCACATCTAGTATTAAAAAGGACTATCTCTATGAAGACACATCCAGTATGAAAAAGGACTAGATCTGTGTAGATCCCACATCTAGTATGAAAAAAGACTATCTCTATGAAGACACATCCAGTATGAAAAAGGACTAGATCTGTGCAGATACCACATCTAGTATGAAAAAGGACTAGCTCTCTGAAGACACATCCAGTATGAAAAAAGACTGGCTCTGTGTAGATCCCACATCTAGTATGAAAAAGGAATAGCTCTATGAAGACACATCTAGTATGAAAAAGGACTCGCTTTGTGTAGATCCCACATCTAGTATGAACAAGAACTAGCTCTGCGAAGACACATCTAGTATAAAAAAGGACTGGCTCTGTGTAGATCCCACATCTAGTATGAAAAAGGTCTAGCTCTATGAAGACACATATAATATGAAAAAGGAATGGCTCTGTGTAGATCCCACATCTAGTATGAAAAAGGATTATCTCTATGAAGACACATCCAGTATGAAAAAGGACTGGCTCTGTGTAGATGCCACATCTAGTATGAGAAAGGACTAGCTATGTGATGATGCATCCAGTATGAAAAAGGACTGGCTGTGTAGATATACATCCAGCATGAAAAAGGGTTGGCTCTATATAACTTCCTATGACAAGAAGAATTAAGAGATAGCACCCATGATGATGACCCAGTGATGATCTAGATCGAGTGATGATCCAGATCCAGTGATGATGTTCCACATCCAGTGATGATGATTCAATAGTGACAATCCAACAGTGATGATCCATATCGAGTGATGATACATATCAAGATGAAGATGGATTGAAGATGAAGATAACTTGAAGATGAATATGACTTGAATATGAAGATGACTTGAAGATGAAGATGACGAGAACTCATTGATGATCTAGATGATATAGACAATAAGACATGTGTTGATAAATTGTGTCGAGAGAATACCTTCCTAGTTAAGAGAGAGTGTTGATTTATTTGTAACATCGGAATGTATTCACTTGTATATCTTATGTCTTATACCCTGATGTTTATTCTTAAAAGTGTCTATAATGTATTTGAGTCATGTCATGGACTGATGTTCCTATTGGGAGATTCAATAATGTAAACAAGTCATGTCAAGTCATTGTGGGTAAACCTCCTATTGTTCAAGGGTTAAAGTCCCCCCAGTTCCGGGGCCCTAGGGTTATTAGACTCTCTTAGAGAAGTCGGCCCTAGTGAGTTATTGTCAAGTAGGGAATTAGTATAAATAGAGAGTGAGCCTCTCTATTTATCACACTCTCATTCACTCTTAGTTGTAGTGCATAGTTGGGAAAGAATAAGTTGTTGGGGCTAGAAATAAAGAGGCTACTTCTATCGGGAGATTATCTTACTGTTTTGGGGTTTTACTTTTGGTGATGATTCTATGTCTAAGGAAGTTGAGGGTTTTTCTCCATTTATGGTTTCCATGAGGGAGAACACTGTGTCCATTGTTTCTTTTGTTTGATTGTTGTGCTTGTTATTCTCTCAGTTAAAGATCCTAATATAATTCTAGATTAAATGATAAAAATCTAACAAAATGAATCTAGAAACATGCACAAGAATGCCTCCCCTATAGATGATGAGATCATGCATCCTCCTTCCTAGTCTACCCTACCATGGAACCATCATTCATATACCATCATGCTACATGGAAGACAGTGTTGTATGACTCTGTTGAGACTACCACATGTGATTAGACTTGCATTAACTATTGTACCATCTCATATAGTATAGACCTTTGTTTGTACCTTCTTCTACAGCATGTGAAACTAGGACTTGGACACAATTTCCAAGGTACCAAAAACTAATATTCCCACCATTATAAAGGGAGCTTAACACATGTCCAGTCCCAAGTGGACTTTAATACGATATTTTATCCTCATCATTTTTACAAATATTTAGATCCATTTATGGCGCACATTTTTCAAGCTACAACGTTCACTTCTCAATCCCCTATGAGATCATATTTACTGTTCACAAACCATTTTACATAATCTATTATGGTTAATACATGGATTCCGATTAGTGTTGGTATCAATATGGGTAACAACCAGTCCTAAGGGTTAGCTCAAGTGGTCATGAGCCAAATGTGAGATATTTCCTCCAAGTTAGAAGGTCGCTAGTTCGAATTTCTTGATCACCTCAAGGTTAGATACTTGGATCTTAGGCACTAATAGCTTACCCTAGTTACCACCTATGGATAGTAGTGAAGTCTAAGTAGTTCTATGCATGGTCATATGAAAAAAAAGAGAGAAGGAGAACAATTTCATAGATGTAATGTGGCATGTAAAACTGAGTAGCTGCATATATGTGCTTTTCTCGTCAAAGCTTTTGTAATTTTTATTAAGCTCCTCTCAATTCACTATGTTAGGATATTTAGACACTTAGGAGTTAGTTAAGATCAACTTATGTAATATATCCGTTAGGTAAAAGTGTGTTTCTTTAGTATGCATTAGTATGCATTTGTACATATTCTAATCCGATGGTCACGATATGTTCTAGATATAGAGTGATCCGACGGTTCAACTTCTCTTAGATCATACCTACCATTGATCCGTGGCTTAACACCCGATTGGTCTATGACATCTATTTAAAGAGCATAGAGGGTCCTTGGCTAGTTGATCGATTATGAGAAGTTCATGTAACTTTTTTTCTTTTGCATAATAAATTGCTCCAAGTAGCTATTTGGTTGGGGCCGTGGACTGTTTCCCTCTCGAGGGTTTTAACCACGTGAAAAAAATTGGTGTGTTGATCTATGATCTATTTGTGTGAAGCGGTATCTGAAAGTGTTTTGTCTTTTGGGGTTACCCTGTGTACCCGAACATGGTATCATAACTTTTATGAAGAGCCGCTTTCGGTTTTGATCAAGATTTGGAACCAGTGTTGTTGAAACTTTGAAAGGGTTTCTGGTTTTGGATTTTCTGTGCATTTTTGGCCTATGGGAGGTATTCTATTGTGTCTGAAGCATCGTTTCCATTGGGAAATAGTTTTCATTTCACTGAAAACCGTTTCTGTTTGCTCCAGAAACACCCATTTCGGTAAATTTGAAGGTATAATGTTACAATGACGGATTTGTTTTTTTTAATTTCTCATATTTTATGAGTTTATCAGTAGATCTTTTATGTTTTAGTCTCAGACTGTTGTTTTCCCTGAATGTGTATTCTCTTTGCCATGCACCTTGCGCGATCGTGACGAATCAAAAACAGTAAGGGAAAGTTTTTTTTCTTGTCTTCTCGGCTACGTATGGTTTTTGCCGTGCACCTTGTGCGATCACGGCAAATAAGAAATAGCGAGAAAACTTAAAAACGTAGACTTTTCGGGTAAGCTAACCAAGATCTAACCCCATTGTGTGGAAAAAGTTTTTTTTGTTTTTGTTTTTTCGTTTTTTTTTGTGATTTGCAGGAAAAGAAAGCAAGCACAGAAAACGAGAGAGAAGAGTGAAAAAAAAAACCCCTTCCTCTTTCCATAGTTTTACGTACCTTTTAAACTTAACTCACTTGGTACAAAGTTGCTTTACACCTTCATAAGTCTTGAGTTCAAGTCTTATCAAGCTACTTTTTAGTGCATGCAATTTCTATTTTCAAGTTACTTTATTGTAAAAGTGCATTTCACATTAATAAAATAAAATAAAAAGTGAATCACTTAAGTCTTTTAATTTATTGCCGCACTATTTAAAAAGTTTCATTATTGTAAAAGTGAACATCACTTATTCTACAAAAGTGATTCACTTCAAAGCAACTTTTTTTGTAAAAAGTGATTGTCAAAGGTTGATATTGGGAAGAGGGGGCTTCATTTTTTTAGTTGGTCAAGTTAATATCTTCCACATCACTATTGGGGACATCTTCAACATTTTCTTTGATCAAGCATAACTTCATCATCCGAAATCAGTTTTAAGTGCCGTTTTTTTTAAAACTGCATATTTTTTTGATCTCTTTGCATCCAAATAGTTAATTTATATTTTTTCATCCATTATTTTAGAGTATGGCCACCCCTTGTGATATTATACTTACAAGTTCTAACTATTTCTCATGGAAATATCGTATGGAGGATGTTCTACGAAGTAGGGGAATTTTCAAGATAACCTCAGGGAAAGAAACTGAACCCACTAATGATCATAAGAAAATTAAACGGGAAAATAGATGTGATGAATCTCGTGGATTGATTGGGATGTCAATCTCTACTGATTTGCGATTCCACATATCTGGAATTGATGAACTTGATAAAGCTTGGGAAAAGTTGGAATCTATGTTTGGTAAACACAATGAAATTAGGGGTTATCAACTGTAGAATGAGTTGCTTTCCTTAAATCCAAATGATTTTTCATGCATTCAAGACTATTTATCTAACTATAAAACTCTTATACTATTATGTGCCGAATGCAAGATTAAGAAAGAAGACAAACAATATATTTATCATATTCTTTCCAAACTTTGACCTGCATATTCTGTTTTTTGTATCTACATTCTACTCCATGAAAGAATCCTTGACTGTAGCCAACTATCAAGAGATTAATCTTGAATCATTTTGTGATTCCTTAATTAGAGAGCAAGGTAAGCTCATTCATATTGGAATAATTAACAATGCAGATACATTTGGGAAAGCCTTATTGTCCCAACAGAAAGAAAAGTCCAAGCCTCCCAAGAAACATAATTTTTGCAATAATAAGCCAAACAACAAGGGTCCCAAACCCTCTTAGTCTGCTCCTCCTTTAAAAAATGACAAAGGATTCAAGCAAAAAGGAAAGAAGACTGAGCGTCATTGCAACTTTTGTGGGAAAGATAATCATGATAAATCTAAATGTTTTAAGAAGATGGCAGCCTTGGAAGCAACAATGAAGAAGCACCACATCAGCCTAGATTCGTCTTCAGAATCTAACTCTCATGGACATGCACTTTGTGCTTCTGGTTACTCGTATACTGCATCTTCTTCTTCTACTTCAAATGAATGGATCATTGATTTTGGAGCATCTTATCATATGACTAAGCATAAAACCATCTTTTCTACTATGCATGAATGTAACACCAAACAAATATTTGTTGGTGATGATAGATCTCTAAGTGTTGTAGGATCTGGAATAGTTCCAGTAGAAAATGGTCATTTCAATGATGTACAATGTGTTCCAAAAATTTCCTGCAATTTGTTATCAGTCTATCAAATTACTCATTCAAGTGAAGGTAAAACTGTGACGTTTACACCTCACCAAGTTGTAATCAAGAATTTTAAAAATCCTCAAAATATCCTTGCTACTGGAACTGTTGATGATATTACCAGGTTGTACAAATTTAACAACTTTGGTTCATCACCTTTTCCTTCAGTTTTTGTTGCTCATAGTGATAACTTGAGAAAACTTTGGCATGAGCGATTTGGTCACTTAAATTATCACTCATTGCAACAACTATCTAAAGAAAATATGGTGACTGGTCTTCCATTGGTATCTTGCAAGGATGGTGTTTGTTCCATTTGTGTACTCGAACAACATCATCGGGATAGTTTTGACAAATGTGCCTCTTGGCACGCCTTGGTTCCCTTGGAGCTTGTGCATAGTGACTTGTGTGGTCCTCTTCCATCTGCTTCCTTTTCTGGTTTCAAATATTTCTTAACTTTCATTGATGACTACTCCAAACACACTTGGATTTACTTCCTAAAACTTAAGAGCGAAGTATTTAACATGTTCTTGGCCTATAAGGCCCTTGTTGAAAAACAATCTAGTCATCAAATTATTAAGTTAAGATCTGATAATGGAGGACTATATGTTAACAACAAGTTCACTACTTTTTGCACTAAACAAGGAATCCAACAACAGCAAACTGTTCCATATACACCACAACAAAATGGTGTAGCTGAATGGAAGAACTGCACTTTAAAGGAAATGGCTATTTGTATGATCCAATCTAAAGGACTAAGTCTTCAATATTGGGCTGAGGCCATAAATTGTGCAAATTACATAGTAAATTGCACACCCACTAAAGTTTGACAGGGTATAACACCAAAATAAGCATGGAGTAAAATTAAACTATATGTAAGTCACTTTCGTGTGTTTGGTTGTGAAGCATGGGCTCACATTCCGGATGAAAAACGGAAAGCATTGCAGCCTAAAAGTGAAAAGTGCATATTTGTTGGATATTCTAAAGATGTAAAAGGTTATACACTTCTTCAGCCACATTCTCATGATATAATCATTAGAAGAGATGTTAAATTTGATGAAAATCTCTTGGCCTGTGAGCCTAACTTGGCAGGTGTGCCATCTTTGGCCTGTGAGCTTGATTCAGCAATCGTGCCTTCTTCTTCTTCTTCTTCCAGCTTCCTTGACAAGTTTCCAACTCTAGTTTCTGATGATGATAGTGAGGATGAAATTCCACCTCCTCCTTCTCATGTTCCTCCAATTGCACCAGCACCAATACTTCCTCGATGGGTCCGTTCAACATGTGAAGCAGATGGTGATCTTGCCGGTGATCCTAGAGATCAACAGTGAACACGTTCTCAGTTTCAGTGAGCCTCTTCTCTTTTGGCTCAAGTTTCTGAGAATCATGATCCAGAAATTTTTGCAGAAGCTTCAGGAAATCCAGATTGGGATGCAGCTATGGATGAAGAATATCGTTCCTTAATGGTGAACGATACTTGGGATCTTGTTCCTCTTCCAAAAGGAAGAAAACTTGTCACATGTAAATGGGTCTATAGAACTAAGTATGCATCAGATGGTAGTGTTGAAAGACTTAAGGCAAGGTTAGTTGCCAAAGGTTTTTCCCAAGTTGAAGGGATTGACTACAATGAAACCTTTTCCCCAGTAGAAAAAATGAACTCCATCCGCCTTGTTGTTTCCCTTGTAACTCTAGCCTTTTTTGTCTCCTTAAGAAATCCTTATATGGCCTTAAGCAAGATCCTAGAGCTTGGCATGCCAAAATGGATAACTTTCTCATTAACAGTGGTTTTTCTAGATGCCATTCTAACCCCAATGTCTATACCAAGAAAGTAGGAAACCATCTCATCATACTTGTTCTTTATGTTGATGATCTTATCCTTACTGGTAGTGACCCTAACCTTATAACCCGTGTGAAATCCAGTCTTAAGCAAAATTTTGAAATGTCAAACTTACGACATTTGCATTATTTTCTTGGTCTCCAAGTCTTGCAAACCAAAGAAGGAATCTTTCTTTCCTTATCTAAGTATGCTTGTGACCTTCTTCGTCGCTTCCACATGGAAAATTGTAAACCAACCCCTTCTCCCTTTCAGTCTGGAGTCAAAATTTCTGCCACTTGTACTTCCCCTGAAGTAGATGCCACCTTGTATCGCTAGCTTGTTGGTAGTATTTTATACTTGACTCATTCCCGTCCTAACCTTTCCTTTGCCATTGTTCATGTTGCCCATTATATACAAACTCCTCATGAAAGTCACTGGAAAGCAGCAAAAAGAATAGTTCGATATATTCGAGGTACAATTCAGTTTGGGATTCATTACAGTACAGGGGGGAATCCTTTTTTGGTTGGTTTTACTGATTCAGATTGGGCCGACGATCCTGATGATCGAAAGACTACTACAGGTTATGTTTTTAGTCTAGGATCTGGACCTGTCACTTGGGCTTGTAAGAAACAACAAGCTCTTGCTCTTTCTTCAGTAGAATCAAAATATCGAGCTGCAGTTAATGCCAGTCAAGAAGATTTATGGCTTGGATAGATCCTTTCAGAGTTTGGATTCGAGTAGTAGCAGCCTACTCCACTTTGGTGCGACAATCAAAGTGCCATCAAGCTTGCCAAAGATCCAGTTCTACATCAACGTAGAAAACACATTGAGCTACACATGCACTTCATCAGAAATCTTGTTCATGATAGTGTTATTGAAGTTCTCTATTTCCCTACAAATGATCAAGTTGTAGACATCTTCACCAAGTCTCTTACAAAAGCGAAGTTTTCTAAACTTCGGTCTATGTTAGGAGTTCAGGAATGTGTCCTTAAGGGGGGATAGGCTCTAATTCCTCCTTCCTTCTCCTAATAGTGTGAATTTTGTAAATCCTTCAATCCTATCCTAATTTGTTCTTAAGGGGGGATGCTAGGATATTTAGACACTTAGGAGTTAGTTAAGATCAACTTGTGTAATATATCCGTTAGGTAAATGTGTGTTTCTTTAGTATGCATTAGTATTCATTTGTAAATATTCTAATCCGATGGTCATGATATGTTCTATACATAGAGTGATCTGACGGTTCAACTTCTCTTAGATCATACCTACCATTGATCCGTGGCTTAACACCCGATTGGTCTATGATATCTATTTAAAGAGAATAGAGGGTCCTTGGCTAGTTGATCGATTATGAGAAGCTCATGTAACTTTCTTTCTTTTGCATAATAAATTGATCCAAGTAGCTATTTGGTTGGGGCCATGGACTGTTTCCCTCTCAAGGGTTTTAACCACGTGACAAACATTGGTGTGTTGATCTCTGATCTATTTGTGTGAAGTGATATCTGAAGGTGTTCAGTCTTTCGGGATTACCCTGTGTACCCGAACACACTATTCGCATGGGAATCTATTGTGCTCAATTTAATGTCCGGATTGACCTTTTTTTCCATAGTAAATTAATCTAGGACTTCTAGATGCATGTCCACTCGAGTGGGATGTCATTTTCGGTAGAATATAGTGCAACTTCATCACAATAACAATCTGCTACATTTAATTCAAATCTTCTAATTCATACTACCCTAGCAGTAGGGAAATATAAATCAATCCTGAAAGCTCAACGATGAATTCGTGACTTTTCCCCATCAATGCATCCATCACTTTGTTTGAACTTCATCCTTCTCTCTAAAACACTTGGCCAAGTTTCCTTTAGACTATAATTTACAACTAAAGACTTTTTCGCACAGACTAACTTGTTCATCATCTTCAAAGACAAGGATAAATGTAAGAAAGTTGGATATCCAACCTAAGGCTAAGAATGAGCTGATTTAAAGACAAGAAGGAATCCACAAATGCACTTCATAATGTTTGTATGGAAATACTTGAGATGAATTGATCTAATGCATTTTGTAAAGTTTAAATACTAATCCTAAGATCTTTCCAAATTTTGAACAGAAAAAATCAATTCTAGTCACATTTGAATTTTGAATCATTACAGAATCCCCTCCTTCCATATGCATGACGAGTGACCACATACTCCCCTACATTAATAGTGTTATCATAGCAATATTGAAGCATGATTTCTTGACATAAACTTTTGTGAAGGTCTATAATAAAATTAATGACAAAGATGACATATTCATACCAGAAAAGATAATTTTTTCCCCTTCACTTAGAGAGCACCTATAGATGAAGCTGAGCTCCAGGAAATTCATTATAATCAATCCCCTAAGAATGTTTCCAGATAACAAAATGTTATCTTTCTACCAATACTTCAATGAACAACACTTTTAGCTTATATTTAGCTGACCTATTAACTACATCCCAATAAACTATGAAGGATAAGAATAGGGTTTGCACTGATACTAACGTAACAACCTTTTAAGTATAATTTAATCATATTCCGATAAAAATAGAGTACAACAATTTTTAAAACCCTGCTTCGACTCCATAAATGTCATAATATCGAACTGAGTAATTAACCATGCATTGAAGCCTAACTTCGATGCATAAATGATAAAACTTCATCTTAGTCAAAGTTCAAAGTCTTCCCTTTAGAATTCAATTGTGGAAAAAAGGATTATCAAATTAACATTTTTTCTATTAACAATTTAAAGAGTTGAAATTCAAGTGGCCAGAAGGAGCTTATTTACTATAGTATCGAAGCAGTAACTGTAATCTATATTTTTCTGAATATAGAAGTCACCTTTATGTGTCAAGATGAAATTAATGAATATATTCAAAAATAAAACTAGGAAACAGATTGCATATAAAATGATGTACATGATGGCCAAATCCGAAAAGGAAAAATGAAGGAAACTAATATTTGTTTTATCAAATATTCAGATATATATAGAAGAAAATAAAATAAAATCACAGTATAGGACTGTTAATGATGTCAAAAATGATTAGAATGTAAATATAAGAAGGCATTAGATAGATAATTCAATAAGTACATAAGATTCAGGTACTACATTAGTGTTGCAAAGAAAAGAGGTAGTTATAATGAAGACAAAACAAGATATTATTAGGCATGTTTTTTCATGAAAACTACTAGCGTCTCTATCCTATAAAAAATACTAGTGTCTGTCCTCCTCTCAAAAGGTTGACTGCATAATAATTTTTATGCTTAGAAAAAGACATTAAAAATTTAAATATCATTATATCTTATTTATACAACATATAGCATCAACAACTACAAAACTGGGTTTTGGCTGCTAAGGTGCCAACTTGATTCAGAACATGTTATTTATTGATTGTATACTTAACCAAGTTGAAGTTCAAATGTGACCCATTATTTGAGTTACCAATACAACTTCCTGTATTGAAAGCTGAAGGTGGCCTTGTCTTATAGAGTTAATCTAGTAATTTAATCTATATATCTTATTACAAGTGTCCAAACTGTAAGGCATAGGCTAAATATAGAAAAAATGGTTCTCACAAACATGACTCTCCCCACACTAAAGTTTTGTTTTAATTGTAGGCTTCATCAAGCTTGGTCAAATCCATTTTCCTTGTCAGTAATGGCTGCTTCTAATGTATTATTTTTCTATGGGACATTTTTTACCTTTACGGTGAGGGAGCCATGCAACCTGGGCTTCCCAAGTTTCATACTCTTTGCAATATTGTTTACAGAAAATCCTTTTATAGACCGTATTACTATATATATAACTCTCCCTTTGTTGAAGATGTGAGCAATAAGATCAAGTGTAATGGAATGCAATTGTAAAGAGGAGCTGAGAATTATATGATTAAACATTTTCAGTGCAAAGAGACTGAAATGCATTGTTCTAGGGAGTAAACCTAATTAATTTGATTCATGTAGCCAATTTTCAAAATATCTTTTGGAAATAAAAAAATTATAAGAGGTTCTCTAGGAAGGGAATACAATTGTTTTTCTTCCAGTAATAAGTATCAGTTTCCTCCAAATAATAAGGATAGTGATAGTAATTGTAATTGCAATAATGCTCATAATATAGCCACCACACCTAGTATATTTATTTCCTAACAAGTTTTTCTTTTGGATTCTGTCTTAAGAAAGGCTATGCAACTCCCATTCAATAAAGGAAAAAAAACAATAATAGTAATTAGAAAGAGAAAAATGTAGATTTAAGCATATCGAGAGCACATGTTCCCCAATTCAAAGCTTGATTCAATCTACTCTTTCATGTTTCCTATGTTTCGCATCCATCGTTGCCTTTCAAGCTGCTCTAGCATTCTGGTACTCAAAATGCAACAGATCAGGAATATGTGAACTATCTCGTATGCGGAGGTATTCACATATTGCAGTGCTTTCAAGCAGAGGGAATGTATGAACAAGCATAGAGTTCACAAACCAAAACCCTAGAGCACCCAAAAATAGCCCTAAAATTCCTCATTCATACACCTGCGCCAGAGTGTGGTACCGTAAATACAATCTAGAATACATGGTGAGCATTGTGAAGAGCCAAGGAAGGGAAACAGTGACGATTTTACTCCATTTGTTCGAAATGCCAATCCCTTTAGAGACAGGAAGGGAGAGATACACCGCAAAAAAGGCCATCTTTTGTGAGTGGCTTGAGGGCCAACCATGGGAATCACACATCTCTAATGTTACGCAAGTATCAAGGCGGGCTTGTTGAACAGATTTCTTTATGAGTTCATTTATAAAATCTGATATAAGAATACCCAAAGTGAAAAATATGGCTTGAACCTCTCTTCTGAATATAAAATGTGTCAAAACCTTCCTAGTCCATTGAAAACAGTAAGAAGGGAAATCCACGCAAGGAAATGACCCAGTTTGTCACCTATCCCATAGCTTAAAAGAGTCAAACTTACAACTTTTAGAGCCATAATTGTGCATCCAATTCATAGATCTTGATCTTGAAAATACCCAATAATGGATATCTGATAAGAGATCAGGGACTTCTTCTCTCAGGCTTAGACCCACATCAAAATATAGTTCAATGGTTAAAACTAAATCCCAGAATCCAAACCATATAAAGGGTATTGAGGATTATCAAATGGGTGTTCAGTTATTTTGAGGTCTTGAAGGATACCCAGACTATATTTCCTACCATCGATAAACAATTTCCAAGGCTTGTATTGTAAAGAATCTGATCTGTATCCGTATGTTGTGGGGAAAAATAAATTATAAAATGGTAAGACTCCTTTCGTACTAGCAATCACATTGGAAAAGGAAATGGCAGACTCAAACTAACCCCGAAAGGAATATGGACTTCTGGCATAAGTAAAGCCAAGTAGCCATAGGTGGAGGTCTGGGCCAATGACGAAAAAAACATGTGAAAAAGCATAAATATGTGGATTTGTGTTAAATAAATTTGTGAATGATGTGGAACAACGTTCAAAATTGAACCCTTCCCAGCCCTTCCAAAGGGTTCTATAAGTGTAAAGTTAAAATTGTCCTTTAAAAAAAATTAAAATCTGAATTTTACCCTTTCAATTAAGAAGGGAATAATTTATATCAACATTTCAAAAGAAGGGAAACATTTGAAATTACTCATCTATATAGATTTCTCGATATGGTGAAATTCCTATGCTATAAATTTCAACTCATCATTCAGAATCTTGAAAATATGATCGATTATAATCACTCACTCACTCATGTCATGCACTCACTTCTTAGCTATGCAAGATGACCAGTATTCATTGATGACTACGAGGCACTAGCCATCAAGATGTGACTCTAACTCCTGAGTCACCTAGGGCTATAATATAAAGTGTGACAATGTGTCAACAACTATGACCATAACAAAAATAACTACTAATCTACAACTAGGCCCGAAACGAGCTCAAAACTTTGTACCTACTACCTATGTGAACCTTGCTACCAATGTCCACTCTTTTTTTGTCAAAATGAAATTCAAAAGGTCGGTTTGATGAGTCATCCTCTACAATACTTCATTTATTTCATGAATATAGTTGACTCATGAAAACTATAAACAACACTCAATGTCATGCAAATACAAATAATGGCATGTAGCTAGGATCACAAACTGTGCAGAGGTCGATTTATGCATTGCTATATAGAGGTGTCATTGGGCACATGATATGGAGAAACAATGGTTATTATTAAAATAAAAAAAACAATTGTTGGCTCAAGAATAGTCTTCAATTTGATGAGTGGAATGATCATGATGTAATCTCCCTTCGTCCTTCCAAACCATTGTGGTTTCTCACAACATTTGTCCTCAGGGCCACCAAAATACATATAAAAATTAATTCTATTTACATCATCTTCCCTTTAAATACGCATCTCATAGTAATAACTAAGGATTATTATGCATGCACATCCTCACCTTATAATACCAATTGGGTCAAGGTGTAGGGATAACCATAAAATATTAAATGTGTCAAGATGCAAAGAGTAAGAAACAACTATAAGTGAGTATTATATTAAATTTACCATATAAGTCTTTAATTAACACTATCAACTGAAATATGAAACTTTGCATTGTTGTGATCTTCTTATCGCTGCTTACCAATGTGATTGCAAGGCAATCTCTGAAGGTGAAGTACATAATTTTAGGTCTTCTTCCTCATTATCATGCCTATTGGTAAGACAATAAAAAGGGTAGTGGACTACATCGGCATGGAAAATAGGTTCAACATAGAGGTATACGCATTAATTGTTTTCATTAAATAACTTAAATTCCTACCGGTGACTGGCGATTCATTGAATCGTGGACTAGTACAAAACACAACAAATTTTAGAGCCCTAAGCCCTTAATTACTCACACCTAGAACTTTCTCAAATCTATTGATTAATAAACTTCTTTTGGTATTTTGGTTCAATTTAAAAGGAGGTTTGTTGAGACTCAGACATGCACTGAGCTGTAAGGATTCAGTTGACTTAGGCTTAATTCCACTTTCCCTGCATCCCATACATGTATGCTTTCACGACAAGTATTGAACAAAAAAAATTGCTGCTCTTACCCTGGTTATGCTAGCTTTGCTAACTTGCTTGGTATGTAGGAATTTTTTTTAATGTTTTTTTAGTTATGTATTATTTTTTCTTACGTGCCCAATCCTTATCATTCTTAGATCTCTCAAGGTTGGATTGCAGGTGGATTCCCCAATATGGTTATGAAATAGTCTAAATAGTCTTTTTGTATAATGAAGTGTGCTCCAACTTGAAAAAATACAATAGAATAGTTCTTATGTTACTGAACTATAAAATTAATGATACACATATGACAACTTAATGTGTTCCAAATAAGTTTTATTGATTCTCGAGGTTGCATCCCTAAGCTAGTATTGAGGTGAAAGGACTGTGAATTTTACCATAAAACAAATTTTGCATATGATAAAACGATACTTCAACCATTAACTTGGTTTTATTACCAATGATTAAATTCTAAATTTCAACCATTAACTTGGTTTTACTAGCATACCCTCATAGTGAGGGAAATGAAACATCTAAGAGAACTTTGATATGCTGTGAAAATGAGAGAAAGTTGTGTGTAGATAATATAAGTTTATAGTACCACCCAATAAATTCCTTGGTTAATTCTTTCCAGGCCTAGTCCTTCATTTATCAACACAACTCATAAGGATCTTTTTGAAAGGGTGTGTCTTCAATTAACTTGGACAATAAGATCTTATACAACTCCCTCTTGCAGTTTCCTAAGACACAAATATTTGTTCTTGTTGAGCCAACCAATGAGTAGGGATCATGACATACATGCATTAATATATTTCTTATTCACTATCTTGTTCCAATTAATTAGTGAACTAATAAAAAAGATAACATATTCATTCACACAAACATTAGCATCTTTATATTGACAACTAAGCAACTCCAAATTCCCATTAAGTTTGTGACAATGTGTTACAAGGTATGTAAACCTTGAAGTTGAGCAAAATAACCAATTAACCAACTATTCAAGTATTCACAATATCATGATATGTCATTTATCATCGGGACACAAACTTTTCAAAATCTTCTAGTCTATTCAATATTTTGTATAATGAAAAGGTACAAAAATTTCCAAATTGGAGAGACAAAGAAGGAAGATTATTTTTCTTAACTATTATCCTTCCATGCAAATTGTTGAGCTCCTCAACTACTTCAATACATTATGTCTACAACAAGAGTCACTATACTATGTTGTGTAAGGCATATCATATGATTGAAAATTATGCCTATGTAACTAGGTTACAACACCACAAATGTGGGATAAAAAATACTAGTGTGTTTATACCACGACATTACTTCCCAAGTTTAATTTGAACCAAATATTTGCCATCGTAATGTGAATCAAACACCAATATGTTTATACTAACATGCATATCAAATAAGACAACCAAATCCACAAGCGAGTGCTTAAACAAATTCTTAAAGAATCTGTCTCATCAATTTGATCAATCAATTATGCTTTATCAAACTCTCAACCCTTTCATTATCATGAGTTTTTGAGTTGTTTAAAGTAAAACCAATGCATTCTAAAATTCTAAATCAAACTGATATTGAATCACAGACTCATAGCCTTAGGACTGCCAAATGTTATGGATTTCTTCTTTCACGATTTTGATTATAAAATCCCTATATTAGAAAGCAATTGGAACCTGACCCAGTAATTTTCAAATTGTAGCGACAACAGATATTTCTTCATGTCCATATTTCTTCAAATTATAAAAATATTGTTAATGGTTTTATTCGGTTATAGGTTTCATTTCAATTTTCACCCCGCGAATAAGACTACCAAGGGTAGGTATTTGGTGAATACTGATGTTACCCCTGGAAAATCGAGTGTTCCCGCTAGCAAATACCTAATCCAAGGCAGCAGGATACTTTAGTATGAATGGAATGGCCAGCTTGTCATGTGTGATGAGGTAGGTGGACCATTTAAACTATGTGATTTGGTTTAATCCACCATTATGTTTGGAAAACCAAACTATATTGCGACAGCTAAACAGTTGGAGAGTGACAAATGTTGTTCTCCAAAATAAATTCAAATATAAAATATTTTGAAACACATAATTAAAAACTGAGCCATAAAAACTCTACACCACATCAATCATTCAATCCCAGATGATTTTCTCTAGAATGAGTTGCTGGAAACATGATCGAAAGGAAGTTCCTTTTCCTCGTAGGGTTCAGGACGAGCTGGTAACTCAATGAGTCCAGGTTTTGAATCTCCCTATATCTTTCTTTTTCCATTTAACATTTAGTTTTCGAACATACATGAATTTACAGTTAGGAGGTCTCTAATGCCTTGCTAGTTCTATTGAGCAAATTATATTGGTATTACACTTGGGAGGTCTCTAATGCCTGGATAATTCTAATGAGTGAATTATATTGGTATTTTCATATGTGGTTGTGCAAATTTGAGTTGTAGGGTTCCTCTAATGGGTCGCTCATAACAAAATTTCAAGGTTAGGGCTTGTTTAATATTTCCACTAAAATTGTCTTACAAGCTCGAAACTGGTTGTGTTGCTTTTTCCATGCTTATAAGTAGCACAGTCTGCAAACACAAGGGTTCTAAGAAAGAAATATATGATATTGATGCATAGGGTTTAAACACCCAGATGATGTTTTGTCAGTTTTCCTCTCTGTGTGTTGATATTAATTTTCATGTCCATGTGTTGAGTAGCGTCAACTTCTTTAATATGTTCTTGGATTCACATGCATTGCAATCCTATCAATGACCGATTAAATGTAATTTAATATTATCAATGGCAGTAATTCTTTCATGTGTGTTAGTAAACTTCATGTGGTTTTCTTCCCATACAGAACGAGCTAAATCGATGGATTATGCTGATTCCATTAGTTTTCTTAATTTTAAAAAAAAAAATATTTTGGTAATTCTTGCATGTGTGTCAATAAATTGCCCGTGGTTTGCTTCAAAGAGGGGTGATCAAATGTTACGTGTATCAACCCATGTAGTAGGGCACTCAACATTCATTGCTTGGGAGTGATTGATGCTTTTTCATTTTGTTTCGAATCTGGTCCTTTTTCGTTGATGTTTTTTCTTTTCATCATCATCATCATCCTACAATAAATCAACATCATTGTCATCATTGTAGTCATCATCAATATAATTGCGATAATAGCAAACAAGGAGCCATACTACCTTAGAAGAATGGATGATATAGTCTTATATTTATCAAATCATATCCTTAAGCTCCATCATAATTATCATAATGCATCATCATCATGTTGTTAACGGAAATCATATGACATTAGGGTCTATCAAATGTTGTTGGGGACACACAAATGCCATTAGAGCAATTTAGGTGACATTAAGGTAATTTACCCCTCATTAGGATTAATCAAGGTCCAAAAGTGCCATAATTACGGCCATTTAGGTGCCACTATGATAAATCAAGATACAAAAGTATCATCACATGAGTCATGATCATTGACATTAGCATTGAGATATCTGAGGTTAGGTCGGACATTTTTCGAACACGATTCCTAGCTATAAACCTAGCGCAATTCCTAGCGTGGTTCCTTTCAAAATTTATAACATTATTCTAGGAGCTATACCTGGATCTATACCTAGTGCTATGTTGGATGTTTTATAGATGCAATTCTTGGATCTATACTTGGCACTATGTTCAATGTTTTCCTACTGAAATTCATGGTGCAATTCCTATTGCTAACCCTGGATTAATATATGGTGTTATGCTATTCATGACATTTTTCTGGACGCTATTCTTGGTGTTATATGGGATGATTTTGTGGATGTTAATTGGGACGCTAATTGAGATTATAATTGGAATGATAATTGTGATGCTAATTGGGACATTAATTGGGATGCTAATTATCATCCAAAATATCGCAAACTTTTAAAAAGGGACGATAATTGGGATGCTAAATGGGATTCTAATTGGGATGTTAACTAGGACGTTAATTGGGATATTAATTGGGATGCTAATTAGCATCCAAAATAGTGCCAAATTTTAAAAGGGGACGCTAATTGAGATGCTAATTGGGATTCTAATGGGGATGCTAATTGGGACACTAACTGAGACACTAATTGGGATGCTAATTAACGTCCAAAGTAGTGCCAACTTTTAGAAAGGGGTGCTAATTCGGATGTTGATTGGGATGCTAATTGGGACACTAATAAGGACGCTAATTAGGACACTAATTAGGATGCTAATTAGCATCGAAAATAATTCCAACTTTTAAAAAGAGATGCAAATAACGCCATTAAAAGTTCCATCCCATGGAAAAGCGTCCACTTTGTCCAAAAAATGATGAAAAATACACTAAAATTGGTAGTGGACACTAAAAAGGAAGCTAAAAGAGACGCTAAGCAAAACCTTTTTTTGTAGTGTTACAACAGAGGGATGATCTCAGTGACCATAAACAAATATGACATCCCAAAAGTAGGGAAACACATATTCAATGGGGGTACAATAATTTATACAATAGAATATACATCAGAATATCTTCCCAAGTTAAAATTACAACATCATTCCCTTTTGACTAGGAAGGTATTCTCTTACTACAGTCATCAACACATCTAGTTAGCATCATTAAATCATCATCACCATTGCTTCCATCATCCTCATCTTGTCCAATCTGTCGCATCTATATGTCACAGGAATTCTCTACAGAGACAATCTTTTTTTATGTTGGGTGTAGGCCTATCCCTCATCCAAGTCTTCGTTGGAACCAAGAGCAAGCCATAGCATAGGTATATCACAAGACCATTCTGTACATTTCCACTAAAATAACCTATGTCTCTTACTGTCATGTTGATGTATCCCGATCATCTCTTTTTCCTACACAAAAAAAAAAGAAAACATAGAGAACCTAGATCAAAACCCAGATGAATACCACTTGTGTTCTACCAATGTAGGAGTATTCCAGAATATTTCACATCACCAAGACAACTTGCATCTTCCACTATGTGAGAATATCCTAGGAGTACACCAAGTGCATTGTGTCTCTCTACAGCCAAGTGACATTATACAAACATATGAAAACTTCCCATGTTCACACTAAGTTCCTTGTAACCTCATCATATCCAACATGTGAACAAACACATATAAGGATTGATTACAACTAAACAACCAGCATACCATGTGAGGATATTTTTCATTCTAGGTAAACCTAAAGGAAATATTTAATCCAAAAAACTCATGTTCAAGATCTTTTCCATTCAAAAAAATTTCCAAGAGTTATTATGATAGAGCAACTTGTGTACCATTCCACGACTTTTTTTACACTCCATACAACCCATGGGACTTATTACATCTGAAAAACATGTGTACCATGCCAAGATATTTTACACTTTAGATAAACTATAGCCGAAAATATTACATGCAAGAATAACCTACGAGCTATTTCAGGACTGATTACATCCGAGGAAAACCTACAAGACTGATTATGTATCAACAACTTGTGTCCTATGCTATGATATTTTCCACTCGGACAACCTCTCTCATTTCCCATGTGATATTCCATGCATCTGCATCTTCTAGTCTCTTGTAATTTCTAGCATAGGAGCACACAAGGACTGATTATGTCAAAGGATAACCTGTCATATTTTCCAGGATTGATTACATCTGAGGACAACCTATAGTAGTGATTACCTCACCAAGAAAACCTATACCTTCGACCATGCTAGAACTCATAACTCCCTCTTTCTAGGGGCCTCGATCTAGATCACATACTAGAGCTTCACTATTCCTCTCTCCATTATACAAAAAAACCACAAGTCAAATCAAAAAAATTAGATAGTAGCTTTCAAATACATACTACCTCACAAGTATTCAAGCAAGATACAACATATTATGCCTTGGTCATACTCAACCCGAGGTAGGACTCCTTCCTGATAAACCAAGAGATCATACCAAATATTGAGCTGAAGCAACATCCCAAAGTTCTCTTCCTCTCACTGGCATTGCTTTCCCAATATGAGTCAACATAACTGTGAAGGTTAATCTTCTGATGTGTATCATATTGGATCCCATAATCAACTATACCCTTTAAGTACCTTAATACATGCTTCGCAGCAACCAATTGAACATGTCTCATATCCATTAGGAACTCGCTTAATGTGTTCATAGAAAATCATATGTAGGTCTTATATTCGTTAGGCGCATCAAAGAACCGATCATATGACAATACATTATGGAATAAACTGACTATGATGAAGAATCACACAGTAGCTTTAATTTCAATGCCATAGGTGTGGATGTCACCTTGCATTTCAACATGTTGTATAATTTTCTTGACCAAGGAAAATCCCATCCGTACTTTTCCACACCTCGATTCCTAAGAAGTATTGCATCATCCCTAGGTATTTAATATTGAACTAAGTGGAAAAATTCCTCTATTCATATACAATGAGTTCTTCCTCTCCTGTAACATCATCGACGTATACTAGTATTGTGTCTTCAACTTTAAAGTAAATGTTGGAACCCTCTTTATTCTTGGTAAATCCTAATACCATTAGGAATTTTTCCATGTTGTAGTACCATGTTGAACTCGAATATATTCTACATTCTCTCCCTCTCGATTTGAGCATCATCATACCTGTACATTTTTTACTCTATGTATCAAAACATTATGTACTGGAGTGACAACTAGCATCCTCTGCTATTGATATTCCATGTATCCATCTCAGGTCACTCGATACCAAGATCCTCTATGTTGAAATTTGTTGAAAGTTTCCTCTTCCACGCATATGTGATCTTCTTGCCATCTATAGGCTTACATATTCAACCTTGTATAAAAGGTTAATATCTTCATTACTCTTGGTGATAATCAAGCTCCTCATGTAACGGTATATGCTATCCCATGGGTTCCTTCTGAGCTCATACAAATCCTTTTTTGTACATGTGGTTCTCTGCTCGATATACACTTCTACTTCATTGGGAATGTCTTCTTGGTCAATGGATTATGTCATGCAATAGCCTACTTCCTATTTATAATATAAACCATGAACCTTTCTTTGTATCCTTCGATGTTTTCATCTACTGCATGCTTTATCTTGTAGATCCACATGAAAGACACTATGGAATTCACTTCAGGTCTCAAAAATGCATCCTAGACATCATTCATCTTGATAAATTGGTAGTGTTTGATCATAGTCTCCTTCCATTTATTGTTGGATACTCCTTCATAGATGAAAGGGTATACATACATGATGTCACTCAACAGTGCCACATAATTGGAGTGTGTCCAAGGCCTCTTACTTTCTTTCGAATTCATGTCATACCTTTCTTCATCCTGAATTATCTCTTGTGTTCAACATGGTATCATCTCTCGAAGTGGATCTACTGCTCTCTTAATCTATTTCTTCTTCCATGGTGTCTCTATCCCAGGGAGATTCATGTTCATCTTCATGTATATTTATTGGATTAAATCTTCTAACTAAACTATGATCACTTGTTCTTCAGAATAATTATCATCATTGTTTTATTGTAGGTGGTTGTACACGATATTTTGTACAAGTCAAATTCAGTTGCATGATTAGAAAATTTTCATTATTTCTAAAACATATTATTAGTGACAATTTCTATATGTCACATAGTCATGCAACTATCTTAGCCAATGTTACAACATTCTTCCATATCCCGTATACGTATGATAACTTTCTAGATTCCTTCTATATCTACCATAATATTATTGAGATTTCTCACTAATCCCAATATGTCAGCAACGAGGTTTCATTCTAGACAAGTAGAAATGGAACGTTGTACAATACCATAGACTACTTACCCAACACATGTGAGTCAGTAGTATATTGTTCATAAATTAAAATACTTAGACATGCATAATACATCAACTGAATATAAACATGTGCACAACCAAACAATATCATTGAAGTAAGTATATATATAGGAAATGACAATTGAACACTTATCTTCATTTATTTGGTGGGTGGACTCCTTCATGATCCTTATTTCCTTGCAAGAATAATTTGATTCTTCATCATTTTATTCTTGGAACATCTGTACTCATTCTGAGTGTCACTTCTTGATTTGCAACTGCATTACTTATTATCTAAATACTGAGATGGATAAGAGTATGATTTTTTTCTTTACCACTAAAATTCATCTTCCTCATCGCTTGAGGAATATTCCTTTTACTGTATGACTCTTTTATTGGTTAGTTCATCATTTTTCAGAGGTGTGATTGTGATGTAATTTCTTGTTTGACTTCCCGTTAAAGGAGCCTCTATTTCAAGGACAATATCTAGAGTAGTCTTCCTTCTCATCACAAGTGTAGCATCAAATTTTCTAAGGATCTCTTTCAAATTTGTGATGATATTATTTCCTTTTATTGTGATGATTTCTTCTATTGTGAAATGTGAGAGCGTGATATTAAGTTTCTCCCATATTCTCTTCTCTTGTCACAATCCAATATTATTCTTGGGTTCACTCTTAAGATAGTCTATGGAAATAGATCTTCGTGCACATATTCCTTGAATGAATGAATCCCATGATATTGGGAGGCCATTCAAGGTGTTCATAACAATATCTCTTTCTTCAACATTATTTTCGACTACTTCAACTTGTTCCTTGATTTGAGAAACCCTTCTGAAGTAGTATTGCATGGTATTTGAGTTCCATATATTCACATTCTTCAAATGGTTCCTCAATGTCATCATGTGATTGATGTTTTTTCCTTCTAATAACTTCATCAAAGCATTGAAAACTTCCTTTAGTGTCTTCAAGGATGAAACATGTGGGATGATATGATCCCTAATAGAATCTGTAATGATTCTCTTGGCCTTAAACAATTTATTCTTATGAGTATCCTTGGCATCATTTCCATCTGAATCTCAAAATTCCTTGCTGATATACTAATCCAAGTAATTTTATCCAAGGATCAGGGATATCCTATTCTTCCATGTCCAAAAGTTGTCAGCTCCCTCAAGCTTATCATCAAGTTGTGTGTGATTATTCATTTTGAAATGAGAACCTCAAATTGAAATATCAAATATTTAGATCTTACTGATTTGAGTTTTTTGACATGGTTGTGAAGTGGGATGACCTACAGTTTGTTAGAGAAACCCTAAATTTCCGAAGACAAAATTTCAAAGTTTTGATTAGACCAGAAGATGTGCCTCTTTAATAAGAATTGTCCAATGTACCTATTTTTTTAATACCATGGTGTGAAACCTGTAAAACGTGATGCCCTACTTTATTCCCGTAGTGTCCCGTAGTCAAAAATTGAAATTCCACATAATGGGAAACTTCTTCCATATAAATATGCATCATCCTATGGCTACTTTGATGGTGTTTCATTTTTCAACTAATCAATGGAGGGAAATGCCCTAAACATGAAGCCCTAGTTTCTTCAATTTATTATGTAGAATTGCGTGATATTGATTCTGGTGTATCTCTGAAATTTATACTCCTCAAGTTTTGAAACTTTTTTTGAAGGTAGCCTAATATATCTTCTTTATAACCCCACATGTTTGAGAAGAATTGGATTCAATAGGTGGAACTTATGCTACATTTTCCAAGGTGGCTTGTTTGAGCACTGTTCAACATAACAAACTTGTACAGACTGTAACGTGTCATTGTTTCAGCTTCAAGGTCTGAAACTCAGACCACAAAAGCTACTATTTGTGCCCTATCTGAAACATCTTATAAAAATTTATTTGTCCTTCCTATCCCTAAATATAGAAGTTATCCTTAGGTCTCCTGTTTGAGAATAGATTCTAGAGGAGTCTTGAACCTTGATTTGTGGGAATATTATCTCCTAAACTATAGGGAATATGTTTTTAAAACATGCACATAAGATATAAAAATATTTTATCTTTTTCCTATCAAATTTTTAGCTCTTTTTCATTCTCCAATATTGAGTTATAGAGAAATTCCTAAGATGACTCGATTTTTTCTTCTAGTGTTTTCAAGCATGAAACCCTAATTTTTAGTAGCTACCATTGTAGTAGTATTTCAGTTGCATAGTGTCATGTTTCTGAATGGATCTGATACCATGTTATTTTCTATATGTTAATTCGCTTAGGATATTTATTTGAAATACAATATAGATATCAAATATACACAAAATATACAAGACACAAATATTTTCATCATGAAACCATAGAGGAGAAAATCCCATAAAGTTCCTCATAATAGTTCTGTCACAAAGACAAGAACACAAGATTCAATAACATAAGAACAATATGTTTTCTACAACTCTCTCTCTTCCTCCTCATTATCCTCTCTCTCCTAATGCACACATGATAGAGTGAATGCATGTGTGAAAAATGAGGAGGGTGCCTCCCTATTTATATTCTTGTGGTGAGTAACTAACTCATCTAACTAGGTTGTCCATGTAACCTCTTGAGGCCAACCTACCTAGGAACACTCACAAATACATTTCATTTTATTTAACCTTGGGAATATTGCCATGACTTACAATGGAGGGTTTACCTCAGTGACATACACAATCATGACATCTCTAAAGGAGGGAAAGACGTATTTGATGGGGGTACAACAATATACAATAGTAATATACATATGAGTATATTCCAAAGTTACAATTACAACAAAATTAGTGAGATATTTGATGTATTAGATAGTTATCTATCATAGAACTGTAAGGATTTATGTCTCGGAATTTATGTGATGTATTTCATGTCCTATACAATAATTTATTTTAGTTGTAAACTTTATTTATGCAAAAAATTGAAATTCATATGAATATTCTTCCTATGCTCTATATATTGATAAATTTTAAATAGTTTCATGATTGAGATAATAGATAGACTTCTATTACATTAATTTTCAATATAAAAGTTGTTTTTGTAAACTTAGGAAAATTAGAACTCATTCCAATCCTTCAACCTGCAATTTGTTACCGTTATATGTTGTTTGATTATGTCTAAAACTAGACTAGTTGAGTAGTCCTAGTTTGGCATTTTCCTAACTACCTTCTAAATTATGTCAAACTGAGTCAAATATAATATTTTAATGTTATTTTAGCAGGATGGGGTGTATATGTTGAATTTGTGAACCATTTATCTACATGAAAATGACAGAAATTGAGAAGTGGAACTATGCAATGGAATATAAAGAATAGTGTACATTGAAAAATACAAGCTTGAGACAAATATGATAAGAATTGATCAGTTATTTACAACATTAAGATTAATTCATTCCAGAAGTAATGCAATGGTGTTACAATAAGAAGAATTTGAATCATGTGGATAATATTCGAATCTACCGACTAAACCTAAATGACTTCCTAACTCAGTGTGTATAAATCACTACCAAATCCTAGTAGTCTAACTCTAGATGTCTAAATTGGTCTACAATCAGTTAAACCAGTTAAAATGATGAGGTCGGTGGAAAAAGACACCACTCCCCATGCATACATGTAGAGCTAGATCTAGAATAACTGAGAGTGATCTAAGTGATTGGAGGTAGACTCAACATAACTTCCTACGTACCACAACCAAATTATGGGGGTTGTTGTTGGCACTCATAAAGGCTCCTAGAATGTAGGGATTAGCACTAGTAGCACCAAATGGCACTAGTGGCACCAATGGCACAAGTGGAACCAGTGCCACCAAACTCTAGAGAATGAATCCTAAGTTAGAAAAGATGATAAATTAGACTATATATGGACAAGGGAGGCTTATATAATCCTAACGCCACCCCTTAATCCTAGCTTAGAGAAATTGGTCCCTGGCAACTAGGACAAAAGTCACCCATACAATATAAAAGAATTAAAAATTTCTTAATAAACTAAGGAAAATGGGGAAAACACCGTGGGAAAAAAATCCCTCAAAATAAGCAGTGAATCAATAAAACAAGATATAATTAAGAGTAAAATTTCCTCTTTGGTTAAAAACTCGTAAAATTTTGTTTCAATTGCATCTCTGTGGAGCAGCCTTAAAGAATCATGGTTCTTTTGTGCATCAACATCCTAAGACAGTGCATGTGAAATTTCCATCTTCTTCCGATATGTTGAATGTTTATTTTGTCTATTCTTTCTAGAAGAGGAATGGAATGATCCATTTTGTTCATCAATGGTTCAAATTGTGGATAATTCACTATCATCAATTAGCATCTTCCGGGAAGTTTGTTGCACCACTCTATATGTAGTGAATATGTATGAGAAAGTTCAACATAATAATTCTGATAATAGGACCACATTTTTCTTCTATCATTTGTATCCCCAACATCATTCCCAGCTGCTTCCCTGATATTTTCATCCCATTTCGGATTCTGAATCGGAATAGGAGCTGGATCATCTTGAGGCAGAATATCAATATCAATATCATGCTCATCTTGTTCCTCATCTTCTGAAACTAAAATAGTAGACAACATATCATTATCTGCAAATGGATATGAAAGAGATTTTATACCTTCCCTTTCAAATGGTTGCTTAGATTATCCTAGAGCTCAATATGGAAAAAAGTGTGAGAATTCATATGCCTTAGAGGCATGGATTGCAATAGCCTTTTCCATAATATTCCCAATTGAGATATATGAGATATCCATTGAGTTAGGACCAAATACAACTTGCTTTGGAGAGCTAGTATGTGTCATCTGATAAATAGATACCAAATTTGCTACAAGAGAGGGCACATAGAGTACATTATCGAACTCACCATGCTGGATTTTAATAGAACCTCTACCTGTTGTTGGGATGTTTGAGTTATCTCCCATATGAATGTTAGGTCCTCCTAATATATTGAGAGTGGTTAATAATTCCATGTAGGAAACCATGTGGTTGGATGCTCCAGAATCTATCAAATAAGCCTTTGATTGAGTGAGGATTTCCTTTAAGAAAGTGTACCTCTCATGGTCTTCTGTTGGTTGTCCAGCATCAGACTTAATTACTCTTTGTGGAAGAAAAATATTTTTCTATTCAAGTAGTGTTAATAACTGGTCAATGGTCTTCTTCGAATCTACCAACTAAACTTGAATGACTCGCTAACTCAGTGTGTTTAAATCACTACTGTTGGAGCTCAGTAGTCTAAATCTAGATGTCTAAATCAATGTACAATAACTTAAACAAGTCAAAATGATGAGGTAGGTGGAAAAAGGCACCACTCCCTATGCAGCCACACAAAACTGGAACTAGACTAACTGAGAGTGATCAAACTGATTGCAACTGGAGGTTGAATTAGCATAACTTCCTATATACCATAACCAACTCATGGAGGTTGTTGGGGACACTCAAAGTGGTTCGTAGAATGTAGGGATTGGCACTTGTGGCACCAATATCACGCTGGCACCAAACTCTAGCAAATGAGTCCTAAGTTAGGAGGGATGATTAATTAGAGTATATATGGATAATGGAGGATTATATTATCCTAACAGTATATTAGGAAAACCACTTCTCACTTACAAAAAAATCCTTTGGGTTCCACATAAATACTTGGGTCATTGCCTTAAATCCTTTTGTTTTAGGAAAGGAGACTAGCGAAGTGTAATGTATCCCAATAAATGTGCATATATTGGATTTGGGATTTATTTAGACTATTTTATATTATCCTAAGGTTGTATTTGAACTGAGTACCTAATTTGGGGAAAATAGGATAAGTTTTGTGTTGTATGAAGCAAGTTTGATAGTAAACTAGGTGGCGTATTTTTTTTTATCTTTCTACTGCCTTGATCCTTAAAAGGTACATTACAGTAGTATGATGTATGCTATGGTATGTACTTTTATCGATAATTTTGATGTAGTGAAAGTATTGAGTAGGCACATGTTGACAAATGGAAAAGAACACTGGACTGTAGTGAAGAGAGTATTTGGGCACCTGCATGGTACAACAAGTTATGCATTTTTTTATGGAGGAAAATCTAAGCACAAAAAGAAAAATAATGTAGATGGATTTGTAGATTTGGACTCGGGTATTGGTATCAACTACAAATGCTTAGCCAATAGTTAAATGTGCTTAGGTTATTCAATAGAGCAGTAAGTTGGATGATTAGAAGGAATTTAGTCATTTAGTTGTTGACTAGTGAGGATAAATATATGGTATGTACTCATGCATGAAAGGACGTTGTTTGATTATAGAGATTCTATTCATATGTTGGGTTTATTAAACTTATTATTTGGTTAGATTGTGATAGTTAGAGTGCAATCTTCCTAGTCAAGAAATAGGCATATAATTAAAAAACAAAGCATATTGATGTACATAGTACCATTTTTATGAGAGAAACGGTGGAGAACCAAAAGGTGTTAATAGAAAGAAAAAAACACACTGAAGAATGTTGCACACTCGTTAAGCAAGTTGGTGAGCATAGATAAGTTTAATGGGTGTAGGGAACTGATGGGATTGTTATCCTTGCTTAACTGAAATAAGTTTTGAGTCTCGTATTTATCGAGAAAAGAAAAAAGTGAAAGAATGTTGGGAATGTTTATTCTTTTCATGTATATCGACTAGGAAAGTAAAGAGACAACTAGTATAAGTGGACTATTGTTCGAGCTTCACATGTGGAAGAGATGTAATCGATTGGATGACCATAATAATTGCTTGGCCAAAGGAAAATTACTTGTCTAGGTTAAGTAGATGGAACGACTAAAATCTGAACGAGTGATCCACCAAGGTTGAACTAGTTAAGTTAAATGTAACAAAATAACTTAAAGTTGTTAGGAGGTTATGGGTTATAATTAATGAGCATATAGTTTTATTGAATCTATAAATATGATGTAATAGATATAAGAATAAAAAGTATGATGATTATGTAATGAAGTGTTATTTGTTGTATAGCAAATCAAGGTTATGAATACTTGTTATGAGTGTTTGTTTAATAGATGATTGTTAAGATCACTAATTTGTTGGTTTTCCTAGAGATAAGGGGTATCTTGGGTAATTTTTGTTGATGTGTTATATGAGATTATTTTACATGTAATTGTATTTAACAATATAAATTAATTTACTAACTTATTATAAATCATATTAGAACGAGCTAGTTACTGCTTTTAGATTGCCAGATTGATTATGGGGTGTCACAATTCCTTCATTGACCACATTTCAATGTTGTAGTGGTTAAGCTCCCTACTCGTGCATCCACCATCGAAGTTGCTTTACAAATCTTAGTTTGTAAACTCAAAACATCTTATTTCTTGCCATGCTTTCTAGTCCTTAATTAAAATCTTTTTTATTAATGAAGGAAAAAGAATTTTGAAAGGGAGCAAGTTAAAAGTGCACAAACTTAATTATTATTCTTTCATTTTTTTTAAAGTTTGATAGCATTTTTATTAAAAATTATAATTCTACATTATTTATTTAAAAATTTTAACCATAAAAGTTGACCTTAAAGGTTACTGTCCATTTTAAAAAGATCATTTAATTTAAATTAAAAAAATAGCTCAAATTACTTGAATGAAAAACAAAAAAAAATCTGAATTTGCCCACCTTTTACCTAATTGTTTTGAAAAAGATCATTTAATTTAAATTTAAAAAAATAGCTCAAATTACTTTAATGAAAAACAAAAAAAATCTGAATTTCCCCACCTTTTACCTAATTGTAATTGTAATTGTTTTGAAAAAGATAAAACACTTATATTTTAAAATCCATCTTTACCAAACTTATTAATTCAGGTTTTCCAAAACTTTAACCATAGATATACTAATTTTGAAACATTAATAGATCCTGGTCCTAAACGGATTGCGGTTAAAGTGCTTAATAGATGAGAGTTTTAAATGATTTAAAGTGGTTAGGATTAAGGTGCTTAATAGATTGATCGATGCTAGTTTATATATAATAAACACAGGTAAGACAACCTTAAGTCATACATTCCTTCACACTGAAGCGAGTTAGCTTCGACTTCGTCTCCAGATACCTGTTGTCTAGTTTCTAGCTGATTTTCTTTTGCTTTGTATTCCTGGGATAAGTAGCACAGCGATTCGAACATTGCCCGTGGGAGATATGCCGAACATTGCCCGTGGAGATATGCCGTGGCATAGCTATTCGAACATTTCAGGTGGAGAGATGCCGCGTAGTGATAACGATGGAGGTTATTATAAAGAACCCACAAACATTCAAGAGCCAGGAAACCCCATGGCTGATGATGGCTGTTGGAAAGCCCAACAAGAAGCTCGTCAGATAGCGGTTGGAGATCATAATGTTAGAATTAGGGGACGAGGATTGAGGAACAACAGAGGTGTGTAGCGCAATGGTAGCAAGTGGATTGCGGAGATTTTGAATAGCAACAGTGACAGAAAGAGTAGCCGGGTCCATCTTTGAACGTTTCCCACAGCAGAACTGGCTGGAATTGCGTTCGACACATCTACGTTATTGTTGAGGGGAGACTCATCGCTTTGTCGTTTGAACTTTCCAGAGTACGCTTCTCATATAAAAAACATACTAAAAGGTTGCTCTTCTTCGCTATCTAACGCGAACATTACATCTGCAGCGTCAAAGGCCGCGTACCAATTAGGTCAGTTCATGAATCCTGAGAAGAACGGTAGAGGATTGGAAGCTTCTTCTCTCGTCAATCTGGAGGCGCGGAAGCAGGGATTAGGGATTACTATACAACAGAGGGGTCATCAGGGACTACAATTTTCCACTCCAATCCCTGCTGCCTGCACCTCGAATGCTACTTCAGTTCAACTGATCTCTTCAAATACAGGTAATGCTGATTACTCTCTATCTGATGCAAAAGACTGAGCCCTCTCATGAGTCCAGATCTGAAGGATCAGATGTTAGAAGTTTCCGCTCTCGTTAGTGTGGAGCAGCGGGATCATCGACTACAAGCTTCCCCGGTCCTTAGTCTACAGCCTGTGTAATCTGTGAAAGAAGCTGTTGAAGAGAGTCATCTCACTTGTCGTAGTTAAGTTAGTGAGTTAGGTAACCCAGTGTATTTACTCACCTTTGGTATTCGCCCATAGTATTGTTGTTTTCTATTTCCTATTTAATCTACTCTTAATAATGAGAAGGCAATCTAGTGCCCTAATGCTTCTGTTGGTTCATTCTATTCTTTCACATGCTATCAGAGAGCTTAGGGCTTGATGCGTCCATTGTTTGGGTATGCCTTTTCACAGAGTGGAAGGCACTCTGGCTCAGAAGCCATTTGGAAGTGGCTTGCCTATATTTTTATTTTTATTTTTCATATCTCAATTTTATTTTCCAAAGCATAGCATTTTCGAGATGTTAATTTTATTTTGGAAAGCAAGCTATTTTTATCTCTTTTGTATCGAGATCAGAATTTAGCTTTCTATTTTCTCTAACTTAAAAAAAAGAGATAATTTCTTTGAAGAGCTCGGCTACCTCTGGCGCATGCATTTAGCAGATCTAATCAACCCGTTGAACACATGCTAACCAGATCTGCACTCTAATTTTGGGGGGTAAAGATCTACAAAATCCGTGGAGGACTGAACTCACCAGATCTCACCCAGTGCTCAGTTTTTTAGAGCTCACAACTTCAATAAAAAGAAAAGTGGAGTGTTACAGATCTGTGCGTTACAGATCTTAGATTTCTAAATCAGCTTTCCAGATTGTATTGTTGGAAATACCTCCATGGCGGTCCATGTACTAGGTCTATTTTTTTTTCTCATATCTGATTTGTTTTGCTTTGATTTGCAGAAACCCTAAAACAAAAAAATAAAAAAACCCTTTTTTTACAGAAATGCATTATTTAAAAAAAGAGAGCATTACCTCTCTTGGGCACCACCCCTTTCTCATAGGAGAAAAGCGGTGCCACCGCTCATATTGAAGAGGCCAAAAGTGGTACCACCGCTTTCCCTGTGTTTACAGAAAGTGGTGAACTGCACTTTTCTTAGCCAGTTTCTGGCACCGCTCCTGTTGCCATTGCACCAGGAGCGGTGCTCGTTTTTATTAGAAAAAAAGGGTAAGTGCATTGTTGAATTGCCCACAAAATAGGTCTTTTTCATTCTAGATCTGCCGCCTTCTCTCAATTTCTCACAAAAGCTGGAAGCTGGCACGGTGAACTCTCGAACTAAATTTTTTGTAAAATGAAAAAAAAAAAGTATCTGGAGATAGGATGGCCTAATCATTCAATTTTATTGAAGGTTGTGATCTAGAAAAGAAGATCTATTCTTGAAGATGGTGCTACTAGAAGAAGTCCAAGAAGAATTTTAAAAGGTAAGAAATATCTTAACACCACAAGGTTTATGGTAGAGATTTAATGGAGATGAGTATGATATATGGGCAATCAAAGTAATTAATGTGTTAAAATTACAAGATTTGTGGCACTTCATAGTTGAAGAGGATCCCATTGATCCAGAAAAGTTTAATGCTTTGACAGAATTTGAAAATGAAAGAAGGAAAGTTCTTGCCTTATGTCTCATACAAAACAGTATAGACTATTCCTTATTTCATTACATTGTAGAAGTTCATACTCCAAAGAGAGCATGGGATACACTGAAAGAAGTCTTCAACGAGAAACCAATGGTAGAGGAAGATGACTATGTAAGTGAGGAAGAGCACCAAGAATCCCACACTGAAGTGGAAGACAGTCAAGTTGACTATGTCTATGAGGCAGCTAGTGATCATGTAATCCCAGCAAATGATATTAATCCAATTATGCTTGATGATGATAGTGAAAGCAAACATGTCACTGCAGTCGTACTCAATGATGTGAGTGATAGTCTCTTTGAGCAAGAGACATTTGATAGCAGCATAGAAGCTGCAATAACTGCTGAGAATGAGCAACAACCAGCTGATAACATCACAAAAGAAACAACATTATGTATTCCACCCCAAAACCAGAAAACCAGAAGTTTGAGGGAGATCTATGAGTAGGCTTATGTTATTGATGACCATCTACAATATGCTTTGTTTTCTTTTGATCCCACAATTTTTGAAGAAGCAGTGAAGGATGCATAGTGGAATCAAGCAAATGAAGAAGTCAATAATGAAGTAGTTGTCATTGATGAGCAACACCAAGATGTGAATGCTCTCCAAGAAAAGATGAAATATATTCATATTGTTTCTAACAAAAATGTTCAATGTGCAGGTAAAGGTGACAACGAGAAGAATCATGTTGAAACAGAAGATGAATACTTTCACTATGTTCCAGAAGATGAAGAAGATCAACTACTTAGCATCAAGATCCAGAAGACAAAGAAAAAGAATTCCAAGTACATGTTGATGTAATTGTAACTTCGGAATGTATTCACTTGTATTTCTTATCTATTGTAACCCGATGTTTATTCTGGGATGTTATGTCATGCCCTGATGTTCTGATTAGGAAGATCTATAATGTAAACAAGTCATGCCAAGTCATTGTGGGTAACCCTCCTATTGTCTAAGGGCTAAAGTCCCCGTAGTTCCTGGGCACTAGGGTTATTAGACTCACCTAGTGAAGTCAGCCTTAGTAGGGTTTTAGTCATGTCGAGAATTAGTATAAATAGAGAGGTGACTTCTCTATTTAGCATACACTCATCCACACTCAGTTGTAGAGCATAGCTGAGGAAGAGAAAGACACTCAGACAAGGAAAAAAGAGGTTACTGCTGTCGGGAGATCATCTTACTGTTTTGGGGTTTTATCTTTTGTGCTGATTCTATGTTTGAGGAAGTTGCAGGGTTTCCTCCATTTATGGTTTCCCCGAGGAAAAGCACTATGTTCATTGCCTCTTATGTTTGATTGTTGTACTTTTTGTTCTCTGAGTTAAAGATTATAACATAATGCTAGCTTGAATGTTGAAAAACTAACATGGTATTAGAGCTAACTTGAGAAGAAGACACTGTGTAGCTATCGGAACTAGGGCTTCCTACTTTGTGGATCTCTCTCCATAGATTTTCAGCAAAAGAAGGTTGGAATAAATCTCCTCCCTAGGGCGCATCTTTTTGTTGAAGCAGAATCCAATTATGAGGTTTTTCAATTTTGGACCCCACACTACTACCGGAAATTAGGCCTTTTCACAGAAGAGGAATTTTTCAGTGAGCCCAGGCATGGATTGATCTCCTCCCTAAAATCAAAGTTAGGGATCAAATTCGAAACAATTGGTTGGACAGAACTTTGGAAAAGCAAAACCCTAATCTGCTCTTGAACCAGCTCTGCAGGATTTCAGTGCCAAATCGAGATCCGACATCTTGACCTCGTAAGATCTAAATCTTTCGTATTTCCATTTGAGGTTCTCAGTTAAGATGTCTCATCACACCAAGCTTGATGAAAAGCTTAAGGGAGCTGATAACTTCCGAGCTTAGAAGTATAGGATCTCCCTGGTTCTGGAAGAAAATGAGTTGGATTCCTATATCAATGAGGAAGTTCGAGTTCCAGAAAGAGATGAGGCAAAGGCCTTACATAAGAAGAAGTTGGTTATGAAAAAGAGGATCATTGTTGATTTTATCAAGGATCACCTCATACGACATGTCTCCTCCCTAAAGAAACCTAAAGATATGTTTGATGCCCTAACCAAATTGTTTGAAGGAAAGAACATAAACCAGAAGATGACTCTAAGAAACCAACTAAAGAATGTGAAGATTCAGAATGCAGAAACAATCTAGTCTTACTTCATAAGAGTTTCTCAGATCAAAGAACAACTGGAAGCAGTAGATGAAGAATTGAAAAATGCAGAGATTGTGATGACTACCCTGAATGGTCTCCCTAGATCATGGGACTCCTTTATTCAAGGGATATGTGCTAGAAAGAAGTTAATCAAGTTCAGCAAACTATGGGAAGAATGCTCTCAAGAAGATGCTCGGATAGCAGCTCGAGATGAGAAGATGGGAAGTGAAGATCAAGCTCTCACGGTACACTGCAAGTCAACCAAAAGAAGATCTCATCACTCGAGAGGTAAGCTCTCTCACAAAGATAACACTAGAAAAGGCTTGTCTAGAATCATATGTTATACATGTGATGAAGAAGGACACTTTGCAAGAAATTGTCCTAAGAAACAGAATAAGAAAAAGAGAAACAAAAGAAGACATCATGCTCATGTTACAGAGGATGATGAACCTTCCAAGAAAAGAACCAGATATGAAAGTGAATATTCTTCAAGCAAGGATGAATATGTTTCTATTTCCGCTCTCATAGGAAACATTACTCATGGAAGCAATGATTGGCTCATAGATAGCAAGGCTTCCAAATATATGACAGGGTTCAAGCAATCCTTTGTGAAACTATCAGAACATGAATCACCTCACAAGGTGAAGCTAGGAGATGACTACCAATATCCAATAAAAAGCAGTGGGGAGTCTTCCTATAAGCTAGACTCTGGAAATTCTATGACAATGAAGGAAGTATTTTTTGTACTAGGACTCAAGAAGAACCTCCTCTCCATATTTGCACTAGATGCAAAAGGAATAAGTGTTGCATTCATAGATGGTCAAGTCATCATGTGGCCAAAAGGAAAGACTATCGATGATATGGTGGTGATTGGAGAACAAGAAGGAGGATTGTACAAATTGAAGGGCCATCCAGAACAAGCCTTGGTACATGACACAGTAGAGCCAAATGAACTTTGGCATAGAAGGATTACACATGTGCATTACAAAGCACTACCTCTTGCAAGCAAAGCTATTGAAGGTCTTCCAGAAATCCAAGCAAAACATGATGGGGTCTGCAAAGGATGTGCGAAAGGAAAGAATACAAAGAAGACATTTCCAAGCAGCGAAAGCAAAGCAAAAGGAATCTTGGAAATCATCCACTCCGATGTATGCAGTCATATTTCATCAAACTCTCTAAGTGGGTATGCATATTATGTTTTCTTTATTGATGACTTTTCTAGGAAGACATGGGTTTACTTCATGAAGAACAAAGATGAAGTATTCGGCAAGTTTAAGGAATTCCAAGCCTTCATCGAAAACCACACTAAAAAGAAGTTCAAGACCTTTCGATCAGATAATGGCAGAGAATTCACTTCAAATGACTTTAAGGATCTATGCAAAGAATCATGGATTAAGAGGGAGTTGTCCACTCCTTATAATCCACAACAAAATGGGATTGTAGAAAGGAAGAATAGAACTATCATGGAAGTTGCAAGAGCAATGCTTCATGATCAAGATCTTCCTATGCATCTTTGGGCGGAAGCTACCAGAAAAACGGTGTATGTACAGAACTAACCTCCACATAGAGTACTCAAGAACAAGACTCCTGAAGAAGTCTTCTCTGGTAAGAAACCAGAAGCAAGACATCTTAGAATATTCGGCTGTCCTGTGTACATACACATTCCAAAAGAAAAGAGGACTATATTTGTGGATACTCTGAAAGCTTGAAGGCTTATAGAATATACTTCCCAAGATTCAAGAAGATTGACATTAGTAGGGATGTAACATTTGATGAAGACACAGCATACAAAAAATCCAGAAAGAAACCTACTGAAGAATATGAAGAAGCAGAAGCACCAAGAATTCATGATACAACCATGAATGAAGAAGCTCAAGAAGAAGATCGAGAATTTGAAGAACCACAAAGACCTGTAGATCCACCTCCAGAGAAGAATCCTCATAAGAGGAAACCAGCTTGGGTATGAGAAGTTATCCAAGGTGCGAAAAGATATGGGGCTCCAGAATAGAATCACAGAGAAAGAAAGAGGACCAGATCCTGCTCCGGGTATGTAGCATTACTATGTGATTTCATTGATAAAGAACCTTCTAATTATGAAGAAGCGGCATAACGGAAAAAATGGAGGGATTCTATGATCGAAGAGTACCAATCTATCATGAAGAATGATGTTTGGGATGTTGTCCCAAGACCAGAAGGGAAGTCAGTCGTAACTTCCAAATGGATCTACAAGATCAAGCATGCTGCAGACGGTAGCATTGAAAAATATAAGGAAAGATTTGTGGCTCGAGGTTTCTCTCATAAAGAAGGAATAGATTATAAAGAAACCTTTGCACCTGTAGCCAGATACACTTCCATCAGAATAGTACTTGATCTGGCTGCAGTGATGAAATGGAAGATACACCACATGGATGTCAATACTGCTTTCTTGAATGGTGTAGTGGAAGAGGAAGTGTATGTAGAACAGCCACTCAGTTTTGAGACACATGACATGGAGTCTCATGTGTGCATATTGAAGAAAGCCCTGTATGGTTTGAAACAGGTACCCAAGACATGGTACAGTAGAATTGACAGCTTTCTATCCAGTTTGGGCTTTACAAAGAGTAAAGAAGATCCAACCTTTACTACAAGGTTGAAGATGGCAACCCAGTGATGCTTCTATTGTATGTAGATGATCTGTTTGTGACAGGTATGGATGGGTTGATTACTGATACAAAGAGAAAGCTTGCTTCCGAGTTCAAAATGAAGGGCTTGGGTATGATGCATTATTTTCTACGTATGGAGGTGTAGCAGAGTATGAATGGAATATTCCTTGGACAAGAAAAGTATGCAGTAGAGATCCTGAAGAGATTTGGGATGATGGAATGGAAGGCTATGGCCACACCTATGGCATCGAACTTGAAGCTATTGAGCGATGCTTCATCAGATTCGGTTGATGCTACGATGTATCGTCAGATGATTGGGTCCCTGATGTACATGACAAACATGAGACCAAACATTTGCTTTGCTGTGAATACCTTGAGCCAGTTCTTGACAGATCCAAGAAATGTTCACTTGATTACTGCAAAGCATATTTTGAGGTAGCTGAGGGGTACAATTGATTATGGGCTCAAGTACGATGCGAATCATAATATTAACCTGGAGGGTTATGTTGATTCAGATTGGGTAGGTAGCGCCATCGATAGGAAGATCACTTTAGGGTGTTGCTTTAGTATGGGATCAGGTGTGATCTCTTGGTTTAGCAGGAAGAAATCTTGTGTGGCACTGAGTATAGCTGAAGCAGAGTATTTCACAGGTTGTTCAGCTAGTTGTGAGGCAGTATGGATAAGGAAGCTACTGTCTGATTTATTTGATCTCCAATTTGATGCTACTTGTATACATTGTGACAACCAGAGTTGTGTGAAGTTGTCAGAGAATCCAGTGTTCCATGACAAGTCGAAGCATACCGAGATCAAGTATCACGATATCAAGGATATGGTGCAGAGGGGAGCAATGAAGCTCTAATATGTTGTGATGGACGATCAGATAGCTGATGTGTTGATGAAGCCATTGACTAGAGTGAAGTTTGAGTACTTCAAGGAGAAGCTTGGTGTTCTCCAGATCGAGGTCCCTTCCAAGGGGAAGTGACGAGTCTGGAAGCCATTATGACGAGCAGGTCAGATATAAGGGCTAAGCCATTTTGTCATGGTGAGAGGATTTGGTTCCTTCCATGTCAGATATGAGTGTTGAATGCCATTCTAGGAATGGAGGTACCTAGTCAGTTAACAAGAACACTTAGTCTAGGACTGAGAGAGCCATTCTGACGAGCAAGTTAGATGTAAGGGATGAGCCATTCTATCATCGTTAAAGGATTAGGCTCCTCCCATGTCAGATATGAGTGCTATCCATTCTGACGAGTAGGTCAGATGTAATGGCAATGGCCACTCTCCGAGAGAGTGGAGGCACCTAGTTCGTTACCAGGTAGCTCAGTTTGGGACTGGGGGCCATTCTAATGAGGGTGTAGGATTTGGTTCCTACCAGATCAGATGTGAGTGCAGGACATTTTGATGAGGGTGTAGGATTTGGTTCCTACCATATCAGATGTAAGGGCAATTTCCATTCTCTGGGAGAATGGAGGCATTTGGTTTATTACCAGGTAGCTCAATCTGGGACTCCGGGCCATTCTGATGAGGGTGTAGGATTTGGTTCTTACCAGGTCAGATGTGAGTGCATGCCTTCCTAATGAGTAGGTTAGATGTAAGTGCTAAATCATTTTCATAGATGATAGTAGTGTCCTATCATGCTGGTGAATGTGGGTGTTGGGTCTTTCTGATGTGATTGTAGGCTCTTACATGATCAGATGTGAGTGTTGGGCATGCCTTTCTGACGAGTAGGTTAGATCTAAGTGATAAATCCTTTTCACAGATGATAGTAGTGTCCTATCATGCGAATGTGAGTGTTGGGCCTTTTTTATGTGATTGTAGGCTCCTACATGATCATATGTGAGTGTTGGGCATGCCTTTCTGACGAGTAGGTCAGATGTAAGTGCTCGGCAGGCCATTTTGATGAGTAGGTTAAATATAAGTGCTGAAGAAGACCTACATGATGGCAAGGCCTACAACTAGCATGAAATAAGGTTGGCTCTGTAGAAATTTTTGTGACAAGAAGAATCATGAGATTGAACATATGATGATGGCCAGAGAAGATCGAGATCGAGCTATGTTCCAGATCCAGTTATGATGTCTCTAAGATGATCCATATTGAGTGATGATCCAAATCCAGTAGTGATGATCCAGATCTAGTGATGATCCAGATCCAGTGATGATGTCCAGTGATGATCCATATTGAGTGATGATCGAGATCCAGTGATGATGTCTAGTGATGATCTAGATCGAGTGATGATCTAGAGCCAGTGATGATATCCAGTGATGATGATCCAGATCGAGTGATGATCCATATCCAGAAATGAAGATGACATGAAGATGAATATGACTTGAAGACTAAGATGACTTGGAGATGCAGATGATGAGAAGATCCAGAGAAAAATACCAATGATGAAAATTGTGTTGAGAGAATACCTTCCTAGTTAAGAGGGAGTGTTGATGTAATTGTAACTTTGAAATGTATTCACTTGTATTTCTTCTCTATTGTAACCCGATGTTTATTCCGGGATGTTATGTCCTTCCCTGATGTTTCGATCGGGAAGATCTATAATGTAAACAAGTCATGCCAAGTCATTGTGGGTAACCCTCCTATTGTCTAAGGGTTAAAGTCCCCATAGTTCTGGGCCACTAGGGTTATTAGAATCACCTAGTGAAGTCGCCCCTAATAGGGTTTTATTCATGTCAAGAATTAGTATAAATAGAGAGGTGACTTCTCTATTTATCACACACTCATCCACACTCAGTTGTAGTGCATAGCTGAGGAAGAGAAAGACACTGGGATAAGGAAGAAAGAGGTTATTGCTGTTGGGAGATCATCTTACTGTTTTGGGGTTTTATCTTTTGTGTTGATTCTATCTCTGAGGAAGTTGTGGGGTTTTCTCCATTTATGGTTTCCTCGAGGAAAAACACTGTGTTCATTGTCTCTTGTGTTTGATTGTTGTACTTGGTGTTCTCTCATTTAAAGATCCTAACATAATGCTAGCTTGAATGTTGAAAAAATAACAGTACACTTCAAGGAAGAAAGTCAAGCTGATGTTTTTTGAATGAAATGTAAGCCTAGCTAAGACAGAGACCAATAGGAATCTTTAGGCATAGACAATGCTGATGATGTACTACCAGTTGAGATTAAGGGGGTGTGTTGAAGAGAGTAATATCACCCATAGTTAAGTTAGTGAGTTACGTAACCCATGGTATTTACTCACCTATGGTATTCGCCCATAGTATTGTTGTTTTCTATTTCCTATTTAATCTACTCTTAATAATGAGAAGGCAATCAACTTCTTGTAGTGCTTCTATTGCTTCATTCTATTCTTTCACAGAAGCCACTTCTGGTGCTTCTGCAATTCCAATGATCTCCTTCGATAAAGGTATGCTTGATTCGACTAGTGATGTTTATTTCATAGTACTACGATCCCCTGTAAACCAATGCATAGAGGCAGCAAGTAGCATTGGAACAGTTATTAGTAGTGCAGACCAACTCCAAACACAAATACCTAATGACCAAGAAGAGAGTATGAAGAAGAATAATAATAATCAACAGATTTAGCATTGGCAATGGAGTTATATGTCTGCCTTAACAGATAGTGGTATTTCAACTTCCTCATTACTGCATGACAGTCAAAATGAGTTACAAGATGTTGCAATTCCAACTTCAAATCCAAATTCTATGTCGATAGAGATGGAGAGCTTTGGCGGGGAAGTTGATGGAGAGTTTTGGCACAGTAGTCAATGGAGATCATAAGGATTATTACATGCACAACACAATGCTGATGGAATATCAACTACGGTACTTGCCAGATTGTGCTCTGCCAAGAACTGTGCTCGAGGCCAACACCCACCCAACTTATCTTTGGAAAACATATAAAAAAGGGTAAGAGAACACTCTCTTGTACCCTCTTTTTAAAGGATATTATTAAAATGATTAAGCTTTTGCACTTATGATTTTTTGGATTTTTAATGACTATTATTAATTTGATAGGCATATTGTCATATTATTTGAATTATCACTTAGATTGTTTTCTTACTTCGAAGGAAAAAATTAATACTAAGAAAACTTATCATCATCTGGAATAGGTATAGGGGATCATGGTTTCCTTCCTCTCACTAGATTTGTAAGTGCAATACCTAATACAGTTTGAATTTTGTTTCATATTTTTTGTTTTTTGTTTTATAAAATTTGTTTTTTTGTTTTTTTTTAATAAAATTTGTTGAATTTAAAGTAGTAATTTATTTATTTTAAGTTTTGGATTGGGCTTTTTAAGAAGTGTTTTAATTGTATTTTTGAATTTATAAATGAATTTAGGACTTTAAAATATTTCATGTATATATGTTTTGAATGGGTTTTTGACTAAAGTGTTTAAATTCTATTTTTGAATCTCTATATAAATTCACTACCTTAAAATATCCCATATAAGTTTTGCATTGGGTTTTTGACTAAAGTGTTTAAATTGTATGTTTTTCATTGGGTTTTTGACTAAAGTGTTTAAATTGTATTTTTAATCTATAAATAGATTGAGGACCTTAAAATATCTCATAGTACTTACATTATACAATTTTCATTATTTCTTTCTTTCCTTTTAAGATTTTTATCAAATTTCATCATATAAAAGTTAAAATCTTGGTATATTTTGATTACATCTATAAATTAAATATTTGTGAATTTTGAAGAAAATTATTTTTTGTTAATATTTTTAGATTGTGTCTACTTAGAGGGGGGTTGAATCAATATTGCCTTATTTTTACTTAAATAGCTCTAAGTACAAGATACACAATGAATCAACCAAGTTAAGAAAAAGACATTTTTTTGATACCATAGACAAGGATGCACCAAGAGGCTTGTTTCCTACCCTAGAACCGCCCTATTTTGTTTTATCAATCTTTGAGATCCATTTTTTTCCTTCAAATTTGTCACAAATAATTCTTCATGTCATTGGTCTCTGCATCTTCTAGCTATTGGTACGATCTGGACTGTAGAGACACTTTCCCTCCATGTTTGAATTATGCATAAATATCCTCATATCTTTACATGAATTATTGTGTCTTTTCATTGAAGCGTTGCATCAATTGTTCATGTCCTTTCTCAAATGTTGATCTTGATCATTAAGTTAAGTTTTAATTGAACTTAGATTTTGTAGAGTTAACTAAATTAACTTATCTCTAAGTGTAGTTGTTCTCTCAAATTACTCTCTTCACCTAGCAGATTAGCTTACAACCGTTGATCTTCTTGGCGATCATTCTCGTCCATTGATGAGATATTATGGCACATAAATTTCTCTGAAATTTCATGGTTTATCTTCCATGTATTTTTGCGCAACATAATATTCCTCGATTGTTGATCTAAAAACGATCACGTTCGGACAATCCATCTAATATCTGCAGTTATCTTTTCACAAACTGTCTTTCCTCTTTCTCAAATACCTTTCCATAATGACCTCTTTGCATTTATCTTTCTGCAAACTATCTTTCCACAATTAGCCTTCTACAACGTTCGTTTCCACAATCTTTGTTTTTGCAATCTGTGGGAACTCCTTTCTTCCATAATTACAAGTTGTCGGTTTTGGGGCTTCCTTTAAACTTTTTCAAAATTGCTTCCAGAATTCGTCTCCCGTAAATCTTCTTCCACAATTGTGGATTGTGGATTGTGGGTCTGGTTTTGATAAATTCTCAAAAATGACTTCGGCCAACCTCTTTCGCAATAGTCTTTATGCAACTTTCACAAGATTCAACCTTGGTATTACGGAAATTACTTTATACCATTCATCTTTCTCTCTCTTATGATCTGCAACATCCAAATCTTGACTTCATAGAAACTTAATGTTATAATGCTTGTGACTCCGCACAACCAAATGTGTTATTTTTGCTCAATATTTTTCCACTATTTCATCAAAATTTATTTATGATATTATGTTGACAACAATGCTAATTTAATCAACAATATCCCCCTTTGGAATTGATGGAAACATTTTCTCCTTTAGGAAATTGTTTTCCTCTTTGACAACAATGACTAATTTTTGAGAAAAATTCCCTCTCTAATGTTGCTCCATTTTGCTATATTCCATTAGAATATTATAGTTGTAGTCATGTATAAGAAAAACACATATTTGAATGTTGATATCGTTCTCCTGTTCTTTTTTTAAACAATCTAAATATGTAAATATTACTTGCACACACCGTAACTTTTAACATAGTAACTTCAATATGCAGCAACATAAATCATATGTATTACAATTTCATATCATCAACATCAATCATCCTTTAAGGATATCAAAACCACCCAAAATAATTTACTTATGGACCATATATTTTTAAAATAACTCCCCTTATGGGTGTGTGCCCCCCTATCAACATTTCTCTTCTTCCTGTGTGACAGGGGTTTCACCCTTTTAGTTATTTTTTTTATTGGTGAGGGATAACCCCTAATTTTTTGCTAAGATAGAAAAATCATTGTCCACATAACATCTTAGTGAAAATGTCTGCAATTTGTTCCTTCATATCAATATACTCCAATTTGACCACTTTTTGGGAAACTCGCTCGCTTAAAAAATTATATTTGATTGGAATATGTTTTGTGCTAGAGTACATAACAAGATTTTTGGATATGTTTATAGCACTTGTATTGTCACAGTGTATAACAATCGGGTCCTCATTTTTTACAAGTAAATCTTCCAATGTTTGTCTCATCCAAATGACCCATGGAAAAAATGATGCAACAACAATATACTTGGATTCTGCTCTAGACATTGAAATGGAAGACTTCTTTTGGCTTATCCATGACACCAAGCAATCACCGAAGTAGAATGCTTCTCCACTGGTGCTTCTTCTATCATCAATACTTCCTTCCAAACCTGCATCAGTGAATGCATTCAGAGTGAAGTTAATATTTTTTGGATACCATAATCCATAATCCACAATACCTTTTATATATATAAGAATTATTTTTACTGTAGCCATGTATTTCTTTTAGGGATGACTAGAATCTAGAAACCCAACCTATATCCTGCATTACATATGGTCTTGTAACTTTTTGCATATAATAAACTACCAGTAATTGACCTATACTATAATATCCATGATCTGATGTACAGATAAGAATATTAACTTGCTAGAAATTTTAAATTAATTTTCTGCTAATACTCTTGCGAACATTCACTAAATTGTTGTATGGGAAATTAAGGTATATCACTGGGATAAATTGCAGACAAAGGGAGAGGGAAGTGGGAAGCAGACAAAGATATTTCAGACATATCATTTCATCTTCCCTAACACATTTAGATCTGGTTCCATTTAGGTTTCAGAATCCACTATGTAGAAACCTACTTCCACTCTTCTCGGCAGCCAAACCGTTAAACTAGGAAGAGTAGTTCAGTCTTTTTCAACTAGGGGCTTCGGAAAAATGAATATTTCTCTGATATAAAGTTATATTATATTATACAAAGGTTTATGCAGGTAAATAGAATATTTGGAAATTTTAGTACATTGGATCAGAAAACTAGTCCCTTGGACTGCACTCTAGGCTCGAGTTCAGGGACTTCAAAACACATGGAAAAGGTTAATAAAACTTATTTCAAGACATGGAAGGTGTTCAATATGAATTTAATGAATTCTAAGAAGTGAAACAAATAAAATTTGAAATTTTTAAATCCTTCAACTCATTCAAAATCTAAAACTAATCATTTTTAATGCATTTCTGGCTAGGGTGTGGAAATGCTTCTCCAAAGTAAATAATATCTATTAAAAACTATGTAATAGTTGTAGAAAGGTGACAATACATTATTTCATATCATGAATGACTGAATCCAATCTCACCATAGTTTCAGATCTTTACTTATTAATTTACTGTTCATTAGAAGGCAAAAAAACTAGAATTTAAGGTAGACATTGCAATGGAAAACTATTAAAACATTACATAAAATTTGTCACTATTAGGATACTGATATTAGGGACTGATAATAACCATAATTAATGGCATATATACATCAATATATCCTCATCACTTCATATTATTAATCTCTCATAAAAGGAGGAAATCTTTAAGATAGCTCCGAGATTCGAATGGAGGAGTGTCCCAATCATCCTAACATGATGAACTAAAATGGAAATGTCTTAAGAACCTGAAATAAAAATCCATTAATGGATGAGAGCTGCTCCATAGCTCTAATACAACTTGAAATGAAATTGGAATAACGTACTTGGGGCATATCAGCCAAAATATTGAGGATCACCACTCCTTAAGTAGACCTTGGGTGACTTGTTAAGAAATTCCTTCAATTGTTGAAGAAGTAAAGGGTGAATCCGCGGACCTGGGTAACACTTTTTGGCAAGCGCATTTCGGTAAAAATAGAAAAAAGCACCTCGGTCGAGGGTTTAACAAGCCCTCGACCGAGGTCTTAATATCTCGACTAAGGTTTTATCAAGCCCTCAACCGAGGTTTTTTTCAGCCCTCGACCGAGGTATTTCCTAACCCTCAATCGAGGTATTAATACCTGAACCGAGGGTTAGGAAATACCTCGGTCGAGGTATGGATCTCGGTCGAGGTATTTATTTGAAGAGGACGTCACCACCCTAATACTCCTACTTATTGGGTTTATGACGATGATCCGATAACTAGGTTTAGGATGAAGAGGACGTCATGCGATTGTTGCAACTTGCGTTTATCGTTTTCAATGTAAAAGTGAATATTGGGTAGTGATGATTTCGATTCAATTTCTCAGATCTCACACATACATATATAAATGTATAAATAGGCTTCCCATCAACCCAAATAATTTTTTTAATAAATATGATTAATTATAACCTGTATACACACAAAATTAATGAGTACTATCGTTCGGACTGTTTAATATCTTCATTAAGAAAACAACCAAGGATTTAGAGCAGAATTTTTGTGGTAATGACTCATGGAGGATTGAAAAAAATCCATAAAACACCAACTAAACAAACCTATATGAACCATAGAGACAATTAATCAACTGTAGGCCTGAGACAAATAATAAATTTTTTATAAAAATTTATTTGAAATTGGTTAATAAGTTATAATATTAATAAAAAATCCCCATACCCCACCCCCTTTTTTCAAAACATAAATTAAAACTACCATTTAATTTGACCTCACTAACCCTACTTAACCCCGCCCCCCCCCTCAATATTACTACCTTACCCCCTACTAACCCCTACTAACCCTATTCACCCCTACCTAAATTCATATCTAAATCCTATTAATACCTTACTAAATCCATACTAATACTAACTTAAACCCCTACCAAACCCCTCAATTCCTTCACACTTCATAACACTATAGTGGGTCGATGTACAACCTCCGTCTCTCAACATTTATCCCGGGTCTTCTGCCATGCGCCTACTCTTGTTCACCACATGTTTCATTCTATTAACACATGTATCCTAGGATCTTATGTTAATTGTTACATTACTCACAATAATTGTTTGCAATAAAATTAACATAAATGTTAGTTTCTCATGTCTAGGAGTAACAATCTAGCTTCCATAATATTTAACTTTCTAAAATTTGTTCTCACATTTTAATGAGCATTCATTTTAGGGACAAAATTTGTAGTGCCAAGGTTTATTTCCAAATAGTGAGAAGGCAAGATCATCTGCATCGTTATTGAAATTTTAAATAATATTAATATAATCAAGATTCTAGGACCATTTAGATATATAAGTAACACCAAAATAGTGGAGCATCTAGGAGCATTGAAATATATTTCCACCAAAATACATATGGCTCGCAACAAGGATCAAGGGATAAATGCAAAGAAGGTTCCATAATGATGGAAGCCATATTTGGGAGATGAAATTACAACATGAGCAAACAAGGTTTGTAATCAAAGAAGATGGGGTCTAAAGACTTGAGGATTCAATATAATTTTGATAGTTTTCATTAAAAAACCTTAAAATATTTTTCATTGGGTATGTTTATCATGGTCATGTTGTTTTTTCAAGGTGAAGTTCGAGTTGTTGAATAGGAATTTCACAGGAACATATGTCCTTTAACCATATCTTTCGAGTCTCTATACGTGACAAATTTACTAAGGTTTCAAGTATTAAAATAATATTACAATTTCAAAAAGTGACTCAAATGATTTTGCATTATTGGATATATTCATGGGTCTTCAATATGTAGGTAGCTTGGAACTTGTTGCTTCTTTATGTTGGTTTCTTTATGTATGTGTGTTAGAAAGCAATGTAGGTTTCACTTGTGGGTAGCCCATGCATTTGATGTGTACCTTGCAATATATCATTGTCATGTAGAAGCCTATGCACATTTGAAATGTGTGGAGAACTAAGAAATTGATATCTTTGAAGAAGATTTTAAAATTGATTGCAGTCCATGTGCATTTGAAATGGGTGGATAATTCAGAATTAATTTCCTTAAAAAACCTTATGTCATATTTCGTATGTGGTTATCTTAGAATTGATTGAAATCCATCCACATTTAAATGTGTAGAGCTAAGTGTTAATTGCTTTGAATAAGCTTATGCATATTATAATTTTGTGAATAACTAATAATTGTTTGCTTTCAAGAAGTTTATACAAATTTGATATGTAGTCATTTTAGAATTGTTTGCATGTAGATTGTGTGTAAAGAATAATAGAATATAGTTAGAGTTTTTAAATATCTGTAAATTGAAAATTTGTGTTTATGTTCTTTATTTTCAATTGGATATTTCAACATGTTTTTTTTATTTGATATTTATAAATTTGAAATCATAAATAAAAGAATTGAATTTATATATAATGGTGGATTGGTATTATCCATATGTAAAAAATGAATATTTACAGAAATAGAATTTGGATAGATTGGATAATACTTCATTTCACAATCACTTATTAAACTAAATTCAATTAACAATAAAATTAATTTATAAATATGTATAAAATCTTAATCTTATTTAAAATAATCAAATTAAAATTTTAATGTAGAAAATTATTATTATTATTATTTATGTTTAATATTACATTAGTCTTAAGCATTCTGAGTATGTTTAAGTTCTAAAAACCATTAAAAAGGTTCAAAATAATGGCGAGTTAATTTAGAAAATTACAGAACATTGATGTGCAATGACTTGTTATAACAATGTTTTCAATTTCTTTAGGTTTAATCTTCTCTTTTATGTTATTCTCTATATTAAGCTATGTTCTTCTCTTTCCCCCTATTCTTTTATCTTTCCTTTTGAGTCAATGTTGTATCTAATAATCGATGGAGTCTCGTAATTGTATCTAATAATCAAATAGTTGATGATTAATTTTAATTTTTACAACTATCACTAATTGTACTTATCACATGTTAATTAAGCTATTTTTTCTTTTTTTTTGAAATTATTAATTATTAATTTTGAATGACATCCATAGAATCAATCTAGACAATACACGTGTCTCATTCTTGTTTAATCTTGGACGACACCCATAAAATCAATCTGGACAGTACACTTGTCTCACTCTCGTCCATAGATTAAAAAGCATAGATGGTAGTCCACCCCAAAATTCTAACATATATACACCTTCGACGTAACAAATTCAAATTATATTTTTGAAAAACAAATTATATTTTTGAAAAATATAATTTAACTTATTATAACTCATGGGTTGAAAGACTCGAGGATTGTGAAAACTGACCAATGAGATTTTGTCATTGCCCATGCTGTAAGAAATTAGAGGTTGGTTTCTCTTTTTGTTGCCTTGGGTGTGGGTATCATTATCACAAAGTAGAGAATAAAACTTTTGATCTTCCAAACCTTGAGAATAGATTATGCATACACAAGGTCATGTAATAACGAGTAGACTTTGTGTATTGAGTTAGGTGTAATAATGACTACATTTATTGGATTGGGTATTAAGTGTTATTTTTAATTAAACTCGATTTTTAATTAAATGGGTATATGTCACAAACTTTTTATTATTTATTTATCAACTATTATTTATCCATGCATCATGCATAAGCTCCACATATTTTTGATATATATATATATAATTGTTAATTTTGAATTTAGACTGAATAACTGCCATAAAATCATTTATGGTAGTACACTTGTCTGATACAATAAAATCAAACATAAAATGGTTGCATCAAATCTAAAAAAGTGTCATGGAAAATGAGTAATTCATTTTAAACTAAAGTGAAGCATTATTGGCAACTACTATTGCTAAGGAAGAGCAAACATTGAGCGAGACCATAAAGTAACCTAATGGAAGCAAGTGCATGAGTGTTATTAGACAAAACAACTAGAATGTCGATATACTGGTATCACAAATATCATTTATATCATGTGGTGTTAGAGTGGTGATATTAACACCACTTATATGTGGAGTAAAAATGGTGACATTAACACTATTTATATTATGTAGTGTTAAAGTAGAGCTATGGGTGCCACTTATATAATATAGGATAAGAATAATAATCTATATTAAGTTGGTAGGTATAATAAAATGATAAAAATTTGAACCATAAACACAACAAATTCACCAATAATTATTTCTAAATAATTGAATTCAATAGTTTACCTTTTATATTATTCAAGCAATTCAAAAATCAATATTTATCTATAAGGATTTGCACTATAAAGAACATATTCATAAAACATTTATTTTATAAATAGTAGAATTCCACATTTTATTTTTCACATTATCAAATAAATACATAATCATGCAAAAATATCTAAATATTTCATTTGTAAATATCTCAAACAATTATTTATTATTTATAATTGCTTCAAACAAATAAATAAATGCCCATTATAAATAAAGTATTGAAAAAACATTATTCACCCATAACTTGAAGAAGAAACATGTAAAAACATTACTACTTTTGCTTCCTCTAAATTTTATGTGTAGATCTGTAGATATGGGTCGAGGAGTAATAGGAGTCTTAGATTTGATCAATCATATATATAACTCCTAATACTCCAAGACCTATTTCTACAAATACTCCGAGACCCATTTGATCAATCATATCTAATACTCCTACTACTCCAAGACCCATTTTTATAACCCTTAAGATTGACTAGGACCTCGACCGAGGTCTTAACAAAACCTCGACCGCGGGTTTGTTAAACCTTCGGTCGAGGGATTTACAAACCCTCGGTCGAGGTTTTGTTAAGACCTCGGTCGAGGTTAATAGCTTGGTCGAGGGCTTAAGAAAATAGACTTAGCCCACATTCAAACAAATGAAAAATTTTATTTGCCTTGCAGAGGTGTAAACCCTGCCATTCCTAGCACATAACTGAGCAGAGTTGATACCGATAAATTCACCAACGAATCTTCTATCCATTGAGGTATCATACACTAATTTTGGCATTCATATGAAATTTATTTTTTAATTACTTCTAAAAATTATACTTAGAAAACCACACTGCAACTTCGAAGCAGCTCAAAGAAAAATCCGTAGAGTTAAAAATACACAGCCAAAAAATTCTTTAAAATGCACACATCACACATCGACATGTCCTCTTCAAAATGGTATCTTTGGTTTTTCAATTTTTGAAAAAATAGAAAAAATTGCTTTACGTGGAGAAATATGTGTTTAAAACGATGCTGAAATCGAATGTGGTCACTTTCAAAAAATATTAAATAATTGTATAATGCGAAAAAAATTAACAAAAAAGTATGCACATCAAACTGCATTTTATGTAGATCATGCTCATATATATATATTTTTAAAATTATTAATGCAAGATTGAATTACTCTACATGGACACGAGCCACTTATTAGCTTCTTCAAATTTTTAAGGTCACACAGTTCATTAAATGCAAAAATTCACACATTAAATGACATCGGAATATTTTTAAAAAAATATCACTATGAAGCCAACATAATATTCTACAATTTTGTTTTTTTTGTGCAAGTCAAAATTCACATGGCATATATGCGTTTTGAGGGCTTCTATCTAGCACAGGAGTAAAAAATCAGGTTTTCATCGCCAAATTTGGCCAAAAAGTGTTACCAATCTTCATGGAATACCCACTTTCCAATCTCGTTTCTAATCAATGAGTGGGCCTCCTTGACGGGATTAGCAATTTTGTTTTGCAAATTATGTTTCCTTGTTTGTATAACTTAACCCAATGTGGAAATTCGACCTCCTTGAGAAAAATAGCAAGTATGAAGCTTAGTAAATGTTTCCAGGTTTGTATCATTCAGTCCAAAATAGAAATTGCGCCCTCCTTTAGTAATTATAAAGTTTGTGCGTAAGGTAATATTCCCTTGATTTTCATCCTTGCACCAAATTGGAAGCTAATTTGGATAGTTTCTATCTTTTCTATGACATGTTTCTTTCTCCCTCTTTTGCATTGTTTTCTTTTTTCCATCATAGGAAAGTTTCTTAATGCACCCTCCTTACTTAACTATTTTTTATAAAAATTAACTAATTCCAAAAAACATGAATTTAAAAATTACATGCCTCCATATTTTTAAATAATCAAACTTCCTAGGAATCATTAACGAATTCAATGTTTAACCCATGGACACTTTAAAAGGTCAACACTTTCAAGGTCACTTCATGGGATGGACATGACAGTCCTCCCCTCCCAAGTCTACTTGTCCTCAAGTAGAAGCACTCCTGAGTGCTACAAAAATTTTCCTGCATGCTTTTGTTGCACCACTCTGATTATAGTCATTTATCCAATGACCACTTATTTCAACAAAAAATTCCAACTAGTTAAAGTAACTAAGTAGAATTCCTGGATCCCATTTCCTCCTCTCCAAGGATCCAAATTTTTTTGTCTCTTTTGGAAATATTTAGTTCCAAAGAATGTCAGGGTCCCATGGTATTATTTCCCCCCTTCCAATCATCAGTAACAATAACAAAAAAATTCATCAGAGAAGATGAAAATAAGGATGTGAAAATCATACCACCACACTAACAAATGGTCACTTCCCATGACAAACTAGATATCTATGAGACTCTCCCACCAAGCATGGAACTTCTTAATGTGGGACCAAATCATCTTGATCCTCTCTAAAGTATAAAAATCCATGTGCAAGCTAGCACTGGAACTCATGTCATTTTTGTTATGAAGACACAGGTGGTTATCCCATGCCCCTCCATGTATACTGAAAGCATCATATAGTATACATACATGCTCATGCCACTGCTCATACAATTTCTCTAATGTGTCCAATGTCTCTCGATTGATGCAAGCAATATGTTTACCCTCCTGTGCAAACATATCAATCATGTGTATAGACACCCAATCAATGAACGAGCATGCTGAATGATTCAAGTGGGAATAATTCAGCTACTAATAATGCACTTATCAAACCACATGGATTGACCATCAATCCCTCATCCAAAAAAGAGGGATTATGATGCTCCTCTTGTGGCATCAACATGAAAAATCCTTTCACTGAATTTTCATCCCCACATGATGTGGCTAAAATAGAAGTGTGGGGTGAAGTATTGTGAACCAACTCCCTACAATGGATCCACAAATTCCTCCATTAGTTGGCTCAGTGATAGTGTGATCATGTGCATCCTTCAAATTTGTACAATATTTTCCTAGAGGCAACTCATAATCTCTTAGGAACCATGGAAGTGCTTGGTCTTCATCTTGCTTGATCTCAAACTGCTCAAGCACATGCAAATCATATGTACCTCATGTGCATGTGTATGGGAGGTATCTAATGGATGCAAAATAATTATTTGTTTCTATTCACATGACAGGACAATGTCAGTCAAAACAAAAAAATTATTGCAGAAATAAAATTCCTTACCTCCCGAGGTCTTTATTCCAAAGATGTCTCTATTCACCCAATCAATCGATGAATAAGGACTTTTATTTGCTCATCCATATGGAATGTGATCAGACACATCTTCTATATAATAATATACCATCCATAAGGTTATGTCATAAAGTGTCTCCTTCCAAGCATGCATGTCAAACAAACCTCTATTGATGCAAGCAATTTTAGTACATCCTTGATCCTCTATTTTAGTAATATATTTATCTACCCAATCCATGAATAGATAATCATCTTTGCTTGTTGATTCAATTGGAATGTACTCGGCCATATTTCCCATAGCTAAGAACACTTAATCATTCCTCTCAATCTCAATTAGTGCTTGGCCAAGATTTTCTTCCTCATATCTTTTCACAAGCATCTACAAATATGCTCCTTCCCCATGGTTGTCCTCCACATGAGGTTCCTTCAACACAGCCAAAGTAGTTACTACAATGTCGACATTATTCTTTTTCATGCAATATGGGTGGTGTGCTACATTAAACTCCCTTTGAATTTGATCAATCTGCAAACTTGACTCTTGAAAATATTCTTGGGTTCTTTTCAAGGAATCATATGTAGCCTCCCATTTACTATGGAGTATTTCAGACTCTTGTCCTTCCCTCTCGAATGCACAATGGTATATTTAAGACACCATGAGGAGATTTTCTCTATCATATATTAAGTTCATATATCTCTCCTTCATCTTGGTCATTTCTTCTTTCAATGCTATGCACTCATCTGGAAAGGCTTCTCCTTCCATCTCTCCACCAAAATCTTTCCAACAACATTTTTCTACCAAGGCATTGATGTCAACAAATTTTTTCATGGATTCCCTAAGATTCTTTCTATCCTCCTTTAGTGATCCAATCAAATGGTGTGGCTCACCAAGAATATCCTCCACCAAGCTTTCTTCTTCTAATATATGACATATATGACCATTTTTCTTGTGGCATGAATCCACCACATAAAACTCATCCTCAACATACATGTCATCCTTTCAATTTTATGCACACTCACTTCCATGATGTAAAGTGAAAGGTATCTCTGAAGGCTTGAATGACATGTGATCTATACAAAAATCAGAAAGGATCTCATGCCTTGGCATTTCAGCTTCATCATGCTACAAGATAGTCTAAAATTATGAATTGTATCCATCCAAATATGCAATAAAAATACTCTTTGAAGGGAATTGATTTACAAATATCTTCCCCCAAGGCAAGATACTCTTCATAGTGGTGGGGTAATTTTTCAATTCCATCTATGATCTTTGATAAATCCTTATTAGGATTAGCCATTGCTGGTTCAACCATTCTGTCTTCATACTCCTCATTTTCATAAAAGTAACCATCCTAGTCTCTTGACATTTTAAATCCATCATTAACATATATTGCATCTTCTTCTTCAACATATTGATCAAAGTCACCATCTTCAACTACTGGTACAATCCTCATGGTTGCAAGTTGAATTGTTGATCTGAGAAATTTCTTCACTGAGAGATTAATTTCCATAGGGGTGGAGGAAAGTGCTCAGATACCACTGTAATATCCCTGATATTATGTACAAATCAGAATATTAACTTTCTACAATTTTTAAATTAAATATCTTTTAATACTCTTGCAAACATTTAGTAAATTGTTGTATGGGAAATTAAGGTATTTCACTGGGACAAATTGCAGACAAAGGGAGAGGGAAGTGGGAAAAAAAAGATATATTTCATACATATAATTTACTATTACCTAACACATTTATATCTAGTTCCATTTAAGTTTCAAAATCTGCTATGCAGAACCTACTTCCACGGTTCTTGGGAGCCAATCCATGAAAGTAGGAAGAGTGGTTTAGTATTTTGCAACCAAGGCCTTGGGAAAACTAAATATGGATCTGATATAAAGTTATATTACACTATACAAAGGTTTATGTAGGTAAATAACATATTTGGGAAGTTTAGGACATTGGATCGAGAAACTAGTCCCTTGGATTGCACTCTAGGCTTGAGTTCTGAGACTTCCAAACACGTGGAGAAGGTTAATAAAACAAAATTTAAGAAATGGAAGGTGTTCCATATGAATTTATTGAATTCTCAGAATTGAAATAAATACAATTTGAAATTTTTAAGTCCTTCAACTCATTCAAAGACTAAAACTAGTCATTTTTCAATGCATTTCTAGCTAGGGTGTGGAAATGCTTCTCTAAAGTAAATCAGATCTATTAAAAACTATGTAATACTTGCAGAAAGGTGATAATAATTTATTTCATATAATTAATTATGTAATACAATATCATGGTATTTTCATATCTTTACGTATTAATTTAGTCTTAATTACAAGGCTAAAAAACTAGAATTTGAGGTAGACATTGTAATGGAAAACTATTAGAACGTTACAGAAACTTTGGAAATGTTAGGAAACTTATATCAGGGACTAATAATAACCTGAATTAATGTAATATATCCATAAATATCTCTTCATCAGTTCATATCATCAATCTCTCATAAATGGAGGAAATCTTGAAGATAGCTCTGAGATTCAAGTGGAGCAGTGTCCCAATCACTCTAATGTGCTGCACTAAAATGGAAATGGCTTAAGAACCTGAAATAGCACTCCATTAATGGATGAGAGATTCTCCATAGCTCCAATACAACTTGCAATGAGAAGTGAACAAGAGGGGAGAAGGGGAACAAGGAACTTGGGGCACATCACCCAAAATAATGAGGATCACCACTCAGAAATGAAGGTTAAGCTTCAATCAATTACAAAACATACACTAACCAAACTGAGTAATGGAGATTAAAATTCCCTTAAGTAGAACTTGGGTGACTTGTTGAGAAATTCCTTCACCTATTGAACAAGTAACCCAGTTGCCAATCTTGTTCCTAAGCCATGAGTAGCCCTCCTTGACGAGATTAGAAATTTCAATTTGAAAATGATGTTTCCTTGTTTGTATAACTTAAACCAAAGTGGAAATTCAAACTCCTTGAGCAAAATAGCAACTACAAAGCTTAGTAAATGTTTCCATGTTTGTATCCTTCAATCACAAATAGAAATTAGGCCCTCCTTGAGTAATTAGCAAGTTTGTACATAAGGTAATATTCCCTTGGTTTTCATCCTTGCACCTAATTGGAAACTAATTTGGATAGTTTTTATCTTTTCTATGACATGTTTCATTTTCCTTATTTTGCATTATTTCCATTTTTCCATCCTAGGAAATTTGCTTAATGCACCCTCCTTACTTGACAACTCATTTCCAGCATTAATTATTTTTCATAATAATGAACTCATTACAAATAACATAAATTTAGAAATTACATGCCTCCATAGTTTTAAATAATCAAAATTCCTAGGAATCATTAATTAATTCAATGTTTTACCCTTGGAAACTTGACAAGGGAAACACTTTCAAGGTCCCTTCAAGGGACGGACATGACATATACATAATATGATATACTTTTAAAGATTCATCATCCTTGTTCAATTTGTTGCAACATTTACCACTATACACACTCATTTTGGTCAATTTGGCCTAGTTAAACCATTAACCTAAGTTTTATTGACTTAATTGACATCAGAGGAGCATTGTATGACATCAGCATGAGCACACCCATGCCTACCTTCAGTCAAGGAGGATAACTTAGCCTTCTCCTACCTCCAGGGAGGATAACTGGAGCACTCCAGGGGTGATCTGAGTGTCATAAATGCACTTTATTGATAACTGATGGTTACAATCAGTTAAACAAGGAACTAAAGGTTCCTCCCTTCATTAAATTAATTATTTAATGATTATTTAATGAATTGGAGTCAAAAGGGGCACCTCCAACCACTTCTGATGGTCAATTACACTTCAGTTAACCTCATCGAAGTTCATTGTATTCATTGATGTGATACCACTTGTTGTTTAGCTTGCACTAACATGTGTCTGAGCTACTTTCATCTAGAATCATTCATTTATTTCTCTTCGACTTCAGTTAGGGGTTAGTTGAGTCAATTAGGGTTTTGATCAGTGGTTAACTTCAGTGTTCACTGTGGCTTACATTTAGTTAAGCTAGACTCACTCATTCAATTCGAATGACCTCCTTGGGAATTCGAATTGTCTTGGAATTCATGCATACAACATGATTATTGCATTGTATTATTCATTATTCATTTGATTATACAGAGCTGCTACTTCCGTTGCAGCACCATTTTTCCAATTTTATGATTATATGTCTGTATTCTTTGTGAGACTATGTTTTCAGTTCCTATACCACTATGACAAATTAATATGGTATCATATCTCATGGTGGTACAAACCTCATATCTCTCAAAAATAAGGTTTTTGATAGATCTTACATGAAAAATTGAGCAAAGTTCAAAAATACCAGCATTGCACCAGAAGCCAAGGCTTACCACTTAATACCCCAAGTAAGGAAATTGTTGGTCAATCTTCCTTGATCAACTATGCTGAGTGTGATGAAACCCTAAAATTTGCAGGCTTTTCAACCTTATGATGCCCATTTTGTTGTGATTTGAAGGATTTAACAGGTACAAATTTGAATGGAGTCGTCAGTCCCTCTTCTCACCCCATTCACAAGCTATTCAGAATGGAAGTTGAAGATGATTGCATCTTTGAAGAGATGAGGTCTCTATGAGGTGTCTATTGGACATGGAAAAGATTCTTATGAGAATGATAATGGTTGGATAAATGAATATGATGGATATTTTCAAGCAATATGTCTATCCCTTTCCCCTAGCTTGCGCTACCTTATTGGTTCTGTTGAGTACCCAAAGGATCTCTGGACAAAATTGGACAGAACCTTTGGCAAGAACAATGAGGATCATAATAGCACTTTGGAGATCACATCCAGAACCATAAGAGTTATTTACTCAAAATTCTCGGCCTCTACTCTCTCTGATGAAGTTGATCAAAATGAAGAAGAAGCAGAATCTTCTACACAATCAATTTGAATTGAAGACAACCTCCATGTAGTGACTCCTTCTCCTGATGCTCCAGAAGCTCATGAGATATCCGATATCTAATATCCTCATATTTCTGAAACAGAAGAAGACATTCAAATCTCTGATATTGAAGAAAAACACTATTGCACTTCCATGCAAACATTCACCGGTGATTTTCATTTGAATTCTGTGCAAAATTTACCAGTAATTGCTTCCGAAAGTGAAGAGAAATTTGAATTTTCTTCCTCTAATGTTGCTGATGGTGTGAAAATGTGTGATACCTTGTGTTTTTTGGAAGAAAAATCAGATTACTATAGTGTTCCATTCACTTCCCATGATCTATATTTTCCAGCAAATTCCTGCAGGATTGCATGCACCAAAATTCAGAATTTTGAAGAAGAAGAAAGTTGTGCATCCACCGTCTCGGTTAACCATTTATTCGAATCTTATATTAACCTTGTTGGATATTATATGATATTATTTAGATATGATTTGATATTTCTTGGTTTAATAAATCAAACTCATAATCTTTCAGTACTGCTTGTAGCTATTCTCATCAACGGTGTGAAGAAACAAGTACTGCAAGTCTCCTACAAAACTGCTGCTGGGGATTTCATTTCATTTCACAGTTTTGGATCTGTTGTGAAATTATTTAGATCTGATTTACTTTCTGATATGATATTATTTGGTTCATATTTTAAAATTCAAAATATTTCAGTCATGCTTGTAGCTTCTCTCACCAATTCCGGTGTGAAAAATCAAGTACCACACTTTCTCTTCAAAACCGTTGATGGGGATTTGGTGTTAGTTTCCTCATATGAGGTTTCTGATATTTTATTATGTGATTCATTAGATATTTCATAATCTATATCATATTATTGATCTCAATAATTCACTCTCCATAGTTCTAGGTCTTCTCTACCTTTGGGCACATCCTCATCTCCTCACAAAACTAGTAAAGATGAAGACATTGTGCATGCGCTTGGACACTTGATCTTAAGAATTGGGGCTGATTTTACCACTCATGGTTTTATATTCAAGCCTGAAAAATATCAGTTTCTTGAGTGTTCCACACATGGTTTGAATCCTCAAGAACCTTTGCTCTCCCTTCGAATGATTTCAGCTGCTTTACGTGGGTCCAGTTTTCACCGTGCAACTATTTATATTTTTTATTCAGTTGAGTGCATTGTTCTTCTTCCAAAGTGGAATATTTATAGAGACATATTCATTTATTTTGGATTCATAGGTTCTCAGGCACAGTCTCAGGATGCTACTGCATAGAAGAACCGATTCTTGATTTACTCCTTAGTTTGAGGGGGGGTATTTTCACATGATATTTTCCCCATTTCCTTGGTTATATTAAACAATTACTTTATTGTACAAGGTCACCTATGGCCTTTGTTTCTGGGTCCCTATCATTATTATGCACTATTTTACAATTTTCATGCCTTATTGTCCGAAATTTATTATGAGACTGTGTTTTAGTCCCTAGATTACTGTGACATATTTATGTTTTCTACTCCTCCTCAGTATAGCTTAACAGGGGGTGTTGGAGACATTTACCACCATACACACTCATTTTTGTCAATTTGGCCTAGTTAAAATACTATCCTAAGTTTTATTGACTTAATTGACATCAAATGAGCACTATATGACATCAGCATGAGCACACCCATGCCTACCTTCAGTCAAGGAGGATGACTTAGCCTTATCCCACATTCAGGGAGGATAACTAGAGCACTCCAAGGGTGATCTGAGTGTAATAAATGCACTTTATTGCTAACTGATGGTTAAAATCAGTTAAATAGGGAAGTGAAGGAACCTCCCTTCATTAAATTGATTATTTAATTATTATTTAATGAACTAGAGTCAACAGGGGTGCCTCCAACTACTTCTGATGGTCAGTTACACTTTAGTTAACCTCATCAGGGTTCATTGGAGTCATTGATCTGCTATCACTTGTTGGTTAGATTGCAATGACATGTGTCTAAGCTACTTTCAGTTAGACTCAATCATTTATTGCACTCTAACTTTAGTTAGGGCTTAGTTGAGTCAATTAGGGTTTTGATCAGTGGTTAACTTGAGTGTTCACTATGGCTTACATCTAGTTAAGCTAGACTCACTCATTCAATTCGAATGAGCTCCTTTGGAATTTGAATTGTCTTGGTATTCATGATTACAACATGATCATTGTATTGTATTATTCATTATTCATTTGATTATACAGAGCTTCTACTTCCATTGCAACACTATTTTTCCAATTTTATGATTATCTGTCTGTATTCTTTGTGAGACAGTGTTTTCAGTTCCTAGACCACTGTGACAAATTAATATAATTTGCAACCAATGACCATAGGAGTACTAACAATCTTGAAGTCTTGCATATTTATATTATTAAGCATGTCTTTGATGTACTTTGTTTAATAAATGAAGATTCCTTTGTCTCATTGATAAACTTGTAATCCCAAAAGGAATGTTAATTCACCCAACATTGACATTTCAAATTCCTTCTTCATTTTAGAAGTGAAGTTTACACTTAGTATATGTAGATTGATTGCAAATTTGATATCATCCACATAAACAACAACAATGATCATATTCTTATCTTCGATATTTATGTATATGTTACCATTAGTGGATCCTCTTTTATATCCTTGTTGTTTCAAGTAGTTATCTATTCTTGAAAACCATGCTCTTGGGGCTTTCTTGAAACCATAGATTTCATTCTTTAGTTTGCAAACATATTCTCCATTTTCTGACAAGAGGAAACCTTCAGGTTGTTCAATATATACTTCTTCAAGTTCTACATTAAGAAATGTAGATTTTACATCAGTTTGATACACTTTAAATTTCTTGTAGAACGCAAAAGCTAAAAGCATCCTAATGGCTTCAAGTATTTCCATAGGTGAAAAAGTTTCTTCAATTTCAACACCTTCTACTTGAGCATATCCCTTGCATACTAATCTCACCTTGTTTCTTGTCACATGAACATGCTCATTGAACTTGTTTTCAAAAATCCATTTGGTTGCAATAACATTCATGCCCTTAGTTCTTGGGACAAGTTCCCAAGTTTGGTTCTTCTCTATTTGATCAAGTTCATCATTCATAACATTGATTCAATCCTCACTTTTGAAAGCTTCTTTAAATGTTTTGGGTTCTACTGTCGAAAATATTGCTTGATCTTCATCATAAAATAATTTTCTTCTTGTTTTAATTTTCGAATCTTTGTCACCAATTATTTGACCTTCAGGATGATTATTCTTACCCAACTAGATGGTGTCTTTATTTATGATCTCGTAGATTCATAATTCTCATTTTCATGTGATTCTTATTTCTCTTCTTCTTCTTCTTCTTCTTCACCATAAACCCTTCATTCTTTTGCAAGTATTCATATTCGTCTTGTTTTTTTTTCTTCTTAGATTTTTTTCATCCACTCTTACATATGCACTTTATATGATTTAGTATATCCTTTTATAGTAACATCTATATGATTTCTTTGTGGATGATTATCCTAAATTCAATCCTTCATCGACTCTAGAATCAAACTTACTAATAGCATCTTCATTTCTTTTTATGTAGCACTTGGTACCAAATAGTCTGAAATGTTTGATTAAGGCAGGTTTTGAATAAAATAAGTGGTAAGGAGTTTTGTCATTATTAACTCTAAGATGTGATCTATTTAGCATATAAACATTTGTATATAATACCTCCCTCCAATACAAATCAGGATTTTATTCTTCATTTTACATAGTTTTGGCAGCTTCTTCGACTGTTTTTTTTTCTTTCCATGTAGTTGCTTTGCTGAGGAGTATTTGGGGCTAAAAACTGTATTTCAAGTGCATGGATTTCAAAAAAATCATTGAATTCATTTGAAGTGAATTCACTTCTATTATCTGACCTTAGAAATTTGATTTTCAAATTTGTTGCATTCTCAACTTTTTATTTAAAAATTTAAAAATTCTTGAAATTTTTTTATTTTTTCTTTGAGAAATGTAACCGAAGTCATCCTTATATAATCATCTATTAACAATATGAAATAGTACTCTCCTTGCAATATTTTAGTTCTTATTGGTCCAAAGAGATCAATGTGAACTATTTCCAATGTATGTGAGGTTGTATGTTATTTTCTTTGAAGTTGGATTTAGTTTGCTTCTCATGTTGACAATGTTTACTAACTGAATTTAGAGACTTCAAAATCTTTGGAAAATCCCTTACAACTTCCTTCTTACTTACTTTCATAATATTATCAAAGTTTAAGTGCCCCATCCTTGTATGTCATATCCAACTTTCATCAATCATACTCATGGATCATTATTCTTCATTTTCTAGGATGTATACATTACTTGAATTATTGGCAACAGTCCCAACAAGTCTTCCTGAATCCTTTTTCTGATTTCACATTTCTCAGAGTCAAAAGTGTAGATGTGCCCTTGATAAAAAAATTTAATTACACTAAGGATATTAGGATTTAGGTATTCCACTAACAATATATTTTCATTTTTGAACTTGTTATTGATAATAGTTCTACCTTTTCCAATTATTTTGGAAGACATATTATCTCCAAAACTGACTTTTCCCTTATTATCTTTTCTTAGGATTATAAAATTGTTTGGGTATCCTATCATATCCTTTGAACACCCACTATCAATATTCCATATATTTTTCTTTTCTATTACACATAGAGAAATCATGGATTTCTTCTCTTCTTTATTTTTGTTCGAGTCCTTTCTCTGTTTTTTATCTTGAAACTCTTTTGCAACATCCTTCTCTATGGGAGTCATTAGTTTACAATTTCTTGCTATATTTCCATGGTTATTGCATTTGTAACACTCTGTGTCATATGTTTGAAGGGATACAAAAAAATTATTGTTTCTTACTTTTTCTTTTTCACTAGATGCCTTCTTCTTGTAGTCGTGAAAATTTTCATATGCTCTGCAATTTCGAGCTTTATGAGAAAAATTATTACAAGAGTAGCAATGACCAAAACATATCCCCCAATATAAACTTTCCATAAGTATTATAGGAATAACATTAGTTCTACCTTTTTCTTGAGAGGGGTTAGAGAATAATTCCACCTTAGTACCATGGTCATACACCTAGGACACATGTCCATTGGTCTCATGCTTATGTTATATGGTCCAAAACTAGGTTGTGTTGATTAACCATGGTCTATTTGGTGTTTTAGAGGAAACAATGCACCCACATGTTGTATTTTGATCATTCTAGATAAACATGTGCCCTCATTAATGATTGTTCAGTCCTTGGTGCACTCCCTTTCCCTTAAATCAGGGAGACTGGTTAACTAGAGGTGCTCATGCATGGTTTTGGGGTGTTGTTTTTATCCTTTTTTACTATTTACTTTTTTTTTAGAGCCACTCCCACTCACCCATGCACTCAACCATTCCTACACTATCCTCATTTATGTCCTAGCATGCTCCATCTACGTTCACACTAGCATTTGTGATTGTTTGAGGTGGTTTGGGAGCTCATTGGTCCACTTAGGTGGGTTTGGAAGTCGAATCCAAGTCTTCTGCATGTATGCATCCAAATAGCCTCCAAACGCTAATAATTTCTCCCTATTGTAATATGAACATGTTCCATACATATTTACATGTTGGCCAATCATAATAAAATTAGTTATTGACTACATTTCAATGTGTTAATTTCACTATTTCTACTATTTTCTGCATATTTTGTGAGTAATCTCGAATTGTGAGGATTTCCTTATATCCTAGATCTTGTTGTGAATCATATTTTTTACAAGAGGATGGACTATATTTCTTGATTTCTTCCTTTTGAATTGGAATATTCAATGTAGTAGCACAACTTCTTTTATTTCTACCTTGGTTTATGAGGGAGGAACATTCTAGCTTCCTTTTATTTGGCATCTCCTAATCAATATTTATCTTTTGATGGTATGTGGGCCATGGCTACTTGATATGTCATCTATATTATTTGAATTGTTTTCAAACTTTGACATAATAGACTCTTCATCAAACTTCTTTCTAAGGTGCATAATCTCTTCTTCAAGGCTTTAAGATTCTTCTATTCTCGTTTTGAGCTGCTAATCTAGGTGTTCTTCAATCTTCTTGGCCTCTTGAAGCTGGGTCTTCAAGTCACTACTGATTTGGTTTGAAATTTTTTTTCAACATTTTGCAAGTTTTTCAAGAGCACTAATGATTTCAGTTTTTAGGTCTACTTCTACTTCCTCATTTGATTCACCATCTTGAGGTTGCATTTCTATTCCCATGAATAGAATCTCTATTTCGTCAACTCCACTTCTGTCATCATCTTCACTATTTTTCATGGTGTAAAGGATATTCTTATTCTCATTAAACTTTTTCTTATTTTCTATCTTTCCCTTTTTCAACTTCTTCGAGGCTTCTCTCTCATCACTATCATCTTGTCTAGGATATGGACATTTTGAAGCAAAGTGTATCATTCTTCCACAATTAAAACACTTTAGAGATAGCTTTCATTTGTACTTTTCAGTACCTCTCTAAAGTGTTAGAAAATTAATACACCACTTAGTACCTTAGTCTATATCCTTAGTCATTTTTATTTGAATTTATGTAGTAATATGCTGTGGTTTGAACTTAGGGAAGTTAATCCAACAATATAACCAATTATTTTGGTTCTTTCACACCTAAAAGAGTGCTACAACTCATTAAAAATTCATATGTGTTCCCTCATTAATTAGAGGTGTGCTCCCATTCCTCATTTTGAGGATATTTGGTTGACTAGGAGCGCTACGAGTGTTTCTAGCCCAATGTTTGGACTGTTGGAGCAATTATTGTCCACCTTGAGCCTCCCACCCACCTCTACTTTCTCATGCACACATGCCATGGAGTCATGATTTCTCCAACACAATTCATCCATGTCTATTCATTATTGTTTGGGCTGAGTTGGAGCTTGTTTGGTTCACCTAGGGGGGATTGAGGCCAATTTTTGCCATTTCACATGTACACTCATATTTGGATTCCTAAGCCTCAATAATTGGTCCATATGTAATATAAACCTATTCTTAACACATACAAATGTTATATAGTTCAATAATATCCATTTTCTATACACACCATGTATGTAAAATTGTTCCCATTTCAATCTTTTTTGTTGGTTTTTGTAAGTAATTTGATTTGTGGAAGTCTCTTGGGATTATATATCATGTTGTAGACTAAATTATCACATCAATTTTCTATATTAATAGAGCTTCTTCATTGTCACGTCCCCAAACCTTACTCGATAGAGAGAATGCGACTAACATCTATCAACCCGAGCAATCTAAGCCCCCATGAACATAATACATATATAAAAATTGCTTTGAAACTTACAGCATATAAATACACATATGCATAATAATATATACATGATTTATACAACGGAATAAAGTCATTCATTCAACACATTCATGCATTCAACATATTCATGATAATTTCATAACAATTCATAAGCAAATACAGTTGCAAAACTAAAATAAACAAGAATACTTATCTTTGGAGAATCTTGTCCCGCAACTAGCTATGTCGCTGCAACGTTCCACCCAACCATAGGCCAGTGTGCTCTTTAATCTCTCAACAACATTGCCACAAGTGATATGGGCACGATTTTATCCAAGGAATAAGGAACACTATCAGACTTTCCCCATAGCCAAGGATACAATAAAATTTATTCAACACAACATAGTTGGGTTTATCAGACTTACACAAGAAGTGGTTTACACTTAGCCAAACTCACATGAGACACATCGAATCCAACAGATGGGTTTATCAGGTTACCAATCAAGCCATCCTTCCTGTTGGGTTTACCATGATTCCAAGGAGGTGGAAAGACTAACTTCTAAGCTAGTGAGGTCATCCCTAGAGCTATGAACACCCATAATTGATCTAGCCTGATTTACAAACAATTACACTCCTAACACAAGGAAGCATTCCCTTCTTTGCTACACAATCCCTCAGGCCATGCCTTCCCTTCCAGTGCTATTCATGGCATGCAAGAAAGAAAACCAGCCTTCTAGATTGGTATGTGAGGTTCTTTCACACACTAGGTTTATCAAGCAAGTATAGAATATATTTTCATTCCTTCAATCAATTCAAATTCCAAACGTGGATGCACACATAGTGATCTCAGTCCTCAGATTTATCAAAACATAGCAGATGTCAGGGATTAGATACACACACAAAAATTTACGAATTTTTGAACATTGCCAGTGCTAGATCGACTGCTATAAAATACCAAAACAAAAACATTGTTGGTCTTTCAAAACAAACACACAAAATTGGATTCGGGGAAATCATCTTTAGGAAAAAAACTAGTAGACACGACAAAATTTGATAGAGAACAATCCACATAGGAAGATAAAAAATGTGAAGGATTCAGATTGCTAGATAGGAGAAATTCGTGAAAGGTTCAGACTCAAAAACAATTTTTCTTATTTGGTGCTACGTGAATGCCCAATTGGGTGTCAAAACAAAAGTTTTGTTCAATCCAAATCGCGAGGGAAGGTGAAATGCTGTTGCATGAGGGAAAAGTGGTCATTTTTGGTGTTTTCTTTCCCAAGAAAATTTAAAAACGTTTTTCCAGAATTGGTGCTCTTCACAATTCGAATTTCTGCCCACTCTTCCAATCCCCCACTCCCTCATCCTTAGGAAAAATCATGTCCCCATCTCATTTAGTTGCGTTGACATAGCCGGCTGTGGGTTTTAATTAATATATTGCAATTTAACATGATGTTCAGCTGTTAATGTTTAACTAGCATAAAAAAATACCATCAACCACACCTTAATTTCCAAAACATAAATGCTGAATCGATGGTGGGGATTTTCCCTATCTCCATAGCATGATTATTTACATCATTTACTTAAATGCAAACGGGGTCAAAACTGGGGTGTTACATTCATTATCTAAATTTCTTGAGTGATTCTTAGATGGGTTTTTAGACTTATTTGGTTTTTTTAAGACCTTATATGACAGTACTTCTTTTCTTTAAGGTTCATTTTGTATTGTTCTCATCTCATATGCAATGAAGATCCCATGTAGTTCATCTATTGTCATGAGGTCAATATCATCTCATTCTTCTAGAGTAGATACTTTTGAGTCATACTTCATGGGTAGGGTTCTTATTACTTTGTCAATGAATTTTATCTCCTATATTTATCCTCGAATGTCTCTAATAACATTAACATTTTCATCTACTCTTAAAATATATTCTGCAATATTTTCTTCCTTTTTAATTTTTAGACTTTCAAATTGTCCTTTGTATTCCTAATGTTTGTATTGTTTGACTTTGGATACTCCTCCATAGATAGTTTTTAATCTTTCCTAGGCATGTTTGGTTGTCTTGCATTCCATGAATTTCACAAAAACTGAATTTGTTAACCCACTCAGCATCACATTTAGGGCTTTAGCATTGGCTTCATATTGATCTAGTTCATCTCTTTATATAGGTAGGTTGTTTCATATTTTGTAGTATGTTTCAACATATCTCTAGATTTGTGTCAAAGAGACATTAGATGGAACTTAATTCTTACAATCCAATATGCATAATTATCTCCTGTAAATAATGGAGGCCTATTGGTGGATAACCTTGTTGGTTGATCCATAGTCGTTTTAAATAGGATCTTCCTTCCACTAATTAAACTGTAGTGAAGAAGCTCCGATCTAATACCAATTGTTGGATTATCCATCAATACTAAGAGGGTGGGGGTGAATCAATATTTCCTACTTTTTACTTAAATAACTATAAGTACAAGATATACAATGACTCAACCAAGTTAGGACACAAACATTTATCATGGAAATGTCAAAGAGAAAACCACCAATTCAAACTCATTAACAATAATATGAATTTTAAAAAATTGTTTATTTGTTGCTACATAGAGGATGCATTAACACCCCATAATTATTCTCTTCTACTATAGACAAGGATTCTACAACACCCCAGGTTTTCTTCCTGCTACCATAGAAAAGGATGCGCCAACACCCTATTCTCTAGCCACTTCTGGAAGGAGGCTAGAACCCCCTACACGTTTGTTTCTTACCCTAGCACCACCTTGCCACCGTATTTTGTTTTATCAATATTCCACTTTTTATTTTCTTCAACTCTGTCACAAATAATTCTTCATGTCACTACTCTTTTCCTCTCATGACTGCTACTATGATCTGTACTGTAGAGACACTTTCCATCCAACTTTGAATTATGCATAAATATCATCATATCTTTACTTGAATTATTGTTTCTTTAGGTTGAAGTGTTGGTGGAATTATTTGTGTCTTTTCTCAAATTCTAATCTTTTTTCTCAAATTATGATCTTCATCATTAAGTTTGACAGTTTTAATAGAGCTTAGATTTTGTAGAGTTAACTAAAATTAAGTTATCTCTAGTTTCAGCTATTCTGCCAAATTATTATCTTTCATCTAGAGGATTATATTATGACTGTTGATATCCTTGGAAATCATTCTTTTTCATTGATGAGAGATTATGGAATGATTATTACATTAAACTTTCGTGGACCGATATTGCCACTATCATCTGTGTATTTTCACGCAATTGAATTCTCCTCAATATTTCATATGAAAATGATCACGATCTGACCATCGATCTACTATACACAGTTATCTTTCAACAAACCATATTTTCTCTTCTACAATTACCTTTATGCAATGACCTTTTTGCATTTGTCTTTCTACAAGATATATTTCCACAATTAACCTCCCACAAGGTTCTTTTCCACAATCTCCCTTTCTACAATCGCCATTTCTGTAATTTCCTTTTCTACAATCTATGAGAAATCCGTCCTTCTATAATTATGGGTTACAGGATGTGGGTCTTCCTTTCAATTTTAAAAACTTCTTCCATAATTCATCTCCCAAATTATTCCACAATTGCGTATTATGGATTGTGGGTCTCCTTTTCATAAATTGTCAAAAATGACTTTCACAAATCTCTTCCACAATAGTCATCCAACAAATTTAACAAGATTTCAACTCAGCATTGTGGAAACTGTTCTGGACCATTGCTATTTATCTCTTTTATGATATGGTCCATCCAAATATTCACTTCATAGAAACTTAGATTTATAATGTTTTTGAATCTGCTTATCCAACTGTATTATTTTGGCTCAATCTTCTTCGACTATTTCATCAATGTTTCCTTATGATATTATGTTGACCAGAATGCCAATTTAATCAATAGTATGATATTATCTACTCATGTTCATTGTATTTTTAGTTTTTATTTTTAGCCATAAAATCCCTCAATAAAGATGACCTGTAATTCAAAATTTGCATTTTAGAAGAAAATTAGAGTCAAAAATTTCAAATTTGTGAGATCTCTCCATGTGTTTTACCATCCTTCACTACTATTAGCAAGGGAAGGATATTTATAGATTGTCCTTTCATATCTAGTGTCCAAGGGGGATTTGTCTCATCCTATGAAAATTTATGGCATACATTATTGAACTCTTCTAAATATTGTTTATAGTAATTATTCATGTTGATTACTTTCATTTGTGGTCATTTGTTTTTATAAAATTTTCCATGTTATTCTTTTTGCATTGGACAATGAGTTCTACTTATAGATAATAATATTTTAAATATAATGTTTCTTGGAAAATCCAACATCAAGTTGTGGTAGGTTTATAACTGAATATTTCAGTCTAATAAGAATTTGTGAATAAATCATGTGTATCTTTCAGTATATAATCCTTTATAATTTCCCAAAGAATTCTCAATATGCTTGAGAATTGTTAAATTCGAAACATGTAATGGTGAATTTGAGAGACATGAAAACTTTAATTCTAATGACTCAGAAGTTGTTAGGGCCAAGTATGGTTACAATGGAAACCATGGGTAATGAAATCCATCTTATTCTTGAAATCCAAAGATTTTTCCCAAATATTTTTTTGATAATATGCATGAAAATAAACTTAATTAAAAAAAAACGTTGAAATACACACACACACACGCACGCACACACACACACACACACACACACACATATACTGTTATGGTTGAGTGGATCCACTTGCACAAATTTAAGGACATATTCAAAAGAACCATTAAATTTACATATAGATAATTTTGATTTAAGAATGGAGTGGAATTATTAGGCTTCGAGTGTTCATAATTTGTCACAGGGAATATTTTATTTAGTGTGGACACAGTCTGTTCCCCTAGCCTGCATGGTGAAAGTATAGAACAAAAGGACATAGTAGCATATCCTTTACCTATATGACTGATATACTTGAATGTAAATATATCTTTACCTTAACTGAAGAAGGTTGTCCTTGTTCCACAGATTCTTATGTGATTAGTTGTGCCCACATAGAACAATGAAAACAAGAAAAACATGAGAGCAACCAGATAGATTGATAATCTATATTAATGATCAAGGAAACTAGTAATAAACAATCAATATGAACACAAATCATTTATGGGAAAGGGAAAAAAATTGTCTTAAGAATCTGAAAGGAAATCTACAAGCAAATCCTTGATGTAGAATCTTAGCTTTACAAGATCTTTACCACAGTCATACACCTAATCAACTATAAAATATGTTACTTAGAAATTATCTAGCTTTTCCTCCTATACTAGAATTCAATCCAACAACATAAGGATGCTCTCTTACTCTCTCCCCCACTTGGTCCATGTAGGTTGCATTTATAGTCCAAAGGAATCCCAAGTGGAGAATTCAGAGATTGTAATGACCACCTTGAATGGTATCCCTATGACATGGGACTCTTTCATTTAAGGGATATGTGCCAGAAAGAAGTTAGTCAAGTTCAAGAGACTATGGGAAGAATGCTCTGAAGAAGAATCTCAGATAGCAACTCGAGAAGAAAATATGGGAAGGGAAGATAAAGCTCTCACAGTACAATCCAAGAAAACCAGATCTAGCCACCACAGAGGTAAGCACTCTCACCAAAGGGATAACTTTAGAAATCCTAGAGATAGGTCTAAGTACATTTTCTATACATGTGATGAAAGAAGACACTTTGCTAGAGATTGTCCTAGAAACAAAGGTAGGTCTCACAAGAAGAAGGGAAACAGGAGAAGACATCATGATCATGCTGCAAAGGATGATGAACCTTCCACAAAGAGAAATAGACAAGACAATGATGATTCTTCAAGTGATGAAGAATATGTTTTGATTTCTTCTCTCACGGGAACTATCACACATGGAAGCAATGATTGGCTTATAGATAGTGGTGCTTCCAAACATATGATAGGATTCAAGGAATCCCTTGTGAAATTATCTGAACATGAATCACCTCACAAGATGAAACTCAGAGATGACTACCAATATCCAATAAAAGGTAGTGGTGAATCCTCATACAAGATAGACTCTATAAAGTGTATCAAAATGAAATATGTATTGTTTATACCTAGACTAAAGAAGAACCTCCTCTCCATATCTGCATTAGATGCAAAAGGAATGAGAGTTGGATTTGTAGATGGAAAAGTCCTCATGTGGCCAAAGGGAAAGTCGTTTGATGATGCAGTAGTGATTAGGGAACAAGAAGGAGGACTATACAAATTGAAGGGACAACCAGAGCAAGCTTTGGTTCATATCTCAGTAGAACCAAATGAGCTTTGGCATAGAAGGCTTGCACATCTGCATTACAGAGCACTGCCACTTGCAAGAAAAGATGTTGAAGGTCTCCCAGAAACGCAGACAAAACATGAAGGTGCATGCAAAGTATGTGGGAAAGGGAAGAACACAAAGAAGAAATTTCCAGGTAGCGAGAGCAAGGAAAAAGGAACCTTGGAAATAATTCACTCTGATGTATGCGATCCAATGTAATCCACTTCACTAAGCGGGTATGTATACTATGTTTCTTTTATTGATGATTTTTCCAGAAAGGCATGGATATACTTTATGAAGAACAAAGATGAAGTATACAACAAGTTCAAGGAATTCAAAGCCTTGATCGAGAATCACATAGAAAAGAAGATCAAGACCTTTCGATCAGATAATGGTACAGAATTCACATCAAATGAATTCAAAGAGCTATACAAAGACTCAGGGATTAAGAGAGAGTTATCCACTCCATATAATCCAAAATAGAATGGGATTGTAGAAAGAAAGAATAGAATGATCATGGAAGGATAAGGGGCCATGCTTGAGGATCAAGATTTTTCCATGCATCTATGGGCAGAAGTTTCCAGAATAGCGATGTATGTATAGAACCGTAGTCCACATAGAGTACTCAAGAAAAAGACACCTGAAGAAGTCTTCTCAAGTAATAAACCAAAAGTCATCCATCTCAGAATATTCGACTATCCTATATACATAGACATTCTGAAATAAAAGAGGACGAAGTTAGGTCCTTCAGGAAAGAAGAGTATATTTGTGGGATACTCTGAAAGCTCGAAGGCTTACAGAATATAATTCCCAGGATTCAAAAATATTGACATTATCAAAGATGTAACATTTGACAAAGATTCAACCTACATCAAATCCAGGAAAAGACCAGCTGAAGAGCCTACAGAAACAGAAGCACCCAGAATTCAATGATACAACCATGAACGAAGAAATTAAAGAAGAGGATCAAGAATTAGAAGAACCTCAAGAACCTGTGGATCCACCTCAGGAGAATAATCCTCACAAGAGGAAGCCTAGTTGGGTACGTAAAATTATCGAAGGTGTAGAAAGATATGGAGCTTCAAAAGAAACACACAGAGGAAGAAAGAGAACTAGACCCTGCTCCAGTTATGTAGCATTGCTATGTGACATTATTGATAAAGAACCTTCCAACTATGAAGAAGTGGCAGAAATGAAAGAATGGAAGGAGGCCATGATCGAAGAGTATCAATCAATCATGAAGAATGATGTCTAGGATGTTGTCCCAAAACCAGAAGGGAAGTCTATTGTAACTTCCAAATGGATCTACAAGATCAAGCATGTTGTAGATGGCAACATAGAGAAATATAAAGCAATATTCATGGCTCGTCATTTCTCCTAGAAAGAAGGAATAAATTATGAAGAAACTTTTTCACCTGTAGCTAGATACACTTCCATCAGATCAGGACTTGTTCTGGCTGCACTAATGAAATGGAAGATACACTAGATGGATGTCAAGACTACTTTCTTGAATGGTGTAGTAGAAGAGGAAGTGTATGTGGAGCAGCCACTCGGTTTTGAGACACATGACAGGGAATCTCATGTGTGTAGATTTAAGAAAGCCCTGTACGGTTTGAAATAGGAACCCAGTGTTAGCACTCAGAATGTACCCAGGTTGTAAAAGGTAAACTCCAAGGTAACAACAAAACCACTTTAGCAAGAAACTGGTATTTTCTTCGAGAGAGGGATCTCTCAATACAAATTTAACAAGACCAGATAATAAACAACACTTAAAGATTTTTATGTTTGGCTGAAACAATCACATAACCATTGGGCATGGAGTCATATGCATATAAAAATATCACAAAGATATATACACAAGATTTATCAAAGGCAAGATAATCACATCATCACAGTCATTCAATTTGATCCAGGTGAAACAGAAGAGATGAGGGAACAACCCATCAATATAGAGCATCAAAGACGAATTCTATATCAACTTTAGTAGAAAAAGTGTATAAAATATCTAAAATAATGACTAGAGCATAAACATATGAATTCTAATCACCCAAAGCTATGTTTCAGATATGAATAAGAAACAAAATGAGGTGTTACACAGGAAATACGATCACAAAAAGAAAGAAGCATAGACTGTAATATCAACGACACATGAATCTCTGGTAAACCTTCATGCATTCATTTTGATACTCAAAAATAGATATGTTCTCCAAAAATTAATTTCACTCGATGGGTTCCAACCCCCATCTCTTAAAAGACATGCAAATATATACATAACACAATAGGTCTTCCAAGAAGATCCATCACTAAATGATCGGCGTGATTAAGAGTTTTGTAACTGAATTCCTAACACCTAGGCAGTTTGTTACAACTCCACTCCTAACAGATCATAAAGTACAAATCAACTTGATAACAAATTTTTGCCTAGCCAGCTTCCACATCTTTTCCCCATCAGCTCCACGTCTTTGCCCCATCAGCTCCACGTCTTTGCCCTATCAGCGCCACGTCTTTGCCCCATTAGCTCCATGTCTTTGCCCCATCAGCTCCACGTTGCATGACACCTATTCCTAAGGATGAAGAACATACTTTGTTTTTCCAAACTGCTCCATAGCATTCCACTGCTCTGAACTCGGGGTGTCACATTTTGTCATTTCCCGAATTGATACTTCGAGCTCCATATATGCTTCATAGGACTTCTTGGGAAATGTGCTTCTGATGATTACGAACTTCTGCAGGATTTAGAAATCTTCTGTTAACATATCCACAATGGTTTTCCCTGTTAGGCTTTTCTCGAAATCATTAAATTTGGAGTGGTCCATGCGGCACTGGACAAGCAGTTTATGATAATGTTCCTGTGAGAACATCTGTCCCTCCTCGTCCCAGAAGGAAGGAAACCCATCTTCGAACAGCTCAAGAAAATCTTGTTTGAAATTATTAACCTGCAAAAGCAATCCTTCTGATTTATCTTGGACTGTCTTGATTAAGTGATGCTTGTGGATGATTTTCTTTGCCCACATCACTATTGATACTCTGTCCTTTATGCCCATCTCATGCAATTTCTGATATGTCAGTGAATTTAGAAAATTTAGTGTGTTCTGAGCTGTAGTAAGAGGTATTTTCTCCATATGTTCATTTACCAGTTTTAATCTCTCGTGAGCCAACTTTATCATTATATTCAAATCATCAATAAAATTTAGATAGTGCCAGAACTTGGTAATCTCTATACACAAGGTATCCCAAATGATATGTTTTGCCCCTTGAAGAGGGCCTTTCCCAATGCTTCTTTCTTTTAACTCATCGAATTTTTTCTACAATTCATTCCTGTCCTGCAATACCTGTTTCTTAATTTCACTTACTTTGGCCAATTCATCTTTTATCTTTTCATTTTCTGCTTTCAACTCTTTAATTGCTTCATCTTTCAAGCTTACCTGGGACATAGGCACCAACAAATCGTCTACAAAAAAATTATCCAATGGCTTGTCGATGTTCACAATGGACAGGTCTTCATCAGTGGGGGTTCGACTCATTAGCTCGTCCATAATTTCCTTCTCGTCACTTTGGTCTTTTTTCATTAAGGAAATTTGGGACAGTAGTGCATCCCGCTCGGCCTCCCACTTGTCCTTTTCTTCCTATAGCGCGACAGCCTTTCCTTTATACTCCATCATCTCTTGATGGACTTTATCCCTTTCCTCTTGCAAAGACATTAATTCAGCTGACTGGACATGCTCTGAACCTGGAATCTTCAGCTTTTTCTTCAAGACCTGGAGTGCATTGTCTTTTTCCTCTAGCATCCTCTTGACTGCTTGGGTGCTATCTGAACTAACAATGTATGTTTGTAGTTTTCTAATCTGAATGACATTTGCTTTATTCTCAACCTTCTCATGCTTCAATTGAATTTCTAATTTGTCTATCAAAACTTGCAATTTATTAATCCTTACCATGGCTTGCAATAAGTCTGAGTAAATGATGTCACTAGTCTGTTTCTGCAGTTGTATTTTATCCGGAGTACTGATTTTGTCCAGCCGGATCTCCATTTCAGACATCTTCTTGTCATTTACTATAGCCATCTTAAATGTATTTCTCTCAGCATCTCTAGCAGAAACTAGATAGGTTCTTGAACTGTACAAACTTCTCACTTTCGGAAGCAAATTTCTTGTCTCCTCTAGAGACTATTTCCTCTTTTCCATATAGCTGGTTTTGAGCTCTTCCTTCGACTTAAAGGCCGGGTTTGATTCTGAGCTATCTACATCACCTTCTACATTTTTAAAATATAATTGATTCACTTGCACTGTCTTCATGGGAATTAGGGAAACCTTTTTGAAAACATCAGAAACTTCCTCATTTATCATTTCACCACCTTCAACTAGCTTTGCCTTTTTATGGGACCCCTCTTCATCTACTTCCATAATTTCAATTTCGGACAAACTCCTCTTAACTGCAATACTAGCACCTTCATTAGACTTTGATCCCTCAGTAAACTGCAGTAAATTGGCCATTTTAGCCAACCCTTCAACAGATTGGTGATCAAAGGGTTTATTCTTGTTTGCTTGCTTTCTCAAAGAGATCACATGGTGGGGATCGTAGTTTATCCTTGGCTCTTTTTGGAAATCCAGACTCTCTAGCAACTTTTCTACAAAAGCCAAGGCACCTTTACTTTTAAAAATTAAAGTGCCAACCTTAAGCGGAAATTTTATGTTTGAGGATTTTTTGAAAGCACCAAAGTGCTCCTCTTTAGACTGTACCCTCTGCCTCATAAATTCTAGAGAAAAAATCCTTGGGGTTAAAAAGGCAGGTAATTTATACGGATGCCCTGTAAATCCATAAATCCTTAGTACAATGGAATCCTTCTGTAGAAACCAGTCCCCAATGCGGTCCTCAGGTGCGGACTGCATCAAGCTTTTCATCTCGTTCATGACATGAGGAAATTCCTCATCAAACAACATTTTATATACTTTTGACATTATTGAATTAGCAAACTTGAACATGTTAATTTGCTTTGGCAGATCCGAAGAATAGATGGTATTCAAAAATTGGAGTTCATTGACATTGGAGCATAATAACATGTTAAACAGGTAGGTTTGGAACCTAGAAAACCGCACCCTTGGAAACTCGCTTAGCTGAAGATGGATTGCTTCAGCTAGGTATTCGTCCAGACTAAAAACTGGGGTTGACTGAGACTCAGAACCAAAGGAACTTATTCTCAACAAAAATCCGAGAACGACCTCGCTCACACAACAATCATCATCCAGACCTAGAATTTGGCAAACTAAAGAAATGACTAATTAGACTTCACTCTTGAAAATATGTACAGGATAAGGTAGGAATATACCATCTAGAGATTGACCATCCTTTAGAACACTAGACAAAAATCTGCAACGAGTTTCGGCTTCGCACTTCTTGTATGATTCGGCCAGGATTGACTCATTTACTGCCTCACCACTATCCGGGTAATTTTCAGGTAAACTGAGGTTCTCCCGGATGACTGTAGCACTGACCTTACACATAATTCAGGATGTAGACTGACTGACAATAATCCGCTGGGACGAGGAGTAATTGACCGCACACCACTCTGCAAACTCCGAGAAATGGAAGGTTTGCTCGAGGGCGAAGTAGTATGAAAAAGACTTGCACACATTAAATACATTGTTGCCCCAGGAGTTGTAATACCATATTTTTTCCTTAGTGACAGACACGCTCCCTACTGATAGGAAGGGGTCACACACGCCCCTATCTCTGTCTACTAAAAACTCCTCTCTATCATCTACGACCCGACTGGACACTTGAATTTATTTCCCCTGGTCCATTACTTAATTTATAGAGGAAATTTGGACGGAGGAACTATAGGGTTTAAGCCTTACCTGGTGGACTGTAGAGGCACATGCTTGGAACGTGCCTGAAACTGACAACTGGAAGGTTCTGACTCGGCCCGTCCTTTTCACCCTTCCTGAACAAATAAAATAATCAATCATTGAAGTCAACCCGTCTTTTATAGGCCCCCACTCCGGCTTTCCATACACCACTTTTGTCTTCGGAGCCTACCATAACTCGCCACGTGGACAATAATTTATTTTCCGCAACCACCATCTGTCCCTATATGCCACGCACTTCCATTCCTGAGATTCATCCAGGACCGTTGATCATATATTTCCTTAATTTCTAACCCTTGGATCATTTGCCACGTACCTCTTTTCGTCAGGCATCCTGAATTTAACCACTGTGCAAATTTGAGCTCTGGAATCATCCACGACCATCGATGTGATATATATTTAACTTTCCATCGTCAGATCAAATGCCACGTACTAAATTTCGCTGGGCACTTCAGGCTTATCTGCCATGCAAGTCTAATCTCCGGAATCGAACACAGCCGTAGATGCGACCAACCCTTATTTGTGGGCCGTTGGATTAGGTGACACCTACCAAATTTCACTGGGCTCTGTTGTTTTAACCACCTTGCAACTTCACGTCCCAGAATCATCAACCGCTGTTGATCCACCTCGCCTTTAATCCTCAACCGTCCGATCAACCGCCACATAATCATTCCGCTAGGCGCTTTGGATTTATCAGCCGTGCATATTTTTGCTCCGGAATCAATCCCGACTGTGGATGTGATCTAATCTTACCTCTCCACCATTGGATCGGGTATCATGTACTCGATTCCGCCAGACTCTATTGCTTTAACCAACATGCGCTTTCATAAGGCGGATCAAATATGGACCGTGGATCTGCCCGAGCTAGGTTGATGGTCGTTGATCTGTGCACCCGATAAACGCCCGGATAAAATTTATCCTCCTTGCATCTCTAAGAGTGCGGAGACAATCATGGCCATTGATTTCTATCTTTTCAATTTGCACCATCAGATCCTTGACAATGGGATCACCTTTTTGGGGTATCATCGTATTCTTACAATATATCTTTTAACCAAGGTTCTACAAGCAACCTATTATTTCTTCTTCATCAAGATTTTTCATCCCCTTTGATAAATAATGGTGTTAATGGCTGGCTCCATCTGGGGATGATATCCTCCCAGCGAGGTATCAAAGAACTCATAGACCAGGTGCCTGTTTTTTGATTTTGCATAATAACTCCCCAAAACCCATCTTTTGTTTTTTTGTAAATATATCATTTTTATATATTTTTAGAAAAGGAATGGTATGCCTCCTGAATCTTAGGGCTTTCACTGGGAGATTCAAATACACTCGTCTTACCATTCATATTTACTTGTAAAAAAAAATAAGTATGTACAATCTATGATACAAAATTTACCTTCCTCCTCAAGATAGGTAATGCTTCAGATATCTTCCTTTTACAGGGTTACTCTCCAGAAGAACCCCATTTGCATATTCCAACAAAAATGCATTTTGTCCCCTGTATCCAATGACAACATAAGGTCCTACCCACATAGGGTCAAACTTTCCATGCTTGTCTTCATTAGTAGCATCCCACTTCAAAACCAAGTCCCCAATCTGAAATTGCTCTTCCTTGATTCTTCTGTCAAAAGTATTCTTCATTTTCTCCTGATGTGATTGCACTTTGTCGTAAGCCTTGCCTCTTCGCTCTTCCAGCTCAATGATTTGATTTATCCTTCGTTGTATGTGATTTGGTTCTTCTTGCTCATTCCGGAAATATCTCATAACTGGTACCCATAATGATGTTGGAAAAATCACTTCAGCCCCATACACCAATTGGAACGGAGACATGCCGATTGCTCTTTTAGTGCTAATCCTGTTAGCCCATAGAGAATATTTTAGTTTGGTGTGCCAGGACCTCTTGTTATCCTCCAACAGCTTTTTGATAATCCTTACCAGGCTTTTATTTGAAGACTCAGCTAATCCATTTCCTTGAGGATAATAGGCAGTGGAGTGATTGAGGCTTATATGATACTTATGACAAAAATTAATCATTTTCTTAGATTTGAAAGTAGCTGCATTGTCTGTTACTATCCTTTTTGGACACCCGAATTGAGCCAATATAGTTTCTTCAAGAAAATCCATGATCACATTTTCAGTGGCCCTCCTAGTAGGAATTGCTTCTATCCATTTAGTAAAATAGTCAGTAGCTATCAAAATCCACTTGTGCTGACCTGATGAATTGGGGTTTATTTCACCAATAAAATCCAAACCCCATTGCTGGAAAGGAGCCTCAACTATTATTAGATTCAAATGGAGAGACAGCACCTTTCTCTTACCGTCGAAAATTTGACATTGATGACATTTGCTGATTTCTTTATACACATCTGAGAATAACGTAGGCCAATAATAACCAGCTCTCAGGATTTTGTTTGCAGTCACCTTCCAAGAGTGATGTCCCCCACAGTCTCCCTGGTGGAATTCTCTGGTAACTTGCTGAGCTTCATCTTCCAAAAGACAATTTAGTAGAACTCCTCCAGGATCTTTCCAATAAAGATATTTACTTATGATACAAAATTTAGCAGATTTCAACTTCACAGATCTTGCTCTTGATTTACTTAATCCCTCTGGTGCTTGCAAATTTTGGAGGACATATACAATATCAGAATAACATGGAGAAGTCACAAAATCAACCATCACTTCTATCTCTGTGCCCGACTGATCAGATTGGTGAGACAAGAAATTGATTTGCAAAGACTCGCAATTTGAGCTTGTCATCATTTTTGCCAATCCTTGTCCTTTAACCAGATTCGTGGGTTTTATTTCTATGTCATATTCTAACAATGTAGCTATCCATCTCGCTCTCCTGCCTTCTGGATCTGGTTGAGTCAAAATTTCCTTTACTGCAGTGGTTGGAACATGTGCAATTACATGAGAATGCAAAACATATACTCTGAAATCATTTAATGCTTTAACTAAAGCATAGGCCTGCTTTTCCATGATGTCATACTTCAATTCCCCATCCCACAGCATTTTACTGAAAAAGGCTATGGGTTGTTCCAAATTTTCATCATTTTTTTGCAATAATACTGCTGCTATAGTATGCTCTGAAGCATAAGAGAATACTAAAAAATATTTGGCAAAATCTGGACTTACCAAGACAGGGGCTTCTGAAATTGCTTTCTTGATTTCCCGAAATGACTCCTTAGCTTCTGTATTCCACTTTATTTCATGACCCTTCTTCAACATATTCGTAATATTCATCAAAATCTCGGCAAAGCTTGGTAGAAATATCCTCAAGAAATTTACCTGTCCCAGAAAGGATTGTATCTCCTTTTTGCTTCCGGGTTCTCCTACCTTCAGAATTGCACTTACTCTTTCAGGATCAATCTTTATGCCATCTTTGGATATTATATGGCCTAGCATCTTTCCTTCTTCTAATGCAAAATTAGACTTCTTAGGGTTCAAAGATATGCCATATTTCCTACACTTGGTGAAAACCCTCTCTAGATGATGCAAATGTTCTCTGTCAGACTTTGAGTAGACTGGGATATTATCCATATAAATTACCATGAAATTTCCAATTTCTCCTGCAAAGGCAATGTCCATATCTCACTGGAAAGTGGTGCCTGCATTCATCAAACCCAAAGGCATCTTTGCATACATGAACGTGCCCCAGGGTGTAGTAAAGGCAGTTTTCTCGTGATCTTCTGGTAATAGTTTGATCTGATTATACTCGAAAAAGCCATCTAACATTGAAATCCTTTCAGCTCCCACCACTTGCTGCATTATATGATCCATCTTGGGTAGAGGATAGTTGTCTTTCATGGAGACCTTACTTAAATTGCGGAAGTCTATGCACAGTCTTATCTCTCCATTCTTCTTCCTGACAGGGACCAAATTCGCAACCCATTTAGAAAATCTGAGTGTTACAATGATCTTGGCATCAAATAACTTCTTTATTTCCTTCTCAATGACAGGGAGCAATTTAGGGTTGATCCTCCTGAGTTTTTGTTTAAAAGGCTTCTCCCCAGGATTTATAGGAATAGTGTGCTGTATGATAGATGTATCATATTCTTTGAGGTCTTCATAACTCCAAGCAAACACATCTGTATACTTTTTCATCAATTTTACATACTCTTCTTTCTCCCTCTCAGGCAGCTTCTTGGATAATTTTATGATTTTAGGATTTTCTTCAGTGCCAATGTTTTTATCTTCAAGCGCGTCTCCAACAGGTTTCACTTTGGGATTCTTGGAAACATCATTTTGATCAAAGAGATTTTCTAAAGGGATCAGGCCTCTTGGTATGAAATTATTTTTCAGCTGGATAATATCCTTACCTCCTAAGGTATTCCTTAACTTCTTAGCATCTTCTTTGATTCAATTTCTTCATCATCTCCAAGGGTCCCATCATTATCATTTTCATTGTCAAAGTGAGTATTCACAAACTCTCCTGATAATTCTAAAAATCTTCAGATCTTCATATCATCTTCAAACACCTTCCAGTATTTGGAATTGTTTGGAATAGAAGGTATGTTCAAAATCTCCACCTGGTATTCTTTTTTACTAGTCATTGGGGTCTCAAATTTTCCAGCGGATACTGCTAAAGAATCAGCCACCAAATTGTCAACCCTGGGGACAACCTGAATTGTATGCTCTGTGAAGAAATTACCAAGCATATCCCATACTTCATTTTTGTAAGCCCTCATCCGAGGATGCCTGGTTTGATAGCTCTCGTTTACCTGGTTTACCACCAACTCAGAATATCCCAAGATCCTGACTCTCTGAGCCCCCAAATATTTCAAAGCATGTAATCCTAATAACAAAGCCTCATACTCTGCTACATTATTTGTGCATTCAAATAGCAATTTGTATGATAAATCTTTGAAATCATGAATAGGAGAAATTATGTAGACACCAGCCCCAGCACCAACCTTTGCAACGGATTCGTCAAAGTACATAATCCATTGGCCTTCTTTTTTCTGTTTTGCTTCCAGATCATCCTGCTCCAAAACTTATTTTACACTATTTTCCTCAGACTTCTCCTGCAATGTCTTTTCTACATCATGTGGGACATCATCATTAAAGAAAATAGAGCACCCCAAATCAGTGTCAACAGCATATATGTGATGAACTTCAGGTTTATCTTGACTTCTCACTACATATGGAGTTCTTTTTTCACTATATAATCTTCTTCTCCCATCAGGAACTGGAATAGTAGCATATGACATATCCATCTGTAAACTACCTTTCAGCTTGGAAGTCCAAGATCTTGACAGCAATACCCCAAATTTGGGTGGGATGTCTGCCACTACCACATCCATGACTATAGTCTTAGAAGGCAGTTTGTTCAGGGTTACCACCATGTCCTTAATTAATCCAAGGCATTTTACCCTCTTGGAATCAAAAGAGTACAGATCTTTATAGGGCCTTGTTACCTTCAATCCCAAACTTTCTACCACCCCTTTAGGGATTAGATTGTGTGATGCCCCAGAATCCAACATAGCATTATGGACCACTTTGTCATGCACATTTAGGCTCAAATAGAAAGGAGGAACTTCTTCACCTTCCATATTTTCAACTTTTGATCCAAATGAAATAGCAAGATTATAATCATTCAATTGTAAAATGTCAGACTGCCATTCTCCTTGGTTTTTGACCATTTTTGTGATAGTATCCCTGTATTCAGTGTTTCTCAATAACTCATTAAATGGAACAGATATCTTTATCTTTGAAATCTCATTTTGTAGGTTAAAACCAGCACCAATCTTTTCCACATCAATCGGAGTCGCCTTCTTTATTATTTTATCCCTTTGTACCTCATTTACAACCTCTTTATTCACAGAAGGCTCTTTTGGTAGCTCCTTCCCTTTTTCTCCATTCAAAGAACTAGAGGAAGGATGATTTGGGTTTTCCTTCCCTTTATTTATGAGGACATCCCTATTCCTCATCCTGAATTCCCTTTGCACATCGTCCATTGCATGTAAATAACTTCTCTGATATAGCTCATTTTCAAATTCTTCATTTGTATCCTCCTGCACAAACATATTATGTTCTTCTTCAGTAAGATATATTTCTGAATCCTGCTCCCCAAAAAGATGAATCTCATTTTCAGGGGGATCTTCTTCACCAGCAACATAATTTTCAGGGAAAGGTGGATGGATGGGCTGTTCCTCTTGGTTTCTTGGATTTCTCTGGTCTCTCTGTCTATTGTGTTGGGGAACAGGGGGATTTGGTCTTCTGAAGTTTGGATTCCTGATTTGGGGATTCCCTTGCTCTCTATTGAAAGGCCTAGCGTCCACGGTTAACCTATCCATCAACTTCTCCATAGTCTTCAACATCATCTCAAATTTAACATCAGTGCAATAAGATGAAGCTGAAGGTACATTGTCTTCTTTTCTCCTCCTATCCATATCCCTATGTTTCATCTTCCCACTTGCCATCATGTTAGCTTCCACTTCTAGGGCATCAGTAAATATGGCAGCAAGAGTTGCCGATTTCCTTTCCTGTAATGAGAATGCAAAATCATTGTCAAAATCCCTAGCATAATGTAGTTTAGTAGCTGCTGTGGAAGGCTTTATATCTTCCAGGATAGAGTTATAAGCCCTCATAAATATGCTTGAGAATTCATGAACAGAATCAAAACCCCCTTTCTTAAGACTATTGTACTGAGATAAGAGCTATAGAGGATTTTGTTTATCATCCCATATATCTAAAAATGCATTCTGAAAAGCCTGAAAATTCACAATAGACCCATTTGGAAGATCCTAGAACCATTTCTTTGCCTCTCCTGACAAACTTTGGGCAAACAACCGCATTTTAACATCAGGATAGTCAACTTCTTCCATGTCAATAAAATCTTCAAACTTGGCAACATGTTGTTTCGCGGTTATATCACCCTCCCCATCAAATAAAGAAATTCTCTGAGAATAATTTTGAGGGAGATCATGTAATACAGTAGGCAGATGCAAGGGGGCAAATCTAGCAGCCATTGGTCTAGGCGGATTCACAGGGACTTAAGAACTTTGAGTGTGCTGGGAGGTAGATGATCTAACCTTAGAGGTTTGTTGCAAGTCCCTCTAGAGGGAATCTAACAGATAGGACTCTAACCTACGGGGATTGAACTCAGTATCTTTTAGGTCAGATTCAGACTGGGTTCTCAACAGGTTCTTTCCAGTATTAACTCCCCATTTTGGATTAATACAAGGATCTTGTGATGATGATGGACCGAACAAAGGGAAATCTATCTTTTCTTTATTTTTTCTTCTAAACAACTTCTCTGGATCTTCAAAACTTCTCAAAATTTCGGTATCAGAGTTACCTCATGTGTGTCTTCTTGAAGCCAGAATGTTGTTTTTGAATTCTGAAACAATTTCATAATGAAGTAGCCAGGGAAAATATACAACCTTCTTTTCTTCTCGAAATTCCTGTTTTCCCACAGAAATCTTTCTTAATATTTGTCGTTCTCCCAGGAAAGATATGCACTTTCGTTCCCTAGAAACGGCACCAGTTTGATAGCACTCAGAATGTACCCAGGTTGTAAAAGGTAAACTCCAAGGTAACAGCAAAACCACTTTAGCAAGAAACTGGTATTTTCTTCCAGAGAGGGATCTCTCAATACAAATTTAACAAGACTAGATAATAAACAACACTTAAAGATTTTTATGTTTGGCTAAAACAATCACATAACCATTGGGAATGGAGTCATATGCATATAAAAAGATCACAAAGATATATACACAAGATTTATCAAAGGCAAGATAATCACATCATCACAGTCATTCAATTTGATCCAGGTGGAACAGAAGAGATGAGGGAACACCTCATCAATATAGAGCATCAAAGACGAATTCTATATCAACTTTAGCAGAAAAAAGTGTATAAAATATCTGAAATAATGACTAGAGCATAAAAATATGAATTCTAATCACCCAAAGCTATGTTTCAGATATGAAGAAGAAACAAAATAAGGTGTTACACAGGAAATACGATCACATAAAGAAAGAAGCATAGACTGTAATATCAACGACACATGAATCTCTGGTAAACCTTCATGCATTCACTTTGATACTCAAAAATAGATATGTTCTCCAAAAATTACTTTCACCCGATGGGTTCCAAACCCCATCTCTTAAAAGACATGCAAATATATACATAACACAATAGGTCTTCCAAGAAGATCCATAACTGAATGATCGACGTGATTAAGAGTTTTGTAACTGAATTCCTAACACCTAGGCAGTTTGTTACAACCCCACTCCTAACAGATCATAAAGTACAAATCAGCTTGATAACAAATTTTTTCCTAGCCAGCTTCCACGTCTTTGCCCCATCATCTCCACATCTTTGCCCCATCAGCTCCACGTCTTTGCCCCATCAGCTCCACGTTGCATGACACCTGTTCCTAAGGATGAAGAACATACTTTGTTTTTCCAAACTGCTCCACAGCTTTCCACTACTCCGAACTCGGGGTGTCACATTCTGTCATTTCCCGAATTGATACTTCGAGCTCCATATATGCTTCATAGGACTTCTTGGGAAACCTGCTTCTGATGATTGCGAACTTCTGCAGGATTTTGAAATCTTCTGTTAACATATCCACAATGGTTTTCCCTGTTAGGCTTTTCTCCAAATCATTAAATTTGGAGTGGTCCATGCGGCACTGGACAAGTAGGTTATGATAATGTTCCTGTGAGAACATCCATCCCTCCTCATCCCAGAAGGAAGGAAACCCATCTTCAAACAACTCTTTAAAATCTTGTTTGAAATTATTAACCTGCAAAAGCAATCCTTCTGATTTATCTTGGACTGTCTTGATTAAGTGATGCTTGTGGATGATTTTATTTGCCCACATCACTATTGATACTCTATCCTTTATGCCCATCTCGTGTGATTTCTGATATGTCAGTGAATTCAAAAAATTTAGTGTGTTCTAAGCTGTAGTAAGAGGTCTTTTCTCCATATGTTCATTTACTAGTTTTAATCTCTCGTGAGCCAACTTTATCATTATATTCAAATCATAAATACAATTTAGATAGTGTCGGAACTTGGTAATCTCTATACACAAGGTATCCCAAATGATATGTTTTTCCCCTTGAAGAGGGCCTTTCCCAATGCTTGTTTCTTTTAACTCATCGAATTTTTTCTGCAATTGATTCCTGTCTTGCAATACTTGTTTCTTACTTTCACTTACTTTGGCCAATTCAGCTTTTATCTTTTCGTTTTCTGCTTTCAACTCTTTAATTGCTTCATCTTTCAAGCTTACCTGGGACATAGGCACCAACAAATCGTCTGGAAAAAAATTATCCAATGGCTTGTCGATGTTCACAATGGACAGGTCTTCATCAGTGGGGGTTTGACTCATTAGCTCCTCCATAATTTCCTTCTCGTCACTTTGGTCTTTTTTCATTAAGAAAATTTGGGACAGTAGTGCATCCCTCTTAGCCTCCCACCTATGATTTTCTTCGTGTAGCTTGATAGCCTTTCCTTTATACTCCATCATCTCTTGATGGATTTTATCCCTTTCCTCTTGCAAAGCCATTAATTCAGCTGACTGGACATGCTCTGAACCTGGAATCTTCAGCTTTTTCTTCAAGACCTGGAGTGCATTGTCTTTTTCCTCTAGCATCCTCTTGACTGCTTGGGTGTTGTCTGAACTAACAATGTCTGTTTGCAGTTTTCTAATCTGAATAACATTTGCTTTATTCTCAACCTTCTCATGCTTCAATTGAATTTCTAATTTGTCTATCAAAACTTCCAATTTATTAATCCTTACCATGGCTTGCAATAAGTCTGAGTAAATGATGTCACTAGTTTCTTTGTGCAGTTCTATTTTATCCGGAGTACTGATTTTGTCCAGCCAGATCTTCATTTTAGACATCTTCTTGTCATTTACTATAGCCATCTTAAATGTATTTCTCTCAGCATCTCTAGCAGAAACTAGAGAGGTTTTTGAACTGTACAAACTTCTCACTTTCGGGAGAAAATTTCTTGTCTCCTCCAGAGACTGTTTCCTCTTTTCCATATAGCTGGTTTTGAGCTCTTCCTTCGACTTAAAGGTCGGGTTTGATTCTGAGCTGTCTACATCACCTTCTACATTTTTAAAATATAATTGATTCACTTGCACTGTCTTCATGGGAATTCGGGCAACCCTTTTGAAAACATTAGAAACTTCCTCATTTATCATTTCACCACCTTCAAGTAGCTTTGCCTTTTTATGGGAACCATCTTCATCTACTTCCATACTTTCAATTTCGGACAAACTCCTCTTAACTGCAATACTAGCATCTTCATTAGACTTTGATCCCTCAGTAAACTGCAGTAAATTGGCCGTTTCAGCCAACCCTTCAACAGATTGGTGATCAAAGGGTTTATTCTTGTTTGCTTGCTTTCTCAAAGAGATCACATGGTGGGGATCGTATTTTATCCTTGTCTCTTTTTGGAAATCCAGACTATCTAGCAACTTTTCTACAAAATCCAAGGCACCTTTACTTTTAAAAATGAAAGTGCCAACCTTAAGCGGAATTTTATGTTTGAGGATTTTTTGAAAGAACCAAAGTGCTCCTCTTCAGACTGTAGCCTCTGCCTCATAAATTCCAGAGCAAAAATCCTTGGGGTTAAAAAGGCAGATAATTTATACGGATGCCCTGCAAATCCATAAATCCTTAGTATAGTGGAATCCTTCTGTAGAAACCAGTCCCCAATGTGGTCCTCAGGTGAGGACTGCATCAATCTTTTTATCTCGTTCAGGACACGAGGCAATTCCTCATCGAACAACATTTTATATACTTCTGACATTATTGAATTAGCAAACTCGAACATGTTAATTTGATTTGGTAGATCTAAAGAACGGATGGTATTCAAAAACTGTATTTCATTAACATTGGAGCACAATAACATGTTAAACAGGTAGGTCTGGAACCTAAAAAAACGCACCCTTGGAAACTCGCTTAGCTGAAGATGGATTGCTTCAGCTAGGTATTCGTCCAGACTAAAAACTGGGGTTGACTGAGACTCAGAACCAGAGGAACTTATTCTCAACAAAAATCCAAGAATGACCTCGCTCACACAACAATCATCATCCAGACCTAGAATTTGGCAAACTAAAGAAATGACTAATTGGACTTCACTCTTGAAAATATGTATAGGATAAGGTAGGAATATACCATCTAGATATTGACCATCCTTTAGAACACTAGGCAGAAATCTGCAGCGGGTTTCGGCTTCGCACTTCTTGTATGATTCAGCCAGGATTGACTCATTTACTGCCTCACGACTATCCGAGTAATTTTCAGGTAAACTGAGGTTCTCCCGGATGACTGTAGCACTGAACTTACACAGAATTCGGGATGTAGACTGACTGACAATAATCCGATGGGACGGGGAGTAATTTACCGCACACCACTCTGCAAACTCCAGGAAATGGAGGGTTTGCTCGAGGGCGAAGTAGTATGAAAAATACTTGTACACATTCAATACATCGTTGCCCTGGGAGTTGTAATACCATAGTTTTTCATTAGTGACAGACACGCTCCCTACTAATAGGAAGGGGTCGCACATGCCCCTATCTCTGTCTACTAAAAACTCCTCTCTGTCATCTCCGACCCGACCGGACACTTGAATTTCTTTCCCCTGGTCCATTACTTAATTTACAGAGGAAATTTGGACGGAGGTACTACAGGGTTTAAGCCTTACCTGGCGGACTTTAGAGGCGCATGCTTGGAACGTGCCTGAAACTGACAACTGGAAGGTTCTGAAATAGCCCGTCCTTTTCACCCTTCCCAAACAAATAAAGTAATCAATCATTGAAGTCAACCCATCTTTTATAGGCCCCCACTCCGGCTTTCCATACACCACTTTTGTCTCCGGAGCCTACCATAACTCGCCACATGGACAATAATTTATTTTCCGCAACCACCATCTGTCCCTATATGCCATGCACTTCCATTCTCGGATTCATCCAAGACCGTTGATCAGATCTTTCCTTAATTTCTAACCCTTGGATCATGTGCCACGTACCTCTTTCCGCCGGGCATCCTGAATTTAACCACCATGCAACTTTGAGCTCTGGAATCATCCGCGACCATCAATGTGATATATATTTAACTTTCCATCATCGGATCAAATGCCACGTACTAAATTCCGCTGGGCACTTCGGGCTTATCCGCTGTGCAAGTCTAATCTCCAGAATCGCCCACAGCCGTAGATGCGACCAACCCTTATTTGTGGGCCGTTGGATTAGGTGACACCTACCAAATTCCGCTGGGCTCCGTCATTTTAACCACCTTGCAACTTCACGTCTCGGAATCATCAACCGTCGTTGATCCACCTCGCCTTTAATCCTCAACCATCTGATCAACTGCCACATAATCATTCTGGTGGGTGCTTTGGATTTATCTGCCGTGTAGATTTTGGCTTCGGAATGAACCTCGACCGTGGATGTGATCTAATCTTATCTCTCCACCATTGGATCGGGTATCATGTACTCGATTCCACTGGACTCTATTGCTTTAACCAACATGTGCTTTCATAAGGCGGATCAAATATGGACCATGGATCTGCCCGGGCTAGGTTGATGGCCGTTGATCTGTGCACCCAATAAATGCTCGGACAAACTTTATCCTCCTCGCATATCTGAGAGTGCAGAGACAATCATGGCCATTGATTTCTATATTTTCAATTCGCACCATCAGATCCTTGACAATGGGATCACCTTTTTGGGGTATCATCGTATTCTTACAATATATCTTTTAACCAAGGTTCTAGAGGCAACCTATTATTTCTTCTTCATCAAGATTTTTCATCCCCTTTGATAAATAATGGTGTTAACACCCAGGACATGGTATGACAGAATTGATGGCTTTCTATCCAGTTTGGGCTTTACAAGAGTAAAGTAGATTCCAACCTTTACTACAAGGTTGAAGATTGCAATCCAATGATACTCCTACTATATGTGGATGATCTGTTTGTAACAGGTATGGATGGGTTGATTGCTGATATGAAGAGGAAACTTGCTGCTGAGTTTGAAATAAAAGATTTGGGTATGATGCACTATTTCCTAGGCATGGAGGTGTGGCAAAATGTGGATGGAATCTTCCTTGGACAAGGGAAGTATGCATTAGAGGTTCTGAAGAGATTCAGGATTATGGAATGCAAGGCCATAAACACACCTATGGCCTCGAACCCTTGAAGATATTGAGTGATGCTTCATAAAAAGTGGTTGATGCTACAATGTATCATCAGATGATTGGGTCCTTGATGTACATGATGAACACGAGACCAGATATTTTATTTGCCGTGAAAACCTTGAGCCAGTTCCTGACAGATTCGAGACATGTTCACTTGATTACTGCAAAGCATATTCAGAGGTACCTAAAGGGTATAGTTGATTATGGGCTCAAGTACGAGGCAAATCAGAAGAGTAACCTGGAGGGTTATGTTGATTCAGATTGGGCAGGCAGTGCCATCGATAGGAAGAGCACTTCAGTATGCTTCTTCAGTATGGGATAAGGTGTGATCTCTTGGTTTAGCAGGAAGCAATCCTGTGTGCACTAAGTACAACTGAAGCAGAATATGTCGTAGCTTGTTCAGCTAGTTGCAAGGCAATGTGGCTGAGAAAGCTACTATCTGATTTATTTGATCTCCAGTTGGATGCTACTTGTATATATTGCGACAACCAGAGTTGTGTGAAGTTGTCAGAGAACCCAATGTTCCATGACAAGTCAAAGCATATCGAGATCAAGTATCACTATATCAGGGATATCGTGCAGAGAGGAGCAGTGAAGCTCCAGTATGTTGCGATGGACGAATAGATAGCTGATGTATTGATGAAGCCATTTGCTAGCATGAAGTTTGAGTACTTCAGGGACAAGCTTGGTGTCCTCAAAATCGAGGTTCCATCCAAAGGGAAATGATGAGTCCTAGAGCCATTCTGACATGGTGAGAGGATTAAGTTCCTTCCATGGTCAGATGTAAGGGCTTAGCCATTCTATCATGGTGAGAGGATTCAGTTCCTTCCATGACAGATGTGAGTGCTGAGCCATTCTTATGTGACTGTAGGATTGGTTCCTACATGATCAGATATAAGTGTTGAATTCCATTCTTGGAATGGAGGCACCTGGTCAATTACCAGGAATCCTCATTCTGATACTGAGAGCCCTTTCGATGTGGTGTTTTTTAACATGGTCGAATGTAGGTGCAAAGCCCTTTCAATGTGGTGTTTTCGAACATGATCAAATGTAAGTGTTGAGCCCTTTCGATGCAATGTTTTCAAACATGGTCAGGTGTAAGTGTTGAGCCCTTTCAATGCGGTGTGTTTGCACATGGTCAGATAAAAGTGATGAGCCATTCTTGCGTGATGTTTTTACACATGGTCATATGTGAGTGCTAGGTGTTCCTTTCTGACAATATGAGGTCAGATGTAAGAGCTGGGTGGGCCATTCTGGCTTAGGTTCATATATAAGTGCTAAATACCTACATGAAGGGTAGACCTACAACCATCATGAAAAAGGGCTGGCTCTGTAGAACTTCCTATGACGAGAAGAATCGAGAGATAGCACCAGTCTGAGATAGCACCGATGATGATGATCCAGACTTGATAATGATGATTAAGTGATGATCCAAATGTGATGATGATATAGAATTGATGATGATCTAGATCAAGTGATGATCCAGATTTGATGATGATACATTGATGATGATCCAGGAATGATGATCCAACAGTCGTGATGATCCAAATCCCGCGATGAAGAAGACTTGAAGAAGAAGATGACTTATAAGAATACTTGAAGACGAAGATGACTGAAAGACGATGATGAATTGAAGATGAAGAACACTTGAATATGAATACAACTTGAATATGAAGATGACGATATGATCCGGTCGATACAGAGAAGAAGATCAGTGTTGAAAATTGTGTTGAAAGAATACCTTCCCAGTTAAGAGGGAGTGTTGATGTATTTGTAAGTTTGGAATGTGTTCACTTGTATATCTTATGTCCTGTACCCCGATGTTTATTCCAAGAAGTGTCTATAATGTATTTGAGTCACGTCATGCCCCGATGTTCCTATCGGTAGGTTCTATAATCTAAGCAAGTCATGTCAAGTCATTGTGGGTAACCCTCCTATTGTTCAAGGGTTAAAGTCCCCGCAGTTCCGGGGTGCTAGGGTTATTATACTCTCCTAGAGAATTCGGCCCTAGTGAGTCATTGTCAAGTCAGGAATTAGTATAAATAGAGAGTGAGCCTCTCTATTTATCATACACTCACTCACACTCAGCTGTAGTACATAGCCGAGGAAGAAGAAGCTGTTGGGGCTAGAAAGAAAGAGGTTACTGCTGTCAGGATATCATCTTACTATTTTTGGGGATTTTCTATTTGGTGTTGATTCTATCTTTGAGGAAGTTGCGGGGTTTTCTCCTTTATGGTTTCCCCAAGGAAAATCTTTCTGTTCATTGTCTTATGTGTTTGATCAATGTGCTTGTTATTATCTCAGTTAAGATCCTAAGTTAATGCTAGCTTAAATGATAAAAATCTAACATTTATCATAGATACCTATCCATGACTTCTTTTTTTCACATAGAAGTTGTCATTGTTAGGTTAATATTGATTTAGTTAAACAATAAATGAGATAACAATTTGGTCAAATGGGGTTATTATTGTTGACCCTGTAAGGCCCCAAGGGTTTAGGAAGCCCATGGTATTAGCATGTAATGTATCCTACTCAAAGGATTCAACAACTCAGTGTATAATTCCTTTGTGGGTGGTATTGATTGAATTTGTAATTATAATGTATTGATTGTTTGATATTTTTCTAGTAAAATATAATGGGTTTATTGGTTTCTTATTTATTTTATCTTCTTGTTTCTTAATTAATTTATTATTTATAACATTTTGTATTAGATACAAGTAGGCTTACTATGTGGAAAGAGTCTAGTGCCTAAAGCAATAAAGAGAGAATTTGGGATGTATATCTATCAATAAATAGTACATGAAGAAAATGTATTGCATAGATCCATATGAAGCATTAAGACAATAATAACATAGAAGGTATATGAAGCATTAAGACAATAATAACATAGAAGGTACAAGAATAAATGGGCTCACTATGTTGTAAGTAAATTTTATGGAATTGGATTTAATCATAATATGAACAGATTTAAGTTGATGTGATGCCTTTTATTTCAATGGTCTCTATATTTTCAAGAGCAAGGGTATCTCTAGTAAGAGTCCTTATTTTGTGAAGAGAAAGGGTATATTAATTGTGGGACAATCTTATGTTGAAATATGATAAGCAAGGGTATATTAAGTGTGTGGGATTAGCTTGTGTTGAAGTGTGATAAACCTATATTTAATAACTATAGCTTTGAGCTTTGAGTTATGAAAGCTTTGTATTAAAGATATTCTTCTTGACATATCTTAGTAGATTATTTTATGTCTAGGCTATCCCGAACTCTATCATAGGAGTGCATAAGGTTATAATATTTAACAATTATGTGGAATAATGACAAAAATGGAATTGATATGTTTTGCGTGGAAATGAAGAAATATCCTATCAAGATGAGAATGCCCTGATTTTCAGCTTATGCTGGATGAGAAATGGAACCATTGGATCAAACATATTTTTGTTACATATATTGCATGAGATACTAGGATATGCTAGTGTCTCCCATAGCCTACCTCACATTGAAGAAAAACAAATGATATGAGAAATATTTATGTGTCGAATGGTGGCGGTGGGGTAGCCAAGGGAAGTGCGATATCTGGGATGAGGAGTGATGAGAAAAATGCCTTGCTACATATCACTCATTTTTTTTTTGCAACACCACCATTTGTGATTTTTTTGTTGATAGGGATTAAATCACTTTTCTCATTTGACGTTAAGAATTTGTGTTTCTATAAGTAGGCAGGAATTCATATTCAGGGAGACAATGGAGGATATTGTGACAAGGAGAATGAACCTTTGGATAGCTTAAGAACTCAGTTGATCATTACATATAATAATCATAATTGTTGTGGGGTTTGCATGGATTTCTTAGAGATCTAGGAAGATATCCTTGGATTGTATGGTCCCTCGCTTGAAGAAGAAATATATGAAGATTTCCTCGTTCCAAATATCTCCAAAAAAAACTAATTACAATAAAATAATGGACTTAAATTTTGATACACATATCTCATTCGCAGTGGAGTGGTTGCAGCTGTGAGACAAATATTGGTTATGGCACTAAATTCTTACTATTGTCCTATTCTTTGTTAGCTAACGGTTTCAAATATGTAGGAGTTTATTTTTTCCCCAAGAGTATGTAGTTGGTCCTGTTCCTTTTACCAACCTCTAACACATTGAGGATGGAAAAATACTAGGTCACCTACTTTTTCTAGCCAAGTAGCTAAGGATACATAATACTACACAGGTCATGGGAATGGATAAATCCCAAGGGTAAGAAACCTCCTCTACAGTGATGATATGTAGATATTAGACATGTGAAACATCAAGGATTTGACATTCAAGGTGACAAAGGAAGATGATCAAGCAGTTGAACCAGGAAAAGGTAGAAAGTGGGTATGTGGTTATCTTTTGTATGGTCCACATATTATGATGCAACAAATCACAAGGCCATAGAAATTTTGTACAGTGTCTATATGGAAAATCATGGGAAGAGGAGGTACTAGTAGAATCTAATTCAAGTAGGAGGTCATTCATGGTAGAGGTTTAACAACACAAGATATTTCTAGAAGATCCAACACCTCCAGAAACCACTCACAAAAATATATCACAGATCAACGAACTATTTTTTTTAAGTGTTTTAAACTTTTGAGTATGGAAACAAATCCATGTCATTAGCCAAATAGATACTAGAGGCAATACTATTATGCAAATAAAAATTAGTATTGCAATAAGTTTCTCAGAATTGTTCATCTAAAGAATGAACTTCCTGCTTTTTAAATAGAGATCATTGACCCATCCAGTGTTAAGGTAGTGATCATTTGACATTAATATGGATGAGAGTATGAGTTTTCAGATGACCCTATGTATAGAACATAAAGTGAGAATCATATTACATTTACAAATATATATCATGTACAAATTGGGTGTTAATCCATGGATCAATGGTGAGAAAGATCAAAGATGCTATGAATCGTTAAATAAGTATAGGCTTAGATCATATTGTGATAGTTGGGTTACATGTTTACAAATTGATACTAAAGAAACACACTTTACCTACATACACATTATACCAATTTCATAAAAACCAACGTCTAAGTGTCTAAATATTCTAATAGAAGAAACACATGCAAGACATAATGAAGTCCAATATTTTTTTCTCGAGTTGTATTTAATTGGAATGTAAAATTGCATATAACTAAAAGACCTATTTAGGAATGCATATAGGCATTAGAGGAAATTCCAACTCAAAATGGGCCTTTTAACCATAATTCAAATTCCATTATCATGTGTTAGCCAATGAAATTGATTTAAATTTGAAATACCGTAGAGGTCTTAATCAAAATTTTAATATAAATTTGGGGATAGGTATCATAAAAAAAACTACTTTTTTTGTTCGTATTTTCAACATATCTCCTCATGTTCTTACTCAAATTTCGATTGAGAGAGCTCATTGGATGCGAAATTAAATTCTTCATCCAACGCATACCCACTCGGTATACTTTTGACTGACCCCGCTACCCCAAAAACAAGAAATACCTGAAAAAATGCGATGATGACGAAATTAAATTCTGCATCACATTTTTTTTGGTATTTCTGATTTTTTGGGTAGCGGGGTCTGTCAAAAGTATGTCGACTAGGTACTCATTAGATGTAGAATTTAATTTCTCATCCAACGATCTCTCCCGATCAAAATTCGAGTAAGAACATAGGGGGATATGTCGAAAATATGAACAAAAAAGCAGTTTTTTCTTTTCTTCCTCCAAAATTAATAAATATTATTTTATTATTTTTCTTAGGAGGCCCATTTTGAGTCGAAATTTCCTCTAATGCATGACTTCATGATTCATTAATGAAATCATTTCATGGTATTTTCTAGTGATATTAGAATGTGATGAATCCTACTTAAAGAATTGATTAAATCCATTATAGGATTCCTCTATGTGTTGATGTTTGTGGGATTGGCCATGTCTTAGCTAGATTGGTTAGCTAAAATAGATCTATTAATTGTTGGTTTTATCGATAAAGTGTTCAAGTATAAAAAATTTCTATGTTTTGTTTTCTTTCTTCTTTATGTTTTATTATTTATACCATATATGCACTCCAAATATATCTTAATACCAACTAGAATCATCTACAATGGATTGTCATCAATGATTTTCTTTAAAATCAATTTATCATGACTTGAAACTATGATTTTTGAGTAATATTTTCTTTAAACATTAGACCTAAAATCAATTCATCATATACTTGGCAAGAAAATCTTCAATAGACAATGTCTTGACCTCGGTGTATGAAGAATTTTTATGAAACACTATGTGACTATTATTTTTATCAAGAGTTTATATACATATGATTCTAGTATGGAATTATTAGTAGCATAACAAACACAATCATATAATTCAACAAGACCACCCTTTGGAATAAATTGTTATAAAATAAAAGACACAATCATCTTCAAATCCTGAATCTATTAGACTTGACTCCCATATATTGAATTTTAATACATTCATATTGTCCTTATTTTCCATATGAAAGATATCAAATGAGAAAAAAGGGAAAGAAAGGGGAATATCATAAAAGGAAGATAAAATAATGGCCTATTCCTTCAAATCTAAATAACAAGGTTATGAGATTCCATTGTCTTATAATTTTATACTTTAACAATAGTTATGCTATATATTCAAACAAATTGCACCACAAATAAAATGACAATATACAATAGGATCAATAAAATAAATACAAGAACATCAACACAAGAGAACACAAATATTTTCAACTAGGAAACCCTAATACAGAAGAAAACCTAGCAAACTTCTTCAATATAGATTCACCAGTAAGTTCAATGTCTTCTAGTACAACCTAGAGATAAATTCTCTTCCACACAAAGATCTCAATAGTAAGACAAGATATAAAACCTAAGAATAAGATGTCTTCTCTGAGCATCTACTCTTCTCTCCCAAGCAAACTTGTTCTTCTTCTTCTCTCACTATTTAATTTCTTGTGTAAATTATGTGTACTAATGAAGGGAGCGCCTCCCCTATTTATACATGTTTTCCAAGTGATTTTTTCCTTATGGGGTTGACTTTACAATGGTACAGTAAAATATGTTAGAATTTTGATGGTTATACAAGATGTTAAAAACATTTAGTATCACAACCTTGTAACCATAAGTAAAGGATCATTGAAAGAAAGACAAAAATAACCACACAAAAGAAAAAAAATATTTATCATAGGAAATCCCCATCGGGGAGAAAACCTAGAAAACATTCCTCAATATAGAGCTTGACCAAGTACAATGTAATACCCCAAGAACAAGAATAGAATATCCCTTTTTGTAGTAGACTGCTTCTCTCTCTCTCTCTCTCTCTCTCTCTCTCTCTCTCTCTCTCTCTCTCTCTCTCTCTTGCACAATTGCTTGAGTGAAGTGTGTACAAATGAGGGTGGTTCCTCACCTATTTATATGCATTAGGTGAGTGACTCAATTACCTAACTAGGCCAAATAGTTTCTCTAATTAGGGTTGACCTACCTAGGATGACTCAAAATAATATTAATAAAATAATTTTGTGGGTACTATTGCCCCAACTTACAATGGATTTTTTACCTCATGACCAATTATATCAAGGACATCTCCTAATGGAGGAATAACATCTCCAAAGGATTAATACAATAATATTACAATATAATATAATCTGAATTTACATTTCATTTAACACTCCCTCTTAATAAGGAAAATATTATACATCATCAACAACATTTGTACAACTAATTGATGAATCTATATGTCATAGGAATTTTTGTAAAAATAACATCATAAGTATCATCTTCATCACAGAACATCATCTTTATTAAACATCATTGTCATAAAATATCATCATCGTGGTACACCATCTTCAAGAAACATCATCATCACTGGACATCATCATCATGGATCATCATCATCATGGAACGCCATCATATACAACATCAGTATGTGAATTTTGATACATCATAATGATAATCTGCAACATTAGTATGTGAATATTGGAGCATCATCATAATATGCAACATCAGTATGTGAATATTGGGACATCATCACCATCTAAAACATTAGGATGTAAATATTGGAACATCATCATCATATACAACAAAAGCATGTGCATATTAGGACATCATCATCATCTACAACATCATCGGTATGTGAATATTGGGACATCATCATTATCTACAACATCATCAATATGTGAATACTAGAAAATCGTCATAATATGCAACATCCATATGTGAATACTGGAACATCATCATCATATTTAACATTAGTATGTGAATACTGGGACATCACCATCATCTGCAACATAAGTATGTGAATACTGGGATATCATCATCATATGCAATATCATCAGTATGTGAATAGTGGGACATCATCATAATCTACAGCAACATCAGTGTGTGAATACTGTGACATCATCATAATATGCAAGATCGTTAGTATGTGAATACTAGAACAAAAACACCATTAGCAAGTTAGCGATAAAAAGAACATAATCATAAAATAAATGCTAGATCATCATCCAAATTATCACTATAAAGATGATGGAACAACATCATTATCATTAGCATAAACTGTTAATACGACATCATTTTCATCAGCATCATCACATAATGTTAGGACCACAACCACATCAACATCATCGTCACAGAGTGCTAGGACCACAACCAGATCAACATCATCAGCACAAAATGTTGGGACCACAACCATATCATCAACACATAATGATGGAACAAAAACCACATCATCAACACAGAGTGTCGGAATCATCTAAAGCAACATCACGATGGAAATTATTATAGAACCAACTGGCCTTATCTGGCTTACTAATCATTTCTTTCTAAACAATCCTATATAGACATACCGATCTACCTCTATACAAAAAATTCCTTTTTTGACTTACTAACTCTTTCGAGCGAAATAATCCTAGACATACATACTAATATCCATAGGATAAAAAAGGACTTGTTAGTATTGATATACCAATCCCAATGGGATCAACCATGCCTTATCAGGTTGGCATACCAATCCTAGACTGACCTTCCACACCACTATAATAGGCGCCACATCCACATCATCATCATCACTCCCTATTTCGGGGAAATTGCTTTCACATTACAACAATCTTGTCTTGAAATAATTCAAAATTTACATGAGATAGAAGCTTATTCAATACAACAACAACTTTTTCTTCACCATTCCTCTCTTGTGCATATGAGACTTAATCATTCTTCTCTTGTAGGTGATCACATACAATCCTTTGCTACAAGTCAAATACAGTTGCACGGTTATAACGATTTCATAATATTCAAAACATATTCATAATGAAAAATTATTATGCATAAACATATAGGTCATGTATTCATGCAACTATTTCATCCAACACAACATTCATCCATATCCTGTATACATATGGTAACTTTCTAAATGTCTTCCATATCGACTAAGAATTATTACGAGAGTGAACTACTCCAAACATGCTAGAAAAGAGGTTTCATTCTAGATAAGTGGTAATGGAATGATGTACAACACCATAATCCACTTAACCATCACATCCATATTAGTTGTAAATTGTTCATAAATGAAAATACTCTAACATGCAGAATACACTTCCTAAATCAAGGAACATATCTATGTACACACTTAAATAATCTCATTTAAGCAAATACACATATAGGAAATGACAATTCAAATACTTATCTTTGCTTGTTTGGTAGAATCCATTTTAATATCTGTCTCATGATAGTAATTACTAGAGTCTTTGAGAATGTGCTCTACTTCATCATTTGATTCTGAGGACATGTTCCTATATTTCTTATGATTGTAAATATTGAGAAAATCCTTTTACACCATATATCACATTGAACTATGTATTGGTTTTGAATTCGTATTCCCTACAAATGTATCCCTTCCTATTCAATGCTGAAATGGATAAGAGCATGATATTTTTCTTTATTGGTAGAATTATTTTGGATTAAAATGCATATTCCTCATCACTTAAGGAATATTCCCTTGATTTCTTCTTAGCTGGTTCTTCATGATGGAAGATTCTACATCAATTACGTCATATAAAAGTTCCATTGACTCCATTATCTTCAGAGTCTTATTCATGTTATTCATGCAACTCTTGTTGTCATAGTACACACAAGTTTTCATCGAACAATATTGAAAATATCTTCCAAAAAACTACATTTTCTCAAAACTTGCTAAACAAGTTGAAATATACTCTACCTTAGCTATACTCAATGCTACATTCATCTGATTGTTTATTAACCAAGAAATCATGCCATACTGAAGTAGAAACCTGAATTTCTCTTCCTATTTGTAGCACCACATGCCCAGTTGGATTCTGTCATATACTTAATGCCACAACTATGTGAACACATCTTATTTACACAATGTATTTACGCAAAGAAAATATTTGTAATTTTTTTTGTCAATTTCATTAATGAACCAATCATCTTCCTGTAGGTTGTTGCATCAACTATGTTAAAGGTAGGATTAGATAAAAAAATTCAAGTTAGATTCCATTGGTATAGCTATAGCTGAACATCTCAAACCTCTTCAAGGTATTTACTTCATATTTTCCTTAGCTAAGGAAAATATCCTATAGATTTATCCATACCTCTAATCCCAACAATCCTGTCAATATTCTTCAACTATGAGATCTATTGTAGTCACTCCCTCTGAAGTGGAGAACCATCCTCCCTATGCATCTTGTCCTCTCTGGATCGGGAAATTGGGAACTTCTATTATAGGTGGATGCCTCTACTACTAATATTATGTATAGACATATATGTATCCTATCAAGATCATTATATATCAAGATACTCCATCTTGAACTTTGTTTCAAGTTCTTCTTGCACCTATCACTCTAGTTGATCCTCAATATCCTCATGTAACTTTATATGTTTTCGCATGGGTGACTTTTGAGCCAATAAAAAGCCTTCAGTGCATATGTGGTTTTCTGTAGAGAGTCCAAAATCCTGAAGGTTGTGTAATGTCCCCGGTTTCGACCCCGTTTGCATGATGTATATAATGTAATTAATCGTGGTGAGGAGCTCAAGGCCAAAGCCCCACCATCGATTTGGTTGTGTATGTTCGTCAAAGGGGGATATTTGCCGATGGTTTGTCGTGCTATTTGGCACATTATAATTCGGCATCATGTAAACACACACATCAATTAAAATAAACCACAACCAGCTACGGTAGTGCAACATTGAATGAAAAGGGCATGGTTCCAAAGGATAAGGGGTGGGGGATGTCAAACCTTGGTTTATGGGGGAAAAACCCATGTTTTATTACCTTGTTGTCTCACCACCTTTGTTGTTTTGTCACCTTTGTCTCATCCAACCTTGTCAACCTCTTTAATGCTCAGCTGGTGGTTGAGAAGTTATGGCTGAGTGGATGAGGGCATTTATTGCTGGAGAAAAATGTGGGTAAGGAGAAAATCCATTCCTCCATCTTCTCCATGACTCCATTCTCCCCATGGTCGATGGTTTTCACGCCCTGTTGCTCACCCTCACGCACAGGTTTCTCTCACGTAGAGCCGCGGTCTGTTCTTCCTCATGCAGAGGGAAAGTTGCTCATTCGCGCGTGCCTAGGTGGTCTGTTCATCCTCCCGATGGCTTGTTGATTCGCGTGCATAGAGGAGGTCATTTTCCCTCACGCGCAGGCTAGAATCCTCACGCAGAAATCGGGTATTCCTTTCCCGTGTATTTTGCTGTTGGTGCAAGTTTTTCCTCACGCACAGACTGGTTGGGGCGTTTTTTCCATGTGAGAGCCGTGCTCACTATTTTGTTTGGGGCTGTTGTTTCCCCACGTTTTGCTGGCCGTTGTTTTAACCCACGTATTGGGTTGTTGTTTTTTTCATCCACGTTTTGTGGGCTGGGGTGCTCAAATTCGTTTTGGGTCACCGTTGATTCCCAATATGTTGGTTGGGTCTCCCTGTGCTGGGACTGTGCATAGTTGCCGTCAATCTTGTTGTGAAATTGGGCCGCTGTTGTTTCCCTGGTTTGGGATGTAGTGGTTGAGTTGTTTTGGCCACGTTAGGGCCAAGAAAAAATCTGTGTCGTCCATGGGACTTGAGCTGTGGTCATCCATTGTTTGGGGCTGTCCCTGGTTGTTTTGCCTTCTTCACAGAGCTGTGAGGGGTTTATATGGCTGCTGGTATGCAGTGGTTGTCCCTTGGACTGTGCTGGCTTGGCTTTTTTGTTGACAGCCTGTGAAACCCAGCTGTGATTGGTTTGTTGTTTATGTCCCCTTGGCTATGTATAAGCCTGCAATTGACCCTTATTCTGGAGGAATCATGCCCAGCTCGGGGGTGGCAGCATTGCTGAGAGGTTGATGAGCAAGCTGGCCTATGGTTGGGTGGAACATTGCAGCAACGTAGCTGGTTGCGGGTGAATTCCTCATCAAAAGATAAGTCTGCTGTCTATACTTCATCTCTGCAAATCATATTGATGTTAAATGAATTATAATGAACTTGGAAATTGCTGGAATGTATTTGTGTTGCTTCCGCTATATGATTAAAGAGTTTTGCATCCGTGTATGCTTGTAAATTTTATTTCCAGCATTGTCTTCCTTGATTATGTTCATGGGGCCATTTTCCCGGTTGTGTTGGCGTGTTCGTCGTGTCCTCTTCGCTGGTTGAAGGATGGGGACGTGACAAAATTGTATCAGAGCTTTGAATTGCAGCAATGGGCCTCTATGGGCCAAGAAGGTGCAGTGACAGAAGGTAGAATTACCTTCTTTGTTCAGCAGAGCAGCAAAAATTTTGGGAAAATTTGGCTAAGTGTGAACAGTCGGAAGAACTAGAGAAGTTCCTACCCACCGTTGCGGAGGGACTGGCAAAGTTAACGTCCGACGTTGCGGACGAATGGATGAAGTTTCCCATCCAACCGTTGCGGATGGCGGAGTGATCTCGCATCTGACTTGAGATCCATCCGATAGCCGACGCCGCAGAAGGATTTCAAAATCTGGCTAAGTATGGAATGGTCGGGCCATTGGAGGAAGTGAACTTCTGCCATTGCGGAAGGATTGGTAAAGTCTTCTGTCTGCCATTGCGAATGGCGAAGCGGTCCTATGCCCGATCCAAGAGTCATCCAATTACCGACGAAGAAGAAATTTTGGAAAATTGAAAATTTTTCTAAGTGTTGGAACGATCGGAATGGAGAATGGTCCGACGTCTGATGTTCTGAGAGTCAGCCGACGTTCGACGTTGCAAGTGTCAAAGTGGATGAGCCGACGAAGTGGGAATTCACTGTTGCAAACGAGTTGGTGGAGTTCTCCGTCCGATGTTGCAGCTGCGAAAAGGTTTCGGTCGCCGATTCTACAGAAGAAGGAAGGGTCTGGGTGAGCCGTCGTTGCGGAAGCGAGAGACATTCGACTTCCAATCCAAGATTCAGCCGACACCCGATGTGGAAAGTTCGTCCAAGGAAGGGTGGACGTCGGAAGGGTTGGAACTTCCAAGGAGCCACCATTGCGGAAGGATAGAGTTTCTAGGGAGCCGATTCTGCGGAAGACAGAATGGTCCGGGAGCCAATTCAGCAGAGGAAAGAATGGGAAAGGAGCCGATGTTGCGGCTACGAGATTGGTTCCAGGAGCCGATTTCAACTGTTTTGAGAAGGATTTTTTAGCTGTTTTTCGGGGGAATTTTTAGGGCCGAAAAAGAGAAAATGGCAGCGAGCAAGCCCCCTTGACCCCTGTCGTCCCTCGAGACAGTCATTCTTGTGAGAAAGAAAACTCTATGTTTTGGGAAAGAGTTTGAATCAGAGGGATTTTCACAAGGGACAAGAAGGATGGAAAAAATGCAGCTGCCAAAATGGCTCTAAGGTCATTAGAAGAATGTGAAAATTCTACATTGCAGTGGTGTAAAATGCCAAGATTGGTGAAGGTCTTCATTCTTGGAAGTGGTGTGGTTTTCACACCCGAGGTCGGAATGACGCGTGTGAATAGGCGTTGGAAAGCTTATCCAATGGGGAACAAGGATAAGTGACTAGAATCTAAGCATGGAGCAGTAAGGTGCTAATAAGGGCTGCTGTTGTCAAATGGACAAATCTGGACAGTTCCATGCCCAGGGGCAGCAAGGACTATGAAGTCAACTAGCTGCTGTGTGGAAAAAGGAATTCCATGAGAAGATGAGGAAACTGAAAGGGAAGTTTTCATTAAACCCTATCTTGCTTATTTTTAACTACATTTCCTAAGTTTATGCTTGAAATGCATAAGGATATGTATTGCATGCATAGGATATTGTATGATTGGTAAGAATATTGGAAATTATATATTTATAATGAACCACTAATGATAATCATTGTTTTGATGTTGGCATTAGTGGACAAACCAACGATGACATGGACCCAGATGAATATGTTGCAGAAGCTGATGAATGAGACTGGCAACCCTATGGAGAAGGGATAAGGCAACGAGTCCATAATAGAAGTTGGTGAGCAAATTCTGCAATCTCCTGCAAAGGACCACCATACTGGTCATGGAAAGGGTGTAAGTATGACCCATGCAGGTAAGAGTTTGCTTATGACATATTCCATGGATTGGTCTAGGTAAGAGACCTCATACCATGTGAATATTGCAATGTAGAAAGGTGTCATGCCTATATACGTTAACGATATTGATTATAGTAATGCATCCTGTATGAGGTAGTCATGGTTAGGCCATGGTATGGTTGAATGCATAGTATTCCTGAATCAATGCAAGGTAGCATTGAATGGACATGCATTAGAAAGATTTTATGAATCTTGTTGTTATGCATTGGATGTATGCCTATGAAGGGTGTGAATGACTGATTGCATAAGTGTAGGTGCAATGTTGTGATGTATGGCATGAATGCATTGAGATGAATGAATGTGGTATGCGGAATAACTAATGACTGAAATGATGAATTGATGATAATTCTGGAACTGTTTCGAAGGCTGTTATGAATGCAGGATAGTCATGATCAATTGGCTACCAGAAATGCTCTATTGAAGAGCAAGGTGGTATGAATGATACGCCTGTGAAGTAAGGGTATCTAAACTTTCATTTAGTTGCATGAATGTTGTGACTATACCTTGCAATGTTAGCATGATAATGATTGCATGAAGTAAATAAGCTTTGAGAATATTGATGTGACTAACAGCGGGAAGTATTTGAATTTTATAAATTCTGAAAATGCTTCAGTGATGGTTGTAGCAATGAGATAGTATATGCATCCATACTTACCAAGTGTTTGGTTGATGGAAACTTATGTTTTAGGTAGATTATTTCGAGAACAGCATTGAGAGGTAAGACCCTGACCAATGCTGGAATCTACCATGTAAAAGAGCTTGTTAAGTTTGAATTGTGAATTTCAAATATTGCTGACAACTACTAGTCACTATTGGCTTGCATAAGCTTGTGTTTGGTTGATGAAGCTTGTGTTTCAGGTAGATTATTTTAAGAACGGCATTGAGAGGTAAGGTCCTGACCGATGCCTGAATCTACCATATGATATGCATAATAGGTTGTTAGGATTCGAATTGTGAATTTCGGATTTGAGAAATTGCTGACAACCACTAGCCATTGTTGGCTCGCATAAGCTTGTGTTTGGTTGTTTGAAGCTTATATTTCAGGTAGATTATTCCGAGAACGACATTGAGAGGTAAGACCCTGACCAATGCTGGAATCTACCTCGTAAAATAGCTTGTTATATTTGCGTTATGAATTTCAAATTTAAGAAAATGCTGACCACTTATAGTCACCATTGGCTTGCACAAGATTGTGTTTGGTTGGTTGAAATTCATGTTTCAGGTAGATTCTTTCAAACATGACAGTGACAGGTAAGTCCCTGACCACTGCCAAAATCTACCATTTATGAGAAGAAGTCTCATGGTTGTGAAAATTAGTTGGTATGGGTTGTTAAATTCGAATTGTGGATTTCGGATTTAAGAGGTACTAACGGCTACTAATCATTGTTGGCTTGTGTGAGATTGTGTCAGGAGGGACACATGGTAAGTGGGTATTCATGTTATGATAGTAAGCATAAAATTATAATGAGCATAGTAGTGCTGCTTACGGGGAACCCACAATTGAGCAAGTCAATTTATGTAGTAGATAGAATCGCAAATTCTTATTGAACTCGATCTCTAATGTCATTGCTTGGTTATGGAACTATCAATTTGGATTTTAGTATCAGGTAATGATTGACTGTTTGGCTATTCGATGAATGTGTCAGGAGTACACACTGCAGGAAGACCATGTGCGATGGCCTGCAGAAGACAAACTTCATGGGAAGGTTTTCCCTTATCTTGGAAATGGGTTTCGGGTGAAACGCCATTGGGCATTTTGAAATGTCTCATCTACACTGCATGTTTGGTAAAAAAATGAGTGAGATGGTATGAGATATGTCGGTGGGACATGTGTGGATATGAAATGTAAACAGGAAATAGGGATGGGGCCTTGGTTTGCTTAAACCTAGTGATTGGAAACCACACAGACAGAGCTAGAGGGGTGGCTTTCTTCTCCACAACCCCGGGATAGCACTAGAAGGGAATGCAGGGCCTGAGGGACTGTGTAGCGGAGAAGGGACTGATTCCTTGTGCTGGGTGTGTGTGTGGGTGTTATAGAATTCAGGCTAGTTCTGGTGTAGGTGCTCCTAGCTCTGCAACGAGCTCACCAACTTAGCATTCAGTTTTTCCCAGTTCCTTGACGGTGCCTAACAGATACAAAGGCATACTGCGATGGCAAATGGATAAGTGTTCTGTGACTCTTGCTATGAATATGCATGTTTAATTATTAAATTCCATATGCAGAACATGTTTTGATTTATTTCCATGATGACCGATTGCTTGAGCATGCATAGGGCCTACATGGCACACACCGGAAGAGAGTGCACACTTTTCCGATGTCGAGTCATGAAAGGGTTTTCAATATTGATTACACTCTGGGGAGTGGACGCACTCCTGGTGTCTCAATATTTGATAGTGAATGATATGAAATGTGATTACAGTTTTAGAGTAATGATGCTGATGAGTTTACTTGTATTGCTTGTGTTGCTTGTGTTGACAGGCTAAAGGTAAAGGTAAATGGTTGATATAAGTGTATTGTTGATATAAGTGCATGTTGATATAAGTGCATGTTGGTATAAGTGTATTGTTGATATAAGTGTATGTGTCATTGTTGACATAAGCATATGATGGGCTGTGATATGCCTAAGGATCTATAGTAGATCCTAGACATGGAAATGGTCATGATAAAGTTCCAAGCCCAGTTGACATGGTTATGTGCTGGCTGGACATTAATTATTCGATGTTGAGGAGAAGCCTGCGTGCTGACCTAACATCCGAGTCCATAGGAGATCCCAAGGCTTGCAAAGCGAAGCAGGATCCAGTGGACGAACGAGAAAACGCACAATACAGATAAGTATTGGATTATTTTGCTTATAGATATACATGTGTATATGATTTGGTTATGATGTTTAAAACTCTTTCTTTAGAGATAAGACTAATGAGAATAAACTAAACATGTGAATATATTCAATGTTTGGATATAGGTATCACTAGGAGCGAGAACTATGAGAGCATCCTAGAGGTGCACGTGAACATGTGAATGTCCTGGAAAGCTCAGAATGAGCGACAATGAAAAAGGTGCTAGTGAGACAAGGGAGTCCTAGCAGCCGAGACAAACCATGTGGAGAGACTCCATGGTTTAGAGGTCTGGAATAGACCAAAGACACTAAGTGTCATGACCAAGAAGGATTGGTCCAGCATTCACGGTAAAGTGAAAGAGGCTGAGAGCGTGAAAAGCCACGGTGATGGTGTGGGTTCCAGGATGGAACAAAACAAATAGGGGAAAAACTCTTACTGCTCTCTCTTTCCTTTTGAATTATATATATATATATATATGTTTATGCATTGCGAAAACAAAGGATTGTTGAATGCATGTATGATTGAAATGAAATGTGTGTATTTGCTTAAAGTAAATTGTGAATGCTGGAATAGTTAATTCCCTGCCCAGGAATGGACATGAAGGAGCTCATGTGCCTATTGGTAAAGGCATGAAAAATATGAAAGTTTCCTTAATGGAACCTGGACTGTCATGCCAATTGGGTAATTAACTAACTGATTTTAATGCCTATATTATGCTTGGTCTGATAGACTTCAATGGTGCATTTCACAGGTGAGAAAAGTGAAACCAGGTGGTGCACGTTGATTATGGCAGCAGATCAAAAGTTGTTGGACTTAGCTGGAAGTCTCCTTCAAATGATTGCCAAGACCCAAGAGAATCTTGGGGAGATGCTTAGGATACAGAAAAGGTAGAGTGAAATGAACCACCAGATTTTGCAAGACTCTATTGGTTTGCAAAGGGAGGTGAAAAGCCTTCTGGGAGCAATCGACAAAGGAAAGGAAGGTGGATCAGCAATGGGACATTCGTCCAAGCGACCCGATAAGAAACGGTCCAGGCATGAAGACTCAAAGGAAATTGAGCAGGTAAAGATGAAGCAGCCAGTGAGATGCTGGAGATGCGGAGGACATCATTTACGCCGGGACTGTCCAATGTGGGAACATGATGAAGGCGATAGCCGCAAATTTCCTAGACTTCGGGATTAGCAGGAAGCTGAGAACCAGCAGGAAAAGTCCATGGAAGCTGAGAGGCTTGGTTGTGAACGTTCAAAGTAGATGGTTGAACATGGTATAGATCTGCAATTTTGAATTTTGATGTGCAATTGTATATGTATTGTATATATGTAATGGAACACCGAGGACGGTGTTACTCCAAGGGGGAGGGGAATGTAATGTGCCCGGTTTCGACCCCATTTGCATGATGTATATAATGTAATTAATCGTGGTGAGGAGCTCAAGGCTAAAGCCCCACCATCGATTTGGTTGTGTATGTTCGGCAAAGGGGGATATTTGCCGATGGTTTGTCGTGCTATTTGGCACATTATAATTCGGCATCATGTAAACACGCACATCAATTAAAATAAACCACAACCAGCTATGACAGTGCAACGTTGAATGAAAAGGGCATGGTTCCAAAGGATAAGGGGTGGGGGATGTCAAACCTTGGTTTATGGGGGAAAAACCCATGTTTTATTACCTTGTTGTCTCACCACCTTTGTTGTTTTGTCACCTTTGTCTCATCCAACCTTGTCAACCTCTTTAATGCTCAGCTGGTGGTTGAGAAGTTATGGCTGAGTGGATGAGGGCATTTATTGCTGGAGAAAAATGTGGGTAAGGAGAAAATCCATTCCTCCATCTTCCCCATGACTCCATTCTCCCCATGGTCGGTGGTTTTCACGCCCTGTTGCTCACCGTCACGCACAGGTTTCTCTCACGTAGAGCTGCGGTCTGTTCTTCCTCACGAAGAGGGAAAGTTGCTCATTCGCGCGTGCCTAGGTGGTTTGTTCATCCTCCCGGTGGCTTGTTGATTCGCGCGCATAGAGGAGGCCATTTTCCCTCACGCGCAGGATAGAATCCTCATGCAGAAATCGGGTATGCCTTTCCCCTGTATTTTGCTGTTGGTGCAAGTTTTTCCTCACGCACAGACTGGTTGGGGCGTTCTTTTCATGTGAGAGCCATGCTCACTGTTTTGTTTGGGGTTGTTGTTTCCCCACGTTTTGTTGGCCGTGGTTTTAACCCACGTATTGGGTTTTTGTTGTTTTCATCCACGTTTTGTGGGATGGGGTGCTCAAATTCGTTTTGGGTCACCGTTGATTCCCAATATGCTGGCTGGGTCTCCCTGTGCTGGGACTGTGCATAGTTGCCATCAATATTGTTGTGAAATTGGGCCGCTAATGTTTCCCTGGTTTGGGATGTAGTGGTTGACTTTTTTTGGCCACGTTAGGGCCAAGAACAACTCCGTGTCCTCCATGGGACTTGAGCTGTGGTCATCCATTGTTTGGGGCTGTCCTTGGTTGTTTTGCCTTCTTCACAGAGCTGTGAGCGGTTGATATGGCTGCTGGTATGCAGTGGTTGTCCCTTGGACTGTGCTGGCTTGGCTTGTTTGTTGGCAGCCTGTGAAACCCAGCTGTGATTGGTTTGTTGTTTATGTCCCATTGGCTATGTATAAGCCTGCAATTGACCCTTATTCCAGAGGAATCATGCCCAGCTCGGGAGTGGCAGCGTTGCTGAGAGGTTGATGAGCAAGATGGCCTATGGTTGGGTGGAACGTTGCAGCGACGTAGCTGGTTGCGATGAATTCCTCATCAAAAGATAAGTCTGCTATCTATACTTCATCTCTGCAAATCATATTGATGTTAAATGAATTATAATGAACTTGGAAATTGCTGGAATGTATTTTTGTTGCTTCCACTGTATGATTGAAGAGTTTTGCATCCGTGTATGCTTGTAAATTTTATTTCCAGCATTGTCTTCCTTGATTATGTTCATGGGGCCATTTGCCCAGTTGTGTTGGCGTGTTCGTCGCGTCCTCTTTGCTGGTTGAAGGATGGGGACATGACAGGTTGCTTGATATATCCTTCTACTTTGACTACATCAACTGTCTAGTGTAATATCCACCACCAAAGAGGTGTGCTTGATAACCATAGCAATGTTTCACCATAATCGACTCCCTCTTTTTGAGAGAAACTACGAACCATGCTTTGAATCTATTGATGTTTCCATCTGTTGTATGATTTATATTATAGATTTACTTGGAATACATTACATACTTCTCGATCATATCCAAACATGATCGGTTGGTACTTGTCGATCATATCATCCTTATATTCTTCCTTCTTGGTACAATCTTTTGAAAAGTTTCCTAACACAAGTGAAACATCTTAGTTATGAGAGTTCCTTCTTCTGAAATATGTTTATTCTTGCAAGAATTTTCTTTGTCCTTGTTCTTTCTCTTCTTGGGATGAGTTGTTAGGGATTTATTGTCATATTCATCCATCTCTTCTTTTTTTTCTATCAATATAGCTTCTTCTTTATGAAATTTGGATTGCACAACATCACAATAAAAATTCCTAGTAATGTGTAAACCAATCCTATATCCAAATTCATTACTAATCATCACCTATAATTATTTCTAGAGATAACAGAAAATGAGAGAAGAAGAATATGAGACAAAACTAGAGAAACCTCTCTAGAGAATTATTTCAATTATTGTGCTTATGGATAAAAGCGAGTGAAATATATAGGAGTTATAACATGTAATACCCTACGTAAATACCATGGGATACAAAATACCACAGTCCCAACAAAGAATATGATGGGCTCACAAATGGTAGGCGAATATTGGACCAATTCACCAATCATTGACATAAGTCCAAGCGTAAACCCTAGATTGGACCATAACAAGGATCAATGAACATCAGGGACCAAATATGGTTTCATAATCGGGTTCAATGAATTATAGGGACCAAAATAGACTAAAAGGACAAAAATTTGGTTAGTTTAATCAAAATAGGTGTGAACACATACATGACGTGGTTTAGGGGCTAGATTTTAGACCATTTAATGAGTAGTTCAACCAAATAAAGTGCATTAGATCCCTTGGTCCATGCATATCCCATAAAATGAGGAAATAGGGCACCTTCCTCATTAATGAATGAGCTTGACACCCAAGAACAAGGAACATGGACTCTCTTGTGTAAAAACATGATCTTATGGCATAACTTATAGTTAAGTATTAAAAAACTATCGTCCAATACACTACACTAGGAACTAGAACCATTTCCACACTAGGTAGAAAAACATCAAGGTCCATGGCATATATATGATGGGAATATTGTTCTAACACCCCCCCCTTCCTTGATAAGACAAAAATGGTAGTGATAAAGAAAAATATGGCCCAAGCAACATGGATTTCGGCCACCCTTTACAACAATTTATTTTTCCATGTAAAAATGAGGAAAGAGGGAAAAAATCATGGGGAAATTCCTCCCTCAAGAATGGACATGGCACAGAGATGATTAAAATGTCTTCAACACATCTTCTTCTTCAATTGAATGAGTGGAATGAACAACTTCCTGGTGAGTGACTTGGTGAATATGTTGTGGATTCCATTACCATGCATCAATGCATCACTATGTTGTAGACGAAGAAAATGTGGAGAGGCCCATTGAAGGTCATCATATGATGATGGAGGAGCATCATAAGAATGAGTTTTCTTGCAAACATACTCTGATATGAAAGCACAATCAATAATGGAAAAGATATATCTGCAAACTACTTCCCAAAGAGCATAAAAAGAATCAACATAATTTGCTTCTTGTGTATATTTCATATAATGAATTAAACCATGTATCTTCTTCCTAAATTGATGAACCTTCATAAATCTATAACAAAGCTCATGAGGATCTCAAAATTTCAGAATAGGAGTCATATAGATAAGAAAATATCATATATGTGGTGTTGTTAGAATTAATTAATCCTTTACCCATATAAACTATTTCTTCATTTTTGATAGCTTAGGATGTCGTTTTCACTCTACTAGAGTAAGGGGAGACATCCCAAGAGTCATATACACTTTATTTTTTGTTTCAATAGGATTTTTGGTGCCATTGGTTCCATTGGTGTGCACCCATACTTTATAGGAACCCTCTCTGAGTGCCACGAGAAGTTACCTTCAGTTTTCTATGGTAGGTAGTCAGTCATGATCAATTATGATTCGATAACCACTAGCTAGTTCACTGCCAGTGATCCTAGCATCAATTTGCATGATATAAGGGATTGCATATTTTTTTGTCCACCTACCTCATCAGTTAATCAATTGTTAATTGAATTATTTATATGGATTTAAACTCACCAACTAGTTTTATTTGATGAATTCAAATCTTATCCACAGTATTTGAATTCTCCTTATTGTATGACTCTTTTATTGTCGATATGTCAATGATGATTGATGTAATGATTATCTGAGAAATGGTTTTCTGATTTATGTGAAATTTCTATAATGAATCCATTGTTCAATTTACATTGATTTGTCAATTCCATTGCATCCTTGTTTTCAGATAGCTTTCATTCAGGGATGTAGATATATGGTTCATGAAATTTAACATAGTATTAGAGGCTATGTTCATGCCAAAAGCAAACCTCAACAACATCCATGCCTAAACTAGAAGCAATAGAGATTCCAAATAATTTATAGAATAATTTCATTGCTCACACAGGATTCTATCCACATAAGTCTATCCAGGTGTGATTGACTCATAAAAAGTGCTCATGTCAAGGTGGAAAGGTTTGAACTGACAAATGTTTGTGAATTGATGTTTTTTTGCAGGTACCTACGTAGTTGTTGAAGAATTTTTTATCATCATACCAGTGAAATGGAGAATTCAACTGCTCTATCACAGAAGATCCTTACACACTTCAATTACATTGATTGGAGGGAAGATATGTAGATATCCTTGCACAAAAAAGGATTGTATAAGATTAAAATGGGAAGAGAAGTCAAACCCCAACAATATGTTGAGAAATACAATTTTTTTAATAAGATATATGAATCCTTTGGATTCATGTGCATCCACATCTCCAACGATTTGTTTTCCACCTTGAGGGACTCATAACTCCGAAAGAAGTATGGGACAAGCTCGAATCCTTGTTTGGAAAACATGATGAGCTAAGAGGACATATTATATAGAATGATATCATTGCACTCCAACTTACAAAATTCGAGACAATTTAACAATTCTTTTAAAAATACAAATCCCTAGTCTTAAAATGCAAGTAATGTGGGATAGAGAGGAAGGATGAACATATTGTGTTGTCAATTATGAGCAAGATTGCATCACAATTTTTAGTCTTTGTGTATACTTTCCACTCCATAATATTATTCATCCCTAATTGGAAAATGTCTCCTATAGATGTGTTTGTAGAGGCATTAATATAGGAGCAAGACAAATTGGTTTAGATGGGAGTACTCATTTCCTTCAAGAATCACACCCTCTTAGCTGGAGACTCTAGGAATGCGCAAGAAAAAGGGAATAAGAAAGGGAAGGAGAAAACAAATGCTGATTCAAATACCAAGGAGATGTAGAAGCCTTCCAATGGATCCTCAAGGTCCAGGGACAATAAGAATAAGAAATTTGAGAAAGATAAATGCTCCCATTGTATGAGAGGATTCCATCCAGAGAGTCATTGCATGAAGAAGACCATTTACCAACTGTCAAAGCTCATTGAAATTTTTTTCCCTTAATCAAGTTACAATGAATTCTGAAGCTGGAAATGATATAGAAGAACATGAGAGCTTCAATTCCTTGAAAGAAATATTCACTCGGTCAAAGATCTATCTTATTGATTTAGGATCATCCAACCAAATGGCTTATTCAAAAGATTCATTTGCCCATTTGGACTTGTTTGGGGGACCTAAAATTCATATGGGAGATGATTCCCAGATCCCAACTATAGAGAGAGGTTCCATTAAAATCAAGCATGGAGAGTTCCAAAATGTGTTCTATGTTCCTTCTGTTACAACAAATTTGTATCTCTATATCAGATGAAACATAGTGACCCACCAAAGTGAGTAGTATTTGGTCCTAACAAATTAAATATATTAGATATCTCAACAAGGATTATTATAGCTAAGGGTGTTGCAATCAATGCTTTCAAATCATATTCATTATCACACTTGCGGCCATACTCAGATCTAGTACAATCTCACCTATCATTCAAAGAAGAAGAAGGTATAGACTCTCCTTCATTTCCATTTGTAGATAAAGAAGTATTTTATACTATTTCATATTTTGAATATGAAGAAGAATTTAAACATGATATTGATATTTATATTTAACCTCAAGAGAATCTAGATCCATATCCAACACCTATTCAATATCACAGGCCTAAATGGGCCCAAAAAATCCTTAAAGTCATTGGGAATGTTGTGGGGGATCCAGATGATAGAAGAAGATAAAGGCCCTAGTATCAGAATGAAAATGTTTCACTCTCCCACTTAGTTTAAATTCCTTCAGAGTTGTGCAACAAGATCCCACATAAATGCTACATGATCATAAAGAACGGTCAACAATTTGACTCACTGAAGAAAAAAATGGATCATGTCACTCTTCCTATAGAAAGAAGGGACAAAGGAAACATTCATCGGATTGGAAAATTATGGAAAATTTCACATACACAGGCCCAGGATACTAGTGCACACAAGAACCAACATACTACATTACTACTCCATAGAGTTGCATATTGCAACAAATTTTTCACAAGTTTTTTCTCAATAAGAATTTTTTTCTCTTATGTAGGGAATCTTGTTTTCTGATTTCATACTTTTTTTCTTTTTTTGGGGGGGAGGGGGGTGTTACCCATGAGTTTTTCCTCATTTTTCTTATTTAATTATGCAGTATTGTATTTCGTTTATATTGTATGAGTGACTCCTAGCCTAGTTGCTAGGACCCAAGTTTTCCAAAGTTAGGATTAATTAATCGTCCCTTTATCAGCATAGTCTACATGCTCATTTTTCCTAGCTTAGGGGGTCATTTTCAATTTATTGGAGTAAGAGAGGAAATTCCCAAGAGTCATCTACACTTTTGATTTTTTGTGCCAAGAACAGTGTTGGTGCCATTTGTTCCATTGGTTCCAGTCCCTACATTATATGAACCCTCTCTGAGTGCCACCAACAACTACGTTTAGTCCTCTATTGTAGGTAGTTATTCATGATCAGTTATGATATGCTAACCACCAGTTATTTCAATTCGAATCATACTAGCATGAGTTTGCATTATTTAAGGGAGTGTGGTAACTTTTTTCCACCAACCTCATCAATTAACTGATTGTGAACTGAATTAGTTATCCAGAGTTAAACTAGTGAGATCCGGTTGTGATTATTCCACACTGAGTTAGCCAACTAGACAGTTTGAGTTGGTGAATTCGAATATTATCTACATTATTTGAATTCTCCTTATTGTATGACTATTGTATTACTTATATGTTAATGAATATTAATTTAATGAATATCTGAACAATACTTGTCTGATTTATGTGAAATTATTGTCATGAATACATTGTTTAGTTTACATTGATTTTTCAATTCCACTACATCCTTATTTTTAGATAAATTTCATTCAGTACTATAGATAAATGGTTCATGAAATTTACAATTGTATTCATGAGCGAATGGGTCCATTGTAGGAAAAGAGTGGGAAACTAGATCACATTGATAGTTGAGCAAGCTTGAATGGTATAGAGACTTGAAATTTGAACCATAGGTGGTGAGATCAGGTCCATAAATTTGGAACAATAATTACATGAGATTCAATGACATGGATTTCCAATGAATTATTGTTATTCAATAGAGAAAAGAAACATAGATAAGTGACATGGTATTGGAAACAATGCAATTGTAAGATTTTCCAATTTGAAAACTTGGGCATTGTAGGGTATTTTTTGCATCAAATCGTTGCGGAAATGAGTTTAAGGATGTAATAACCTACATATAAGACATCATATTACCTTAAAAATCATAATAGTAAGGATATTAATGGATTGGGAAATGGATTTCAAAAGACAAGTAAGAAACTAGTGAAAAACGACCAGTATTGGGAGGAAACTTTGGTGAATTGTTTGGTTTTTATTCCATGGAATGGATGTAAGTTTAAGAATATGACCAAAGGTAGTGGTATAAATAGGTTCAATGAATCATAGGGACAGAAAAGGACCAAAAGGATCAAAATTAGGTTAGGTTAGTCAAAATAGGTGTGAAAACATACATGAAGTGGTCCAGGGGCTAGGATTTGGACCATTTAATGAGGAGTGTAATGTCCCCAGTTTCGACCCCGTTTGCATGATGTATATATTGTAATTAATTGTGGTGAGGAGCTCAAGGAAAAATCCCCACCATCGATTTGGTCGTGTATGTTTCGGCAATATGGATAGTTGACGATGGAATGTCGGGCTATTTGGCACATTATAATTCGGCTTCATGTAAACAAGAACATCAATTAAACATAAAACCACAACCAGCTACGGCAGTGCAACATTGAATGAAAAGGGCATGGTTCCAAAGGATAAGGGGTGAGGGATGTCAAACCTTAGTCTATGGGGGAAAAAACCATGTGTTACCACCTTGTTGATTTGTCACCTTTCTTGTCTCATCCCACCTCTTCCAACCTCTTTATTGTCTTGTATTGGGTAGCTGGGGTAGTTATTGTTTTGGGATTGGAGTGGCAAGACTGTCAGTCCTTTGCCCACAGGACCACTCCACCCATGACTTTCCATTCACTCCACTCTACCACTGCTATGCATCCTCACGGTTTCCTGTTTGTTCCCCACCGTGGTCTATTCATCTGCGCGCACATAGGGAGGTCAGTTTTTGGTTCCTCTTGTTGGTCTGCTCACTCTCACGCAGAGGAAGACGGTCTGGTTTCATCCTCATGCACCGGTAGTGATTCTACTAGATCTCACACAGCTAGGAGAGGCACTGCTTATCAGTGGTCGTTCATGTGTTTCCATAGAGCGGAATCGGGTATGTTTTCCCCTGTGTGGTGGTTGCTGATACGTTTTTGGGATTGTTGTTTTCCCATGCCATGAGTGGTATTTGACACTATAAATTGGTGCTATTGAGAGTCTGTCCTCTTTCCATCTCGGACTGTGTATGTGTGTTCACTTCCTCCATTGTGGGACTGTTTCCTTTCCCACGCTGTGGTTGGCTGTTGATTGCCACCTCTGTGCCTGAGTTTCCCATGGTTTTGCTGGGAGTTATGTTTCTTATCCACTATGGGCTGTGGATTGTTGCCACCATTTTGATTGGGAAGTTGGGCTATTGATATACCCTGGTTTGGGTGTTGCAGATGAGTTGTTTTGGCCATGATAGGGCCAAGAAAAACTCTGTGTTGCCTTGTGGGCTTGAGCTGTGCTCATCATTTTCTTGGGATTATCCCTGGTCATCTTTGATTCTTCACATGGCTATGAAGGGTTGTTTTGCTGCTGGTATGCAGTGGTTGTCCTTTGGACTGTGTTGGCTTGGACGATCTATTGATGGCTTGGTAAACCCAGTGGTGTTGGTTTTCTGATTGTGTCCCTCGGCTATGTGTAAGCCTGCATTGACCCTTATCCTTGGAGGAATCATGCCCATCTCAGGGGTGGCAATGTTGCTGAGAGATTGATGAGCACGCTGGCCTATGGTTGGGTGGAACGTTGCAGCGACATAGCTGGTTGTGGGTGAATTCTCCATTCAAAAGATAAGTAATCTTGGCTGTTCTATCTCTGCAATTTATACCTATTGTCTAATGAATTATGATGAACATGATTAATGCTGGAATGTGTGTTTTCTTCTGCTGTATGATTGAAGAGTTATGCATCTATGTATGCTGGTATGTTTAGCATTCCTGTATGTTTAAGTTTCTTTAATTTCAGCATTGATGTCTTTCGTTTATGTTCATGGGGCTGTTTGCTCGTATGCCTGGTGTGGGTCACGTCCTCTTCGTCGGTCTGAGGGATGGGGATGTGACAGAGTGGTATTAGAGAAAAGGTTGCAATAGTGGGCCTCTATTGGCCATGAAGGATGCAGTGACAGAGGGTAGAATTACCTTCTATGTCTAGCAGAACAGCAGCAAATGTCAAAAAAAGAAAATATTTCCGAAGTGTTAGACAATTGGAAGAGTTAATGGAATTTACTTCCACTGCGGCGGAAGGATTTGGTGTTTGATAGTCCATCATTGCGGCTGTCGAAAGGACTAAACTGCCGATGCAACAATGGATCTGATTGCCGACGAAGGGAAAATTTGAAAAATTTGGTTTAAGTGTTGAACCACCGGAAGACTTGTGGAATTGACTTCCGCTGTGGCGGAAGAAGTAGTGAAATGGACTTCCACCATTGTGGAAAGCTAGGCGGAAGCACGTCTGACGGAGCACAGTTGGGGGAAAATTTTGGGAAAATTTATAAGTGTTCGGTGTCTATCGAAAGAAAATAGTGGATCGACGTCCATCATTGCGGATGAAGAAGCGATTAAGCATCCGACGGAAAATGGTCTGACTGCTGACATGTGTTATATTCGGTGGAAAGAAGAAAGACAAATTAAATTTTGCCTAAGTGTTCCCCAATCGGAACAATTGGCAAAGTGAACTTCCGCTGTTGCGGAAGATTTGGTGAAGTTAACTTCTACCGTTGCGGAAGAGAAAGCGTTTCCTATTCTGTCGTTGCGGAAGCGAAAACATTACAGCTTTCGACTAGAAATACCACCGACAGCCGACGCGGTAAAAGAAAGTTCAAAATTTTTCTAACGAAAATATTAGCCGCCGGAAGAAGAAAGTGATTGAGCGTTCGCCGTTGTAGAAGCCAAAGCCATTTGGATTCCGATGTAAAAGCCCACCTATGCCGATCAGGTTGGATCACCGATCGGAAGATGCATGGAGTTGGTGGGCTGCCATTGTGGCTGTTGATGAACTGTTTCACCGATGGAAATAGGGATGATGGAGCCGATCAAGCGTCGAAAGAAAGAAGGAAGTCGGTTTTGAAAATCGACTAACTATAGAAAATGTCGGCTAGACAGAAGAAAAATGGCTCCGAGAGTCGCCGTGGCGGAAGAAAAATGGCTCCGAGAGGCGCCATTGCGGAAGAAAAATGGCTCCGAGAGGCGCCGTTGCGGAAGAAAAATGGCTCCGAGAGCCACCGTTGCGGAAGAAAAATGGCTCCGAGAGCCACCATGGCAGAAGAAAAATGGCTCCGAGAGCCGCCATTGCAGAAGAAAAATGGCTCCAAGAGCCGTCGTTGCAGAAGAAAAATGGCTCCGAGAGCTGCCGTTATGGAAGAAAAATGGCTCCAAGAGCCGCCATTACAGAAGAAAAATGGCTCCGAGAGCTGATTCTGCGGGACGTGAATTTTCAGGGCTGAAAATTGAAAAAGTGGCAGTGATCTAATGAGCCAGATTCCGTGAAAACCAATGATTTACAAAAAAAAAATGAGGGCACTTCCCTCGACCCGCCCTGCAGTGGCATAAGGAATCCATAAGGGGGCAAGCCCTCTTGACCCCCGTCATCCCTTGAGATAGTCGTTCTTGTGAAAAGAAGATTCTATGCTTTGGGCAATTTAGTAGAACCCAGAATTCATAAAATATGGACTGTGCATCAGAAATAAGATCCGCAAGTTAATGAGTGTTCCTCATTGTATGCACTGAGTTCTCCCAATAGAAATGTTTTCCTAAATCTTCCTAGACTTGCTCCTCCAAATGGCCAAAGTTAACATTCTAGACCCAAATACAGTTGTGTGTTTTGCCTAAAACGAGTGAAAGTTTTCATTCTTAGAAGTGGTGTGGTTTTCACATCTGAGGTCAGAATGAAGCATGTGGATAGGCATTGGAAAGCTTATCTAGTGGGGAACAAGGATAAGTGACCAGAATCTGAGCATGAAGCAGCAAAGTGCAGATGATGGCCACTGTTATCAAATGGAAAAATCTGGACAGTTGCATGCCTAGGGGTAGCAAGGACTATGAAGTCAATCAGCTGCTGTGTGGAAGAGTAGTTCCATGCTGAGATGAAAGACTTGGAAAGGGAAGTTTTTCTTAAAACCCTGTCTTGCTGATTATAACTACATTTCCTAAGTTTTATAGCTGAAATGTATGAGAATATGTTTTGCATGCATAGAATATTGGGAATTATATATCTATAATAAGCCACTAATGATAGTTATTTCCTTGACGTTGGCATTAGTAGAAAAACCAACGATGACATGGACTTGGATGAATATGTTGCTGATGCTGATGAATGAGACCAGCAACCCCATGGAGAAAGGGATAAGGCAACAAGTCCATAGCAAAAATTGGTGAGAAAATGCTGTAATCTCCTGCAAAGGACCAACCAAATTGGTCATGTCAAGGGTGTAAGTAAGACCCATGCACGGCAGAGTTTTCTTATGAAAAATTCCAAGGAGTGGTAAAGGTGAGATACCTCATACCATAAGAATATTGGAATATAGAAAGGTGTCATTCCTATATATGTTGATGACATTGATTATAGTAATGCATCCTATACGAAGTGGACATGGTTAGGCCATGCATGGTATGTTGAATGCATCGAGATGAATGCATGTGATATGCGGACTAACTAATGACTAAAATGGTGAATTGATGATAATTCAGGAATCATTTTAGAGGTTGTTATGAATGCAGGATAGTCCTGATCAATTGGCTACCAGAAATGCTCTATGGAAGAGCAAGGTGGTATGAATGATACGCTTGTGAAGTAAGGAGTATCTAAACATTTCATTTAATTGCATGAATGACATGACTATACCTTGCAATATTAGTATGATGATGATTGCATGAAGTAAATGAGTTCTGGTGTATATTGATGTGACTAACAGCTGGAAGTATTTGAATTTTTATAAATTCTGAAAATGCTTCAGTGATGGTTGTAGCAATGAAAAGGTTATATGCCTCTAGACTTACCAATTGTTTGGTTGATTGAAGCTCATGTTTCATGTAGATTATTTAGAGCATGGAATTGAGAGGTAAGACCCTGACCAATGCCAGAATCTACCATGTGAAAGAGCTTATTAAATTTGAATTGTGAATTTCAAATTTAAGAAATTGCTGACAACTACTAGTCACTACTGGCTTGCATAAGCTTGTGTTTGGATATTTGAATCTTATGTTTCAGGTAGATTATTTTGAGCATGGCATTGAGAGTTAAGACCCTGACCAATGCCAGAATCTACCATATGATATGCACAATAGGTTGTTAAATTTGAATTGTGAATTTCAAATTTAAGAAATTGCTGACAACTACTAGTCACTATTGGCTTGCATAAGCTTGTGTTTGGATGTTTGAAGCTTATGTTTCAGGTAGATTATTTCAAGCATGGTATTGAGAGGTAATACCCTGACCAATGCCAGAATCTACCATATGATATGCATAATAGGTTGTTAAAATTTGAATTGTGAATTTCGGATTTGAGAAATTACTGACAACTACTAGCCACTATTGGCTTGCATAAGGTTGTGTTGGATGTTTGAAGCTCATGTTTTAGGTAGATTATTTTGAGCATGGCAGTGAGAGGTAAGACCCTGACCAATGCCAGAATCTACTATGTAAAAAGAGCCAAACTTTATGAGAAGAGTCTCATGGTTGTGAAAATAGCTGATGGGTTGTTAAATTTGAATTGTGAATTTCGAATTTAAGGAATTGCTGATGACTACTAATCATTGTTGGCTTGTGTAAGATTGAGTCAGGAGGGATGCATGGTAAGTGGGTATGCATGTTATGTTAGTAAGCATGAAATTGTAATGGGAATAGTAGTGCTGCTTACAAGAGACCCACAATTGAGAAAGTAAATTTCTGTAGTAGATAAAATTGCAAATTCTTATCGAATTTGATTGCTAATGTCATTGCTTGGTTATGGAACGATCAATTTGGATTTTGGTATCAGGTAATGATTGACTGTTTGGTTATTTGATGAATGTGTCAGGGATACACACTGCAAGAAGATCATGTGTGATGACCTGTAAGAGCCAAACTTCATGGGAAGGTTTTCCCCTTGGAAATGGGTTTCGGGTGAAACGCCATTAGACATTTTGAAATGTCTCATCTGCAGTACATGTTCGGTAGTAACATGAGTACGATGGTATAAATTATGTCGGTAAGACATGTGTGAATATGAAATGTAAAATGGATTTGGGATGAAAAACTGAGGGATTGTTAACTCAAGGAAGGAGCCTCCATTCCTCCTTAACAAAGGCATACTGCGACGGCAAATGGATAAGTGTTTTGTGACCCTTGCTAAGAATATGAATGTTTAATCATTAAATTCCATATGCAGAACATGTTTTGATTTTATTTCCATGGTGAACGATTGCTTGAGTATGCATAGGGCCTGCATGGCACACACCGGGAATGGGTGCACACTTTTCCGATGTTGGATCATGAAAGGGTTTTCAATATTGATTACACTCTAGGGAGTGGGCGCACTCCTGGTGTCTCAATACTTGATAGTGAATGATGAGAAATGTGATTACAGCTTTCAAGCAATAACGCTTATGAGTTCGCTTGTATTGCTTGTGTTTCTTGTGTTGACAGGCTAAAGGTAAAGGTAAAAGGTAAAGGTAAATGGTTGATATAAGTGTATGTTGGTATAAGTGTATTGTTGATATAAGTGTATGGTGGTATAAGTGTATGGTTGGTATAAGTGTACGTGTTATTGTTGATATAAGTGTATGATGGGATTTGATATGCCTGAGGATCCATAGTAGATCCTAGACCTGGAAACGGTCATGATAAAGTTCCAAGCCCAGTCGACATGAGAATGTACTGGCTGGACATTAAATATTTGATGTTGTGGAGCAGCCGGTGTGCTGACCTAACATCTAATTCCATAGGCGATCCCAATGCTTGCAAAGCGAAGCAGGATCCTTTGGATGAACGAGGAAACACAGAATACGAATAAGTATTGGATTATTTTGCTTATGAATATACATGTGTATATGATTGGTTATGATGTTTATCTCTAGAGCAAGATAAAAATGATGTGAATAAACTAAACATGTGAATTTATTCAATGTTTGGATATAGGTATCGCTGGGAGCGAGGACCATGAGAGCATCCTAGGGGTGCATGTGGACATGTGACTATCCTGGAAAACTCGGATTGAGCGGTAATGAAAAAGGTGTTAGTAAGATGGGGGAATCCTAGCAGCTGAGACAAACAATGTGGAGAGACTCCATGGTTTAGAGGTCTGGAATAGACCAAAGACACTAAGTGTCATGACCAAGAAGGATTGGTCCAGCATTCGCGGTGAAGTGAAAGAGTTTGAGAGCATGAAAAGCTACTACGATGGTGTGGGTTCCAGGATGGAACAAAAACAAAGAGGAAAAAAAAAAACTCTTACTGCTCTCTCTTGCCTTTTGATTACATACATACATACATACATACATACATACATACATACATACATA
>LPNX010579421.1:682587-709576 GCA_001517045.1 Pseudotsuga menziesii
TAGGAATAAAGCAGATTTGATTCCCAAGACTTTCCCAAGCGCTCCATGAGTCAATAATGGCAAGTTTGACCTCTATGGATAGGCAATTGACAACTTGCACATGGTGGGACTCATGGACTAGGCAAATAAGACAAAATAAATGAAATAATGTCTAAGTGGGTAAATACTATGGGTTGATTATTCTAACACTTCTATATGAGAAGCACTCTATACTTCCATGCCCATAAGTTCTCATCTCCTTCAAGACTGTCCTCAAGCTTGGTATTGTTTGTAATCATGAGAAAATGAGAACCTTAAATGAAAATAAAGAGAATAGAACTTACCAATGAGATTTCTTCATATCGCTTTTGGAAGATTGCTTCTTGTGGACATAGGGTTTGACAAAGAAACCCTAATTTTTCAACCTAGGTGACATCAAATTTGATTGGATAAAAATATGTGCCTCCTCAAGGAAAGTTGAGAAACATACTCATTTTCCCAACTGTGGACAAAATTTTAAAATATATGATGGATTGGTTTTCCTGATAGTAGTGTTAGGTCAAAACTTGAAAATTCACATACTGAGAAACTTATTCCATATACATATGCGCCCTCCTAGGGCAACTTGGGTTTATTTATATGCTAGGAATATGAAAACTTAATTACAATTTATATAGTGTTGTATTGGATCTCTCTTCTCTAATTTTGTGGTGACATCTCTTATCAAGAAATCTGTTGATGCATTGTAAATCATTATTTCCAAATCTGTGTATCATAATCGATGAATTGTTTGGATTTTCATCCTCTCTGTTTGGAGTGTTTTCCTAGGGTATATATTATCTCTTATGGTGATTTTTTTATGTGGCTGATATACTCTTCAAGATTCATATATTTCTTATATAAAGAATGAAATGTGGCTTATTTAAAGACTCATAGATGGATGATATAAAGTTGATTATGTGAATGATGTAATGTTTTTTATGTGGATTATTTAAAGCTTGTTAAAGTGATCAAATTGTTTCATAAAAGTTTTAATCTTGAAGAAGCATCGATAAGGTATTTGGGTGCCATTGTAGACTTGAAGGGAAGAGTTTTTGGAATTATTGAAGAATTTATATGTGGATATTGAAATATAATCACTCGATAAGGTATCGAGAATGATATCAATAATTAGAGAAGGAACCAATATTGATAATGACATATTGATAACGCATCATTAAAGGTGAGGTATTGGAGAAAGATTCTTAAGGGTCTAAGTAGAAATCCCAACAGAGCATCAAGTCGACATTATAAGGAGTAGTATATTTGGATTTATTGTAGAGTGAATATGTTGATAAATTTTACGGGGAAGGTGTGATGATAAAACCCTATGTTATTGATGGTGGATTATTGTAGGAAAAATATTTGATTAGGCATCATTTAAGGGGTTTATTTTAGGGTTTTGATTGCAGTGGCATGATTGTTTAGGCTCAGGTTTCAAATAAGATGAAATTTTAACCTTGAATAAAAATAAGGGTGATTTTAGGAGGTCCACTTTCAATTCAGTGGTTCATTTAGGATTTTGATTGCAACTATAATGTCCCTAAAATACACCCTTAATTGTTTTAAAATAAGTGTTTCTACGTAATTGTAAATCATATAATGTTTGATCACTTGTCTTATTTTTATATCGTACTTGGTAAATTGAGCTTAGGACAAAGTTTCAATTTGATACTTTTCTTCCATTGCTCTAATATTTGTAACTCTAAGTCTCCTTTTGTAGTTAACCTAAGGGTTGTATCATTTTTTTTAGACTTACTCAACTTATCACTTTTTTTTCATCATGATCTTATTTAGTATATAATTCAATAATTTTTTACTATATAATTCATTCTATACTTGTATTTCATGTTGGAATAATCAAAACCCATTTCCATACTTAGGATATGTAATTTAATCATTTTAGTTAAATTTAGAGGCCATAGACTAGCTAGTTGGCATCCACTTGCATTTTTGTGGTCAAACATACCAAAAATTCCAACGGGAGTGCCTTGGAAATATTCTGAATAATATTTTGACAATCAATCAGAGTGCCCATTTTAGAAAGTGTACATTCCTTCCTTATTCAGATTTTCCTATTTTTTCATTAGTTTTAAGGAAAAAGGTAAAGCTACTTTTAAGGGAAACTTCCTTATTTTTGTCACAACTCACCATCCTTATTTTATTCACCTAAAAGCATGATTTAGTCCAATTAACTTCACTTATCAGTTGTAGAAAATAATTCATCCAATTTGTGAGCCTCTTGATAGATTATGAAAGTGTTTTATGCATCGATGGGGGATTTTGACTAGTTTAGTAAGACTTCTTTTGTACTCATTTGAATGGCATTCTTATGCATTTGAATCGTTGATATATCTACAAATTTGGAAATACTATTTCTATATAAGGTTGGATGGTTTAAACTAATATCACAACATTTTGTGTTATTCAAAATATTCAGTCTCCATTTTTTAGTATATCTTTCATATTTTTCAAGCAATTTTGTGAGTTCAATTTATCTAAGCTTGGGATTAATTTCCACATGGTATGATATCCTTGGTAGATTTATTTTTCTCCTCTTATATTTCTTTTGGAGGGTCGAATCACTCACTCGGAGTGCATTATGTTTGTTTAAGGGAGAATTTGTTGAAGAATGAATAAATATCACCATATCATCTTGACTCCATTAAACTATTTCGAATGGAAAGCACATATGGATATTTTATGAGGATTAAAGGCCTCTATACACTGATGATGGAAATTGAGGCTGAGCCTAATGCAACTATAGATAACATGAAATGGAATAACATGGGAAATGAGGCATATGGTCTCTTGTGTCTCAACCTAGAGACCTTATTTTCCATCTTGATGGATTGACATCACCAAATAAAGTATGGGAGAACGTTTTGATTTCACTGAGTCAAAGAAACTTCAAATTCTTGCAAGTATGCTTCTCTAAATTCAAATCACTTGTTTTGCAACTAAAACAATGTGGTATCAATAATAAAGATGAAAATATAGTCTTGTCCATCCTTTTGAAGTTTTTCCCTCACTAATCAGTATTTGTATCAACCTTCCATGCCAAAAATCTAACAACCTGAACCTAGAAGAAGCCTTCAATGGCATATTTCATCGATGCCTTGACCTAAAAGCAATACAAATTGGTCATGATGGGAACCATAAAGTATTCAAAAGATCAAGATTTAGCTGTGGGAGACTCAGAGGTGGAATCCAAAGGAAAGCATAAGGCTAAGAAGCATCCTAATAAAAAAAGAGACAAGTTCAAGTCTCATGAGGATTCCTCAGGTTCCAAGAAGAAGAAAGGTAAAGGTGAAATAAGAAAGTGCGGATACCAGTATTTCATCCTCAAAGTTCTTGCATCTCCTATAGAAAATTAATATCTCACTTCCTAAAGGAGGAAAGAAGAAGTAAGGATGACCTAGTTTCAAATAGAAGGAGAGATTTCATGCCCTGGTTGCAAGCACTATAAGATCTCCTTCCTTTATAATTGATTTTAGAGATTCAAGGAACATGATTTCAACATGGGAGGCCTTCTCCTCTCTCGATGATTCAAAAGTTCCAAATATTTTGTTGGGAGACAACTTAGAAACTGAAAGTAAGTGTAAGGGTGGCATAGATTTTGACCATGGTTCCTTTAATAATGTCTTGTATGTCCTAGGTCTTGCTGATTATGTCTTGTTAGTATAAAAGATGACCCACAATGGGTCTCCTAATAAGGATTTATTTACTCCCAATGATGTTGAAATCTTTAATATTGCAAATGATGGATTCATTGTTGAAGGTTTTGTGAATCATAGTTTGAAAGTGTACAAGTTCTTGTTGGAAAGAATTGTCATTGATGTCAAAGAAGTTTGGTAATGACAAAGGTATACATGGTGGAAGGAAAACAGATGGAAAACATGATAATAATGCAAAGACACATGAAAGGATCCAACGAGGGGATCAAGTTAGGCGTAGTCTGATTGAGCTTGATTGATCAATCCTCCGATCAATTAATGCAGAGTCATGGAGTTGAAGTCATATTATTTAGCAAAGGTTGGACATATAATATAGTATCAAGAAAATATATCGACAACAGGGAAAGAATCAACAAGGTAAATGTGCGTGGAAGGTAACATTCTAGAGAACCAAAGTGAAGTTCTATAGTTAATCAGAGATCAACGACTAGGAATCATTTCGTAACATATTGATGATTTTGAGGAGTTTCAAAAATAGATTTGCGAGAGGAAATTGAAAAATCCAAATTTTGGGAAAAGTGTGAAGGCGTATCCGCAATCCATAATTTGCATCTAATCTCTAATCAATTGTAACAACCCGATTTTGACCCCATGGTATTAAATTGCATATAATGTAAATATTGTATTAAATCATGGTGTGGAGCTCAATACAAAGACCCCACCATGGATTTAGTGTCTTATGTATCAGCAATTAAAATCGATGCCAATGGTTTATGTGCTTTCTAGGCACAATGTGATTGAGACACCATGTAAAATGCTACATTGATAAAATACTATGACTAGCTACACGTCGCAACATTAAAGATATGGGGGCATGGTTTCACAAGGAATAGGGAGGGGGGATTATTCAAACCTTTGATCCTATGGGAAAAACGCCAAATGTCAAAGGGAAAATCCATCAAGTTGTCAACCACCCTTTTTATCTTTTATTCCTAGTCATCAAAAATTGGTGAAGGAAGTTATTGCATTGGGATGGGAAAGGTATGGGGGTCAATTTCGAATTTGGGGAGTTACCCATTTTTGGAAAACGTTTTCTTGGCTTCTTGGGTAGGTAAATGCTGGGAAATTCATTCCCAAGCCATTATTCACCCATGCAGTTGGAGATAACTAGTGATTTTTCCCTCATGTTTTTGTTGTTTTCCTTCATTTTTCCCATGGCTGGGAATTCGATTTGGGAAATGCTCAGTGTTTTGGATCTTGCATGGGCATTTTTCGCTATGGATTTACTCATTTCCGTAGATGGGAAATTTCATTTTTTTTTTGGTTCAATGAATGTGCAGAAATGATTCATGTATTGGGGGTTTCAAGAGGTCGTTTTTGGTATTCCTCAGGAAGCTGATCTTGTTGGGCGTTTTACCCATGATTTCCTGATATTTTCCTCACTATTCCATGCCCATAAATTCATTTTTGTGTTTCTCAGTTGTTAGGAAACCAAGATCTCCTAATTTGGGTGTGAATGATGGTCGTTTTTGCTCTGGGTGTGAGTGATGGTCGTTTTTGCTTCGACAATGCACAGGGATGTTTTCTAAGTTCATATTTCAACTTTGGGGTTTTTGTTGGTCGAATGGTCTCCCTAGGGAGTAAGAACATTTTATGAAAAATGATTTTCCCTTGCAGGGTTGTTTTCCCTCATCCATTCTGTTTTGGTTCCCATTTACGTTTTGATAATACCCATCTGTTAAATGGTTTTCCGTGCTTGATTAACATGTTGGATTGGTTAGGTAATTCCAAGGATCTATCAGTTAATGGATGGACTATGTGTTGAGGTAAATTGGCTTAGATTAGTAAGTCAAAGGGACCCATATGTCATTGATTAGTTTCCCTAGTAGCCTGAAAAACCCAATTACTTATTGGCTTGGCTGGACAGTCTATGAAACCCAACAGTGCGTTGGCTTGACTGTAGATGTATGGTTTTTTCTATAAGTGAGCCTGTTGTTCCGTAGTTCCTTGTAGAATAATTCCCAACTTGTGGGTGGCAGCGATGCTGAGAGAATGATGAGCACAATTGCCTACATTTCGGTGGAACGTTGCAGCGACATAGCTAGTTCCAGGACAATATTATTTCAAGCTAAGTATTCTTATGTATTTTATCTATTCATTTATACTTTATTATGAATTATCATGAACAGGTTGAATGTTTGAATGGATTTTATTGCTTCCACTGTATATTGCATGTTTTATACTTAATGCATGTTAATGATTTATGCATATGTTATGTTTTTTAAATCCAATGCATGTTTATGTTTTTATGTTTATGGGGATATTTTGCTCGTTGGACAGCAGCAGTGTATTGGTCACATCCTATCCATCATTGGGATGAGGTGTGGGGACGTGACATCGATGGCTAGATAAAAAACCATAAGAAATCGAAGGCTCAGAAGAGTTGAGGGAGGAAAAGTATGGAAGCCAATTTCTGGAAAAGTGTGGTTCCACAATCCACAATCTGAAACCCGAAGTTCAACGATCATGAAAGAACCCCCAATAAATCAACGACTCAGAAGAGTTGTGGAAAAGAAATTGTAGAATGGAGAATTTTTTTATTGCAGAAAGGTCATTGCATAAAGATAATTATGGAAGCAATTTTCAAGGAAAGTCAAAATTCATACCTAGAATTTGTAATTGTGGAAGGAATAAGCTTCAGATTGTGGAAAGGTTGTTGGAGGAAGATAATTTCAGAATAAATTTTTGAGAAGAGTTAAAGTGCACATGCACAATCTGTAATCCACAATTGCAGAAGGAATGAGTTCCCGCAAATTATGGAAAGATTGTTGCAGAATGACGATTGCAAAAATCTAATTACGGAAAGGTAAATGTGGAAGTTCAATAGGGAAAATGTATGTTGCAGAAAGGAAACTGCAGAAGGTCATGATTGATAAATTAAACATAGTTAAAAATTGTAAACATAGAAGTAATTTTGAATTATCTTATTTCTCTTTGAAGAGTCACAATGAAGATAAGTGACTGATAAATGAAGAGATATGTTTTAGGGTATATAACCAATGATTTCAATCCTGAAATAATTGTCTTTGTACATTCAATTGGCAAATTGATTGATGTAGAATAGTCAAAGATCAATTTACCATATAAGGGAGGTAGGGAGGTGCTAGGGAAGGATGCAATTTTGCAAGGGGGTTGTAGCTACCCTCTAGTGGTAGGTGGTAAATAGGGTGTCGAAGCATCCTTTCAGTAGAAGCTGATAAATGAGATATCCGTCTCCTCCTTCCAATAGTTGTCAATAAATAGGGTGTAATACCAACATTTTCTGTAGTAGTAGGAAGAAACTATTTGTAAATATAATTTTGCAGTAATAGGAAGTACTGGTGGTTTACCCAATTGAGATTCCATCATAAATTTGTGTTATGTGTGTAGATTTTTCACTAGTTTTCAGCCACCGATTTCAAGTAAAATTTATATCACTTTTTATGACATTCTAAAAAAAAAGTGCTAGAAATAAACAAAAATTTCATACTTAAAACATCGTTGCAAACAATATTTTCAGTAACAAGAAATAAAAATCAGCACGCCATTTAATCACATAGAATACTAAGATTTTTGGCCAATGGCCCTGGAAAAACGCACAAGGGGAAAACCAGTTAGAGAGAGAGATTTTATTATAGGGAAATTTATAGCAAAACTCAAGAATTTTCAAACCAACTTATCTCAACCTCTAAGAGAAAATGTTTTCCTCTTTTTCCGCACCAAACAGGGGAAAAAATCAAACTCATATATTTTTTTCTCTGTTTTCTTCCTTGATTTCCATGTTGTTGTATGGAATGTACCATACAAAATTACTGTACGGACCTCCGAATCCATCCCCAAGATATTTTTTCCTCGAAAAATGTGCCCAAAAATCTTCCTCGAAAAATGTGCCCACTACCTTCAAAACCATACCGTACATAGTGTACAGACCATCAATAAATACTATTGTCTTCTCCTCAATTTTTGTGCCCTCTTTGCTGCTGTCCTTTCCCTTGATTTTCATACTACAATTTTTTTTTCTATTTCTTAGGAAAAAAATGGAAACTTTCTCTCTTCTCTCTCTCAATTCTCTCTTCTAACTTTAAACTGCAAAAGTGAGGCAAAATTCCTTTCCCGTGCCCTTTTGAGAAAACCTTAGGGTGAGTCTAATCTAACGGTGGAGATTATATTAGAACAAGGGATGAAATTAAATGCTCATATTTTATTTCTAAAATATCAATTTCACTCACCCACGTAAATTTATCAAAAAGTGACTTTAATGCTCTAAACTCAAATTAAATGCTTTTACTTAAGTTATTTAATGCAGGGGTCACTTTATGTCCCCTCTTTAACTGACTAAGGAAAAATCCACTAGGGGAACACTTCCCTAGGTACAAAACTAACATACCCTCTTACCGAGGAGGGTGTTCTGCACCACTCCCAACTTGTCTCTAATGAAGACAAACTTGCCTCTCCCCAAACGCTTCATCAGTATGTCTGCTACCTGCTCATCTGTAGAAATGTACTGAAGGATGACTGCTCCTCTCTGGATATAATTTCAGATGAAATGATATCTGATCTCTATGTACTCTGACCTTTCATGGAAAACTAGATTCTTAGAGAGATGGATGCAATTCTTATTGTCACAGTAAATAACCGTAGGCCTAAGATCCTGACCAAATAGATTCACTAGCAACTTGCGAAGCCATAAGGCCTTGCAGCTGGCCAAATTGGCTACCATGTACTCAACCTCTGCAGTACTCAATGCAAGTGACTTTTGCTTCTAACTGAACCACAAAAATGCTTTCGATCCCAAATTGAAACAACATCTGAAAATCCTCTTCCGATCTGCCACACTGCATGCCCAATCTAAATCTATATAGCCAACCAATCTGATCTCGTCTGACCTTGTGTAGTCCAAACCAGAATCTACTCTCCCTGTAGTCCAAATAGAAATATGATCCCCTTTGACTCTCTCGACCTCCTGAAGGCTCGTTCCTCCTCACACTTTACATCCATTCTCACCACCACTTTCCTCTAAGAGGGAAGGTAAATAAAAAAGGACTTCACATTCTCATCATAACACACAAAGATACCCTTCTCTATAGTGGGCTCTCACTTTGTTGTCTTCTCTAAAAGGACATGAGAGTAAGTCAGACTACCAAATATATGAAAATGGCTAACTTCAGGCTTCTTTCCTGAAAAGCGCTCCTTAGGTGTCATGTTCTCCACTTCCCGATGGGGACTCCTATTTTGAAGGTATACAACGGTGCTGCAAGCCTCAACCCACGGAAAGAAAGGAAGTGACTTGTCATGTAAAATAGATTGGGATGCTCCAACAATGGACCTATTCTTCCTCTCTTCTACTCCATTCTCCTCTGGAATATACATAACTGTCAACTGTCTCCGGATCCCCTCTTGTCTACAAAATCCATCAAAATCCTTGGAGGTATACTCACCCCCATTATCTGATATGAAGAATCATATCTTCCTCCCTGTTTTCCTATCCACAAGAGCTTTGAACTCTTAGAACCTCTGCAAGACTTCCTCAGACTTCTTTCTCTTCAAAAAGTAGATCCAGGTCTTCCTGGAATGGTCATTAATGAATGCCACATAATACTTGTATCCTCTCAAGGACACATAAGACATAGTTCTGCATAAGTCTAAATGTATCAAGTCAAGAGTACCAACTAACCTGCTATCACTACTCGAAAAGGTAGTCTTGGTGTACTTTCCCAAACCACACCCCCTGCACACATCACTTTTCCATGTGCTAAACTATGGTAAACTTGTCACCATGTGCCTCAACAACACCCAGGATTGATGATGTAAGTGATCCATCCTCCTATGCCAAAGCTCACACAATTCACTGCTGCTGCTATGTGCTAAAGCATGTTGCAGCTAAAACAAGAGCCTATACAATTTCCCACATCTCGCTCCAATGGAAACTAAAGAAGATGGTCCTGTAGTCTTGGGAAACATATGCATGCGTCCATCAATGAAACACACCCCAAGACTCTGATCCTCTATCATGGAAACTGACACTAGGTTCTTCTTCAGCCTAGGAACATACAATACATCCTGCAATACCGTGGGACTCATGGACTCCCTCTGAAATGTAATGCTCCCACATCCAAGTGCACTGAATATTGATTCATCTCCCTACACAACCTCCACATTTGTATCTTCCTGTGAAAGCTAGAAGAACATCTCACAAGCACCTGTCATGTGGCTCGAGGCTCCGCTATCTATGTACGAAGTGATAGAAGTAGATGCATTGTAAGAATGTTCTATCACATAGGAAAACTCTGTCTATCTTTCAATAGTTGCATTGGTAAGAATGGATGCTCTTTCTCTCTCAACATGCCCAGTGCATAGTGAAAACTCACTCTAAAATCTAGTTGCAAAATCATCGATCTCAGCTGAAGCAGCTGTCTGTTGCTTCTTCTTGTTGTTGTTTGGACACGTATCAACATAGTGTCCCATCTTGTGACATGCAAAGCACTTCATAGTGCTCATATCCTTCTTCTTCTCATCCTACTACTGCTTGGCCCCACCCTTCTTGGGGCCCTTCTTGCTCTTCTTCTTCCCTTTCGCTGGTAATACCACATCCTCCTCATATCCCCTACTAGTAGAACCACTGCACTATAAGAAACCCCTGTGAGTCTCCTCCTAAACAAAGTCATCACATGCCCTGTCACAATATTGTAAGTTCTCTCTAACCACCAACCCCTAAACAAACATAGTCCAAGGTGTAGTCACCACATTCAGGGCTGTCTGCACTAACTCAGGACCAATAACCACCACCCCCAAAAATGCAAGCTCATCTCTCACCTAAGACATCCTAGTAAGATAGGCCATACACACCTCTCCTTTGACCATATTGATGGTTTTTAGCTTCACCCTAAGCACCTTCTTCATGTTTTCATTAGTACTCTCAAAAAACCCGGTCAAAGCAGACCACATCTCATGTGCGTGATCCTTCGCTGAAATGTTAAGAATAACACGATCTTTAACAACATCTAAGATTATCCTCATGGATTTGATATCTTTCTTATTAAAGGATGCAATTAATGCTGCATCAATAGAAAGGGGAATAGTAATGAGATTTGTTGTAGTGTTTCTAACTACTTTCTCCCACAACTCATTCTCTTTCTGTACAAGTAAAATACGAGCTTTCCATGAGACAAAGTTCGCTCCCCCATCAAACCTATCATCAGTTCTCAACCCCATGGAAGTCATTTTTTCAAAGATTAAGTTTCAGCAAAATGTACTATTGTCACAAATGTTTTTCTGAATTTTAGAAATGACTGTTTTTCTGCTAAAATTTATTTTTTGGCCACAACCTGCTTTGATACCATGTATATTTTTCACCAGTTCTCAGCCATCGGTTTCAAGTAAAATTTATATCATTGTTTATGACATTCTCAGGAAAATAAAGTGCTGGAAATAAACAAAAATTTTAGACATAAAACATTGCTGTAAACAATCTTTTCAGTGACAGGAAATAAAAATCAGCAGGCCATTTAATCACACAAACTACTAGAATTTTTAGCCAATGGCCCTAGAAAAACTCACAAGGGGAAAACCAGTCAGAGAGAGATATTTTATTAAAGGGAAATTTATAGAAAAGATCAGAAATTTTCAGACCAACTTATCTCAACCCAAAAGAAAATTGTTTTTGCCACGTTTTTTGCACTAAATAGGAGAAAAAATCAAACTTGAATTTTTTTCTTCTCTGTTTTCTGTCTTGATTTTTGTGCCATTGTATAGATTGTACTGTATGGACCTCAAAATCCATGCCCAAGAAAAAAAATTTCCTCAAAAATCGTGCTTATAAATTTTCCTTGAAAAACATACCGTACGGACTGTATGGACCAGCAGTAAATGCTGAGGTCTTCTCCTCGATTTTTGTTCCCTCTTTGATGTTTTCCTTTCCCTCGATTTGCATGCTGCAATTATTTTTTTCTCTTGCTCAAGAAAAAAAAGGAAACTTTGTCTCTTCTCTCTCTGAGCTCTCTCTTCTCACTTCAATCTGCAAAAAGTGATGCAAAATGTATTTTCCATGTCTTTTTGAGAAAACCCTAGGGTGAGTCTAATTTAATGGTGGATATTAGATTAGATCAAGGGATGAAATTAAATGGTCATATTTTATTTCTAAAATATTAATTTCACTCACCCACTTAAATTTATTGAAAAGTTACTTTAATGCTCTAAAGTCAAATTAAATGGTTTTACTTAAGTCATTTAATGCAAGGGTCACTTTATGTCCCCTCTTTAAGTGACTAAGGCAAAAGTCACTAGGGGAACACTTCCCTAGGTACAAAACTAACTTTGTGTGTTCTTGTTGATCATGTTTGTTAATGAATAAATTAAAAGTGGTTTAAATTGTTAAAAAATTATCAATTTTGATTCACCCTCCCTATCAGTATTTTCCAATATTCCAATATTTCTCACACTTCATGACTTTCACAAAAACTCCTTTTCTCTCCTCAATCATCCTAATTAAGAGAGTAAGCTTTGGCATGAGAGGTATGGTCATCTAAATTACAAATATATTTCATATTTCTATGACAAAGACATGGTCATAGAGCTTACAAAGATAATTGTTTTCAAAGGAGTCTATCATGTTTGCATTCTAGGAAAACACCCAGGACATAAGTATGAGAGAGTCAGTCATGAGAGAACCTTGTTAGATTTTTATCATTCAAGCTAACATTATCTTTGGATCTTTAACTAAAAGAATAACAAGCACATGAATCAAACACAAGAGACAATAGACACAAATATTTTCCTCAGGGAAACCATAAAGGACAAAACCCCGCAACTTCCTTAGTGATAGAATCAACACCAAAAGTAAAACCCAAAAATAGTAAGATGATATCATGGCAGTAGTAGTCTCTCTCTCTCTCTCTCTCTTGTCCTAGATTCTTCTTCTCTCTTAGTTATGTGCTATAACTGAGTGTGAGTGAATGAATGATAAATAGAGAGGCTCACTCCCTATTTATACTAATTCCCGACTTGACAATAACTCACTAGGGATGACTTCTCTAGGAGGGTCTAATAACCCTAGGGCCCCGCAACTGTGGGGAATTTAACCCTTAAACAATAGGGAGGGTTACCCTTTATAAATTTACATGACTTGTTTACATTATTGAATCTCCCGATAGGAACATCGGGGTATGACATGACTCAATTACATTACAGATACTTCCTGAAATAAACATCGGGGTACAATACATAAGATATACAAGTGAATACATTCCAAATTTACAAATACATCAACACTCCCTCTTAACTAGGAATGTATTCTCTTCACACAATTTATTAGCACAAGTCTTCTTCTTTGTATCATATGGATCAAGCCATATTCATCTTCAAGTCTAGATCTGGATCATCACTAGATCTAGATCATCACTAGATCATCATTACTAGACCTGGATCATCAGTAGATCTACATCATCACTGGATCTGGATCATCACTCTTGGATCATCACTAGCTCATCATCATTAGTGCTATCTCAATTCTACTCATCACAGGAAGTTCTACAGAGCTAGCCCTTTTTCATGCTAGTTGTAGGCCTAGCCTCCATGTAGGTCTTTATCTTCTTCAACACTTATATATGACCATATGTCAAAAAGGCCCGCCTAACACTTATAGCTGACCATGGGAGGAACATATCCACCACTATGTTAGAAAGGCACGCCCAGCACTCACATCTGACCATGGGAGGAACACATCCAACAACCATATCAAAAAGACCCAACACTTACATTCACCATCATGATAGGACACACCTACTATCATTTGTGAAAAATCCCACCACTTGCAGCCATCAGCATGATAGGACACACCTACTATCATCTATGGAAGGGCCCAACACTTACAACCATCAACAGGATAGGACGCACTTACTATCATCTGTGGAAGGGCACTGCACTTATAACCAATGCCATGGTATGACACAACTACTACCATCCATGGAAGGGCTATGCACTTACAACCAATGGCATGGTACAACACAACTACTACTACCATCCATGGAAGGGCTCTACACTTACAACCAGTGGCATGGATGTAGGACACAACTACTACCATTTATGGAAGGGCTCTAACTTACAATTGATCACGTGGGAGTCAATCCCATAATCATATCAGAATTTCTCTACACTTATATCTGATCATGTGGGATCCAAGCCCACAGTCATATCAGAATGGCTCCCAGCTCTAGGCTGAGTATTCCTGGTAACTGACTAGGTGCCTCCATTCTCCTAGAGAATGGCATTCAGCACTTATATCTGATCCTGTGGGAACACATCCCTCAATCACATCAGAATGGCTCTGCACTGATCATGTGGTAACACAACCAATAATCATATTAGAGCATCTCTACACTTACATCTAACCATGGAAGGACTAATCCTCACCATGTCAGAATTGCTCATAGACTCATCACTTCCCCTTGGAAGGAACCTCGATCTGGACAACATAAAGCTTCTCCCTGAAGTACTCAAACTTCACTCTGGCCAATGGCCTAGTCAACACATCAGCTATCTTCTCATCAATCACAATATATTGGAGCTTCACTGCTCTTCTCTACACCATATCCCTAACATAGTGATATTTGATCTTGATATGGTTTGACTTGTCATGGAACACCGGGTTCTCTGACAACTTCACATAACTATGGTTGTTGCAACATATACAAGTAGCATCCAACTAAAGATCAAACAAATTAGATAGTAGCTTCTTCATCCATGTTTCCTCACAACTAGTTGAACAAGCTGCAACATACTCTGCTTCAGCTATACTTAGTGCCACGCAAGACTATTTCCTGCTAAACCAAGAGATCACACCTAATCCCATACTGAAGCAGCACCCTGAAGTGCTCTTCCTATCGATGGCACTTCCTGCCCAATCTGAATCAACATAACCCTCCAAGTTAATCTTTTTATTCCTCTCATACTTGATCCTATAATCAACTGCACCCTTTAGGTACCTTAGAATATGCTTTGTAGTAATCAAGTGAACATGTCTCAGATCCGTTGGGAACTGGCTCAACGTGTTCATAACAAAACAAATATATGGTCTTGTATTCATCAGGTACATCAAGGACCAAATCATCTGACGATACAATCGTAGCATCAATAGCTTCTAATGAAGAATCACTCAATAGATTTAGGTTTGATTCCATAGGTGTGGTCATGGCCTTGCAATCCATCATCTCGAACCTCTTTAGGATCTCTACTGCATACTTCCCTTGTCCTGGGGAAATTCCATCTGCATTCTGCCAGACCTCCATGCCTAGAAATAATGCATCATACCCATGTCTTTCATCTCGAACTCGACATCAAGCTTCCTCTTCGTGTCATCAATCAACCCATCCATATCAGTTACAAACAGGTCATCTACATACACTAGGAGTACCATTGGGTTTCCTTCTTCAACCTTGTAGTAAAGGTTGGAATCTTCTTTACTCTTAGTAAAGCCCAAGCTGGATAGGAAGCTGTGAATTCTGTCGTACCATGTCCTGGGTGCCTGTTTCAAACCGTAGAGGGCTTTCTTAAATTTACATACATGAGTCTCCTTATCATGTGTCTCAAAACTGAGTGGTTGCTCGACATAAACTTCCTCTTCCACTACACCATTCAAGAAAGTAGTCTTGACATCCATCTGGTGTATCTTCCATTTCATTACTACAGCCAGAGAAAGTACTGATCTGATGGAAGTGTATCTGGCTACAAGTGCAAAAGTTTTTTCATAATCTATTCCTTCTTTCTAGGAGAAGCCACAAGCCACAAATATTTCTTAATATTTCTCTGTGCTACCATCTGCAGCATGCTTGATCTTGTAGATCCATTTGGAAGTGACAATAGACTTCCCCTATGGTATAGGGACAACATCCCAGACATCATTCTTCATGATCGACTGGTACTCATCGATCATAGCATCCTTCCATTCTTTCTTCTATGTAACTTCTTCATAGTTGAAAGGTTCTTTATCAATGATGTCACATAATAGGGCCACATATCCGGAGCAGGACCTAATTCTCTTTCATTCTCTGTGTGTTTCTCCATGAGCCCCATATCTTTCCACACCTTCGATAGCCTCTCGTACCCATGCAAGTTTCCTTTTGGGAGGATTCTTTTCTTGAGGTGGATCTACAGGTTCCTAAGGTTCTTCCATTTCTCGATCCTCTTTTGGATTTTCTATCTTTATTGTTGCATTAGGAATTATGCATACTTCTATTTCTTCAGAGTCTTCAACTGCTCCCTTTCTGTATTTGTTGTAGGATGAATCTTAGTCAAAAGTTATGTCTCTGCTAATGTCAATTTTATTGAATCCTGGGAAGTATATTCTACAAGCTTTTAATCTTTCACTATATCCCACAAATATACCCTTATTTCCAAAAGGCTCTAACTTTGTCCTCTTTTCTTTTGGAATGTGTATGTATACTTGACAGACGAATATTCTGAGATGGATGACCTATGGTTTCTTGTTGGAAATGACTTCTTCAGGTTTCTTATTCTCTAGTACTCTGTGTGGAGTATGGTTCTATACATACACTTCTACTTTGGAAGCTTCTTCCCATAGATGCATGGGAATATCTTGATCAGGAAGCGTTTCCCTTGCAACTTCCATGATCATTCAATTCTTCCTCTCTACAACCCCATTCTGTTGTGGATTATATAGAGTGGTTAACTCCCTCTTAATCCATGAATCTTTGCATAACTCTTTGAATTCATTTGATGCGAATTCTCCTCCATTATCTGATCGAAAGGTCTTGATCTTCTTTTCTGTGTGGTTCTCGATCAAGGCTTTGAATTCCTTCAACTTGCTCAATACTTCATCTTTGTTGTTTAAGAAGTATATCCATGTATTCCTGGAAAAATCATCAATAAAAGAAACAAAGTATACATACACACTTAATGAACTGGATGGCATTGGCATGCATACATCGGAGTGAATGATTTCCAAGATTCCTTTTGCCTTACTGTCGCTACTTGGAAATGTCTTCTTTGTGTTCTTTCCTTTCGCACATCCTTTGCAGATACTGTCATGTTTTGCCTACATTTCTAGAAGAATTTGAACAAATTTTCTTGAAAGTGGTAGTGCCCTATAGTGCACATGTGCAATCCTTCAATGCCAAAGTTCATTTTCCCTTATTTAGTCATGGACCAAGGCTTGTTCTGGATGGCCCTTTAATTTGTATAGTCTTCATTCTTGTTCTCCAATCACTACTGCATCATCTATAGTCTTTCCTATTGGCCACATAAGGACTTGGCCATCTATAAATGAAACCATAATGACTTTTGCATCTAATCCAGAGATGGAGAGAAGGTTCTTTTTAATCCTGGTAAAAATAGGACATCCTTCATCTTCACAGACTTTCCAAAATTTAGTTTATAGGAGGATTCATCACTACCTTTTATTAGATACTAGTAGTCTTCTCTGAGTTTCACCTTGTGAGGTGACTCATGTTCGAAACATTTCACAAAGGATTCCTTGATCCCTGTTATATGTTTGGAATCCCCACTATCAATGTGCTAATCATTGATTCCATGTGTAACAGTGCCTTTGAGGGAAGAAATCACAACATATTCTTCTTCACTAGAAGAATCATCACTTTCTTCTTTGGCTTTCTTTCTGGGAGGTTCATCATCCTCTACAGTGTGAATATGATGTATTTTCTTGCTTCCCTTCTTCTTGTGAGAGCCACTTTTGTTTCTAGGACATTCTATAGCATAGTTTCCTTTCTTGTCACATGTATAGCATTTGGTTCTAGACAAATATTTATTACATTTTCTAATATAGCTTTTCTGGTGAGAATACTTACCTTTGTGATAGTTTGTTCTGCTACTCTTGGAGTGTACTATGAGAGCTAGATATTCACTTCCCATCTTTTCTTCTGGGGCTATTATTTGATCTTCTTCTTGTGATTATTTTTCCATGGCCTACTAAACTTAACTAGCTTCTTTCTTGCACAAATCCCTTGAATGAAGGAGTCCCATGATCTACATAGACCATTCAAGGTGGTCATCACAATTTCTACATTCTCCACTTCTTCATCTACCGCTTCTAGTTGTTCCTTGATCTAAGAGACACTTGTAAAGTAAGACTAGATGGTTTCCATATTTTGGATCCTTACATTCTTCAATTGGTTTCTCAGATTCATCTTCCAATTTATGTTCTTCCCTTCAAACAATTTGGTCAGGACATCAAACATAGCTTTAGGTGTATTTAGGGAGGACAGTTGTGGTATGAGGTGATATTTAATTGAATCAGAAATAATCCTCTTAGGCATGACCAATTTATTTTTGTGTAAGGACTTAGCCTCATCTCCCTCTGGAACTGGAACCTCTTCACTGATGTAAGAGTCCAACTCATTTTATTCCAGAACTAGGGAGATCCTATACTTCCAAGATCAGAATTTACCAGCTCCCTCAAGATTTTCATCAAGCTTGGCATGACGAGACATCCTAACTGAGAACCTCAAATGGAAATATAAAAAATTTATATCTTACTAGGTTAAGATGTCAGAACTAGAGCTGAACCTGAATTTCTGTAGAGCTGGTTCAGGAGCAGATTAGAGTTTGACTTTCCCGGAGTTCTACCCTACCAAAAACTTTGATCTTGATCTCTAAACTTTGATTTTGAGGAGGAGAAAAATCCAGGCTTGGGCTCACTTAAAAATTCCACTTCTGTGGAAAGCCCTAATTTTTGGTAGTAGTGTTGGGTCAAAAACTGAAAAATACTCATAATTAGATTCTGTTTCGATAGAAAGATGTGCCCTGGAGAGGAGAGTCACCTCAATCTTCTTTTGCTGAAAATATCTAGAGGGAGATCCAAAAAGTAGGAATCCGTATCTTCCATAGCTACACAATGTCTTCTTCTCAGGTTAGCTCTGATACGATGTTAGATTTGTATCATTCAATCTAGCATTATTTTAGGATCTTTAACTGAGAGAATAACAAGCACAAAAATCAAACAAAAGAGACAATAGACACAAATATTTTCCTCATGGAAACTATAAAGGAGAAAATCCTTCAACCTCCTCAAAGATAGAATCAACACCAAAAGTAAAACCCAAAAATAGTAAGATGATATCTCGATAGCAGTAGTATCTCTCTCTTTTCCCAGCTTCTTCTTCTCTCTTAGTTATGTGATACAACAGAGTGTGAGTGAATGAATAATAAATAGAGAGGCTCACTCCCTATTTATACTAATTCTTGACTTGACAATAAATCACTAGGGCGGCTTCTCTAGAAGAGTCTAATAACCCTAGGGCCCCACAACTACGGGTAATTTAACCCTTGAACAATAGGGAGGGTGATCCTCTATGACTTTACATGACTTTTTTACATTATTGAATCTACCGATAGGAACATAGAGGTATGACATGACTCAATTACATTACAGATACTTCCTAGAATAAACATCGGGGTACAATACATAAGATATACAAGTGAATACATTCCAAAGTTACAAATACATCAACAAACCTTTGCACCTCTTGAGCTCATCCATAGTGGCATTGCTTTTCCTTTCCATAATATGTCCATGATTCAATCCAAGCATGTCCTAACCTTTAGACATCACTTTTCCAGATACTATTGGGTTTACTTCCTTAAACTCAAGTCTTGATTTTTTTACCTCTTCAATGTTTTTAAATCCTTGGTTGAGAACAAGTATGGGATGAAACTCAAGATCCTGATATATGACAATGGTGGTGATTATGTCAAGTCTTATTTCATTCAATATTGTGAATATGCAGGTATCCAGATGAAACATTCTATTCCTTACACACCTCAGCATAATGGTATTACTGAGAGGAAGAATATATCCCCAAAGGAGATGGCTACTTGTATGATGGATTCTAATACTTTTCCAGCAAAGTTTTGGGATGAATCTATAATTTTTGCATCCTACATATAGAATAGTGTTCCTCAGAAGGAATTTCTTGGAATCACTCCTTTCTAATCTTAGAGTGGACACAATCCTAATGTGTCTCATTTTAGAAATTTTGTCTCAAAGGGAGGGGCTAGAATTTAATTAGACAAGAGGAAGGAATTGAAACCCCAAAGTCAAGAGTTCCTATTTGATGGGTATTCTAACTATTACAAAGGTTATAATATTATAAACTTGAGAAATAAAAAATTATTTATTGAAAGGAGTGTTCAGTTTGAAGAAGAGCTTATGCCAATAGTAGAAATTAGAGATTCCTCTTCACCACCTCCACCTTTTACTGTAAGTGAAGAGCTTGATAAGTTTTTTTTATTCTTATTTCCCATTATTAATATTTAATTTCATATCCTAACACACACACAATCCCAAAGTGGTTAGAAAATACGATTCATGCAGTTGGGGAAGTAGATGGGAATCTTAGTGATCCTAGGAGGACTATATCTCAATTCGAGAGTTCCCTTTCTATCAAGGATCCTTTATTTGATGAAAAGTGTGATATAATTATTGAATCATACCCAGAATCATATTACTAATAATAATAATATTGAATATGGAAAACAACAATGAAGGAAAATTACCATTCACTCCAAAAGAATGAGACATGGGAACTAAACAATCTCCCACCACAGAGAAAGCTAGTAAAGTGAAAATGGGTATTCAAGACAAATTTTTATATTGATGGATCTCATATTAAGCATAATTGATATTTAGTGGCCAATTTATTCTCCCAATTCTAAGTAATTGACTACAATGATACCTTTGCACCAGTGGCAAAGTTGGACTCCATAAGACTAGTTTTGGCAATTGCAACTTCCAAGCAGTGGGAGGTACATCACATGGATGTGAGGAGTTCATTTATACATGGATATATGAAAGAATAATTATATATGAATAATACAATTTTTTTTTTACTAATCCATCTCTTTTTCATAGGTTTAAGAAATCATTTTGTGGGCTAAAACAAGCTCCCAGAGCTTGGTATGTCAAGATTGATGGATTTTTTCTATCACTGAACTATTGTAGAAGAAATTATGGTCCAAATTTATATTTGAAGTTGATTCATGGTTATTTAATAATTATTTCATTTTATTTGTATTACCTAAAAGTTCCAATAAATAATTTTCCTCTTTGAAAAATGAATTGAACCATGCGTTCTCTATGACTGATTTGGGATCGTTAAGCCATTTTTTGCAGATTGAAATTTCTCGATCAAATATTGGAATAAAGGTAAATTAGTCCAAGTATGCTTCATATTTATTAAAAAAATTTAACATTAAGTATTTCAATCCAGGAAAGACTCCTTTCCTTTGAGGATTTAAGCTTGAAGAAGCATAGTCAACTCCATTGGTAAACAACACCCTGTATAAGGAACTGGTTGGTTATCTTATTTATTTGAATCATAATTGACCTGATATTTATTATGTAGTGAGTGTCGATTACATACACATGGATCAACCTCATGAAAACCATTGGAGGGAATCAAAGAGAATCCTAAAATTTGTACAAGGAACAAGAACTCATGGGTTTCAATATGTTGCAAAATCTGACTTAGAGTTAGCTGGTTTTAGTGACTCTGATTGGGTAGGTGATAACATTGATAGAAAATCAACTTATTGATATGTTTTATGATTTAGAATGGACCAATAATATATTCAATAAGAATAAAATTTTCAATTTGACTTTCATCTACACAGGCAAAATACAGAGGAGTTGTCAATGCATGTACTCGATATTTGTGGTTGTAGAGTATACTTGGAGAGATTGGGATCGAGTCTGAGAATTACATAGTCATATATTGTGACATAAAAATTAAAATTAAAATATCATCTGATCTAGTATTGAGGAAGTAAACAAAACACATATATATTCATATGCACTACATCATAGGACTTGTGAATGATGGGGTCATTGTTCTGTATTATTGGGCAGCATCTAAGCAAGTTGCAGATATCTTCACCAAGGTATTTTCTAAGAATAATTTCAGCAGTCTCAAATAACTACTTGGGATAGCTTATCATGTTGTAAATACTAACTGAATACAAAATTTCTTACAGTTTTGTTCATGTCCATGTTTAGAGGAGGATTTTCCCTTTGTGGTTTTTCCTCTTTCATTGTTTTGTATGGATAAGCAGTATGCAAAGGGTGACTAATCCTTGCTGATATGCCCTATATCTCTGATATATTAATAATAGTTTACATAATTCAAGATTAAAAGGGGCTGTTGTAATAAAAAAAAAACCATTCCCATTCTTAGGATATAAAATTTAATCACTTTGGTTAAATTCATAGGTCCTACACTTATTGGTTGGTATCCACCTGCATTTTTGTGGTAAAAATTGCAAAAAAATATTCCACGGTCACTTTGCAATATTCTATATAATATTTTGACAAGCCATAAGACTACACAATTTAGGAAGAGTGCATTCTTGCCTTATCCAAGGTTTCCTTCTTTTTCAACAGTTTTAAGGAAAAATATAAAGCTAGTTTTAAGGAAAATTTCCTTGTTTTGTAACAACTCACCCTCCTTATTTTCCTCACCTAAAAACATTATTTAGTCCACTTTCCTTCACTTATAATCTGTAACAACTTATTCATCCAATTCGTGATCCTCTTGACATATTAGGAAAGTGTTTTATGCACATATGGGGGATTTTGACTTGTTTAGTAAGCCTGCTTTTGTACTGATTTGAATGGATTACTTATCCATTTGAATCCTTGATGTATCTACATGTTTTTAAATCCTATTTATATATAAATTTGTCTTGTATAAATTAATATAACAAAAAAAATTGTCATTCACAATAGTCAGCCTCCTTTTGACCATATCTTGCATATTTTTCAAGTAATTTTGTGAGTTCAATTGATCTAAGATTGGGATTAATTTCCACATTTAGGATCTATTTTTATGCAATAATTGGGAACTATAACTTAAATAATTGTCATATACCCCCCTTATATATGGAATGTTGGCCTAGAGATGGTCTGATCTTTACTTAGCTTGTTTTAATAATGCATCTCACTATTTTCCCTTTTGCAAGTATGATTAAACATGGATGATGGTGAATTATTGTTTCATGGTGGAATTAAAGTATTTTAAACCTAATATTCCTACTTAGTTTTGTTATAACATAGCATTGTAAATGCTTGGTTACTATAGTTCTTGCATGAGTTACTAACCCCTCTATAGGTTGCAATGTACAATGGACATATTCGTTGATGGTATGTGTTTAATATTTTATGCTTTATAGAATCTTAGTAACTTGTAAAATAACTAATGGATTTGATATGAGTTGAACCTCATTCTTGAGGCACTTTATAACTTAGTATAATGTATCTGTATCAAGGTGTCATTTTAACTTTGTTGATCATGTTTTCAAACCTACATTCTTATGTTCAATTATTCTCATGTCCTTTCAAATATATCCCATGTTAAAGGGTAGGAGTTTCATGGCTTATTTGTTTCCACATTGATAGACATTTAATATAACTAATAATGTACATTGGTAAATTTTCCCCAATCCCTCATTTTTCATTTTAATTTTTTCTCTTTTCGTTGTTCATAGAGAGAAGGAGGTCTAATGCTTTAACATGCTCATATGATTTTAATTATGTTATTATGTATGGTGGGTTGGTTTGGTGTGCTACCCAACACTATCGTGGCATTCTTGGCTCTTATGTAGGTGATTCCTAAGCTTCGTTACTCATAAATGCAAGGTTCTGCTCAGGTATTTCTTCCCTATCATATTTACTGTTGGTACAATATCGTATTTTGTATAACACTTACTGATTGCAACCTAATTCCTATGGAAAGTAAAGAAAGTATGGGTGTGAGGGTTAGGGTTCAACATCAACCCTGGGTAATCTTCATTCTTCCTTTAGCCATATTCCATTTGTGGAAGAGGTAGTTTGGTTGTTATGTCTATCATTTTGTCCCTATATTTTATTTTAGCAATGCATGGACTAAGTTGTTATTCCTTCTTAGTGTCAGAAGGGTTGTGAAGGAGATTTTTTTAGTGATCCCATCCCTTGCGCAAGGTGTTTGAATTCTTATGGGACTGGTGTGAAATATTTGGAACTTTCCTATGGGATATATGAGATGTTAATATTTTGAGCAATAATGGAGATTCTTTAACTTTAAATATTTTATCAATGACATAATGAGGACTGCAGCAATTAACAATGAAATAACAAAATATAATTATCTACAACACAATATGTACCCTAGTGAAACTCCTCATAACAAAGAGGATGAAAAACACTAGTAGTTCTTTAGAATATAATATATAGATTACACAGAATAACTTTTACAACATAAGAAGTTTGTGTGATAAGATATAATACAAAACAATAGATAAGAGATATCTAATGTAACAACTGTTATGAACTTTCCATATTCCTATCATATTAATAATGAGCCATAGTGACTTCCATGCAAACCCTAGTCAATTTTTGCATGAGAATTATCCAAACATGCATTACAATTTTGAATTACTTTTTTGGGAATAATCAATCCACGCATCAATTCAATCATAGATATTAACTGATAGTTATCTATAATTGGAGTGAACTCAATCTCTAACTAAATACTGATGACTTAGTTAATAGTCTAACATAAGTGTCATACTGCAATAACTCAAGTGTCTCCTACAACCTTCTTTCTTAATTGAAGTGTCATCCTTTGATTAACTTAAGTGTCTTCTGTTAGTGTAACTAAAGTGTAAACAATTTAGTTTACCATTCCATATTTTTTTAATCATGGAGTTAACCATTATTAACTAAGTATTGTTGATTAATGAACACTGCGCTCTTATTTACTTGATTGAATGTAGATTATTAATAGTTTAACTGATGCTCTGAATAAGGAGCTGATTGTGGCATTCATATTTAACTAAATTTTTATAACTTGAGTTCACTTATTCATCTACATGGGAAAATTGAATTCTCTTTCTCTCATTATATCATTATTTATTATCTCTGTATGTTACCACATGATCTAGGTTTAATCATCTAACATATCATATTAGAATCAAAAGAATGATTACATGTTATGACCATATTATATTACCCAAGACCATATAGCCATATGATAAAGTAATTCACTCTAGAGGTGACGAGTCTCTAGAGGAGACTTCATATATTTATCCATCTCGAACAACCATGTTTATTAATATATCACATAAAATTTGTGCTCTAAGAACTCAATCCCATATACTAACATATATGAGAATATTTGACTTGATATTACTCACAAGTCTGACTTGATATTACAAACAAGTCTATAGTCACGGGGGCATCACCTAGGGACCAATATGATATCACATCCGTTCATATTGGGGGGGGGTTAAAATTAAAAAATTAAAAATCAATATATTGGGGGTATATTAGGGGTAAAAAGGGGTTTCCTTTTACTATTTAAATATCCAATATGTTGGGGTATATTTTATTCAACATTCCTGCCCGCACCGTTCACCAGTCCTCCAAGCCTGCTAGGTGCCTACGAGCTGCTTCTGCTTGTGGTATGAGTGCACCTGCACTAAGCCAAGGTGCCTGGGAGCTGGGTCTACTTATGGTATGAGTGCACCTACATGTGGTGTGTAGATTTTTCAAGTGGTTTTCTCCATCATTTTGCTGGGTTTTCTGGATAACAAGGGTGTGTCGGTCCTTGGGTTTTCTCCATCATTTTTCTTGGTTTTCTGGATAACAAGGTCATGTTGCTCCTTGGGTTTTCTATGGGTTTTCTCCACATTTTCTCCATCATGTTTTTTGGCTAGATAACAGGGCGGTTTTTCAAATCGAAGCAGTGGTAGCAGTGTTTTCTGGAAAACGAGGGCATTTATTCACTGTCTTTTGGTCGTGGGTTTGTGGTTGGTTTCTCTGGTGCTGGAGGTGGCATGTTGGAGAGACATTGCATAGCATTATTGGAGGTAAGCTGTAGTGTGTTTAATATTTGATGAAAAATTCCTTCGGTTGAATGAAAAGTTATCCATCCAGGTCTCGAACTTGCATTTTGCTTTAGTAAACTTGAGTAAATTAAGAAATCCCATAGCCTTTGGCCTGTGCACTTGAATCTCACTTGAATATTCAAATAGACTTTCAACTCTAAGGTGGAAGGGGCTTTAATGTCTCTATGATCCCTCAAGCTGGCAAGATGCATAGCTTTGATATCGCTGTAATGTCTCTAGCTTGAGGCGGTTGATTTCTCGGTTCGTCATTATAGACTTGGAATACAATTCTTGATTTTATTGAACTCAAATCCCAAAAATACATACACTATAGTTAAGAAAATAACAAGAATAATTCCACTGTTGGAACAACATTTAAATCAGCATGTACAGTCTGGCTTAAAAATGTGGTTCCATGTGCCTTAATCTTCCAACAAACAACAACTTTCTGAGGATCTATGATAATATTGGAATTGTAACAACAACTCTAAATACTAATAACACAGCTTCTGTACAGCTGTAATAGTGGCACTAACAAAGTAAAACAGCTCTGATTTATTTATTTTTCCTTACCTGTAGGTTAGGAAGAGTGTTGCAACCCCTCCTAGTATTAAAGTTTTAAACAATCCTCCTAAAGCCATGGCTTGATGGAATTTTTGGCACTAACCATTGGTAGATACAAATCAATGATCCCAAGAGTATATTGCAGCCCCTCTCCTAATTATAAATTGTGCCATTTTGGTTGGGAACTTTTGTCAAACAATTTGGCAAAATGTTCTAATACCACTGTAGTCTCCCAAATGGATATAGGCTGATTTTTCTGTGTTTAGTTTATGTGACTGTGGCTATGATTTTATGCTTGTAGTTTTTAGTTTTAGTGTATAAGACAATTCCAGAATGTAGCTTGGACACAACAATAATTCTTAGGTGGACGGTTCTTTTCGACTACAGTGCATCTATCCATCTGTATGTTTGTCTTATGCCCGTACCCCCAAGGTTGGTTCAATTTTTTTTGAAGATTTATAGGTACGGAACCTACAGTAGAAGAGAAGATAGCGAGTGAAGACCTAAGTTTAGGCATTGAGAGAGCTCAGAAATGGTAATCATTCTAAGTTATAATTTAGAGAAGACCATTCTCGGTCGAAAAGGTTTTAAGTTTATTGGAAAATCCAATCCCAAGAGTGTCATAATTATAAGCTCAATTCTGAACATTAATGCAAACAATTATGAATTATAAATACTATATAATCCCAACTCCCATGTGGGCGTGTCCTATTAAGAGGTGGATTGCAAGTTTTCATTTCAGGATTTCAGTAGTGTATCAATTTTATTTTTGATTGGGAAATATATGTGAAGTAGCTAGCTAT
>LPNX010579421.1:716734-840744 GCA_001517045.1 Pseudotsuga menziesii
CCGAAATTCATTAAAAAGCTGGAGGAAATCCCTGAGATCGCCCTTCCTGAAGAAAAACCAATGAAAATTTCCCTGTCTTTGGATAAGCGAGGTCTAGTGGGTCAGTTCATGGGTCTCTAGCCATCCACCAAGACCACAGATGACTGGATACAGAGGAACTGGAAGCCCAACCTGAAACATGGGGTAACCTGCTACCCAGTTGGGAGAGGGTTTTTTGTCTTCGAATTCATATCAGAAGAAGACTGGGACTTGATTTTTAGAAATGGCCCCTACTTCATGGGGATGCAGGGCCTTTACTTGAACAAATGGTCACTGGACTTTGGCCCCACATTCAATCTTCCCAAAGAGGTGCCGGTGTGGGTCAGGCTCCCCAATCTCCCGTTGCATTGCTGGGACTTCGAATCATTGCAAAGAATAGGAAACGAAATCGGCTGCTTCATTGACAAAGCAGACAAAAAAGGACAATATACATGCGCCAGAATATGTGTTGAAGTGGACCTTAAAGCCGGCCTCCCGGAGGCAGTAAAGCTATCAGTTGGATCTTGGACCCTATTACCAGAAACTAGACTATGAGCACCTGCCATTCAAGTGCAGAAATTGCCAAGAGCACGGTCATTTCCAAAGGCACTGCCCCAAAGTAGCCGAGGAGAAAGAAGATGCAGAAGGCTGGCAGAAAGTTAAGAAAGGGAAAAACCCTAACAGTACCAAAAGCAAGGAGAAAGCGACCCAGGAACCACCAAAGGGAAACAACTCAAAATCCATCCCCCAAGGAAGCCCCAATGAAGCCCAAATTCCTACCAGCGCTCTAGAAAAAGAAGAAGTTAGGGCATCTCAAGGCCCAAGTAGCTCGACCACCGACCCTGCTATCCCCAGTCCGTCAAAAGAACCCATAAGTCTGGGATCTGAAATAGGAGATGAATCATCAGAGGAAGGAGATACTGAAGTTAGCAGCCCATTAGGCACCCCAAATCAACCAAAGCGAGGATGGAAATCTGAGAAGAAAAGAAGGGAAGAGAAGTCCTATAAGGATGTGGTCCAAGGCTCACAGCATACCATACCAGAAATGATGAACACCAGATCTGGAATGAAAATTGGGAAAAACCCAAAAGGGGGTCACCCCCCTCAACCAGGTAAATAATGCAGTACGTCTCCTGGAACTGCAGAGGACTTGGCAGCACCATAAAAGAAGAATACATAAGAGATTTAGTAATAACAATGATGCTGGAAGTCCTCCTAATCCAGGAGATGAAGTTGGAGGAGGAGGCTCTTCTCCAAGCTAGTAACGCATTCTGGAAGAAAGGCCCAGGAAGGGCTATGAGTGCAAGAGGAGCATCGGGAGGACTGGCAACATTCTGGGACTCTTCAAAGCTCGGTCTTGTAGAAGAAGAAAGAACCACTCACTGGTTATTCACAAAGCTGCTCCACAAAGAATCCGGCCACTCTGTAAGTATTTTTAATATGTATGTTCCTGTTTTGCATGCTGAGAAAAAAGAGTGCTGGGACTCCTTAAAGATTTATCTCAACCAGCATAACCCTAAAAATTTAATAGTTGCCGGGGACCTAAATGTCACTCTTTCTTTAACCGAGAAAAGAGGGGGCTCAATTGTCCGGAACCCTGCAAGAGAATGGGTGGAAGACTTGATGCTAGATTGGGATCTTGAAGATATCATCCCAGACAGTGGAAAATTTACCTGGTCCAACAAAATATTAGGGCCTGGCCATATTGCTACTCACCTAGACTGCTTCCTTATCCATTCCTCTTTCCTTACTCTTGGGCTCATGGCGAATTCCAAGATCCTCCTGCACTATACTTCTGACCATAAGCCTATCTCTCTTTCCCTCTTCCCATTGAAAAAGTTAGGTCCGATTCCCTTTCGGTTCAGCCCAATCTGGGTAAATCTAGACGGCTTCCATGATATCGTGTCCAACTCCTGGAAAGCTCTTGTTCTCGGCTCCCCCTTCTATGTTTGGGAGAGTAAACTCAGAAGACTAAAAGCTGATCTGAAAGTCTGGGCCAAAGGGCTTAGATCCCCTATGGATGAAAGGAAAAGAGCTCAGAAGGCTCTGGAATGACATCAACGAGTCTTGGAAGAGTCCCCAGTCACTCTTGTCTTCCTTAACCAGGAAGCGGATCTTCAAAGGAATTATCACAAAGCTTGTAGAGATGAGGAAATTTACTGGAGAACCAAGTCAAGAACTCTTTGGCTCCAAGATGGAGATAAAAACACAACTTTTTTTCATAAGCAAGCTCAGGCCAGGCAACTCTACAACTCCATCAATGAAGTTCAAATGCAAGACCATGTTCTAACAGATTTCAATGAAATCAAGGAGGCTGCCCACTATTATTTCAAAAATATTTATGTTGCTCCAGATTCGGAACCGGTAGACTCTAAGTCCTACCCTCTATCAGAGATTCCAAACTTAATTAATGATGAGGACAACCAGGTGCTGAACAGCCCTGTAAGCATCCGAGAAATCAAGAAATCCCTCTTTAAAATGGATCCGGACAAAGCTCCTGGGCCAGATGGTTTCACAGCCCGCTTCTTCATTTCTTGCCGGGACATCATCAAATCAGATTTGTACAGAATGGTTAAGAAGGCTCAGAATTGCTCCAAGCTGGGGGGCAGCACCAATTCCTCATTCTTGGCCCTCATCCCAAAAGAAAAAGGCGCCAGGAATTTCAGCATATTTAGACCTATATCCCTCTGTAACACGGGGTATAAAATCATTACCAAAATTATGGCTAACAGACTTAAAAAATTCCTGCCAAAATTGATCCCGGAAAATCAAGGTGGGTTTGTGAAAGGTAGACAAATCCTGGACAATATTATTCTAGTCCAAGAAGCCATTCAAACCAGCTGTAGAAAAAAGGAAAAGGGCATGGTTGTCAAGCTGGATCTGGCTTGTGCCTTCGACACAGTCAGGCACGATTTCCTCTTTGCAGCCATGAGCAATTTTGGCTTCAATCAGAAGTTTATTGTCTGGGTTAAAGCTTGCATTTCATCCCCTTGGATCGCCCCGTTGGTCAATGGACAACCCACCAGCTTCTTCAGGGCCTCAAGAGGCCTGAGGCAAGGCTGCCCTCTTTCCCCAGTGCTCTTTGTTGTCCAAGCTGCTGTGCTAAGCTTTGAACTGAACAGGAATCTCCAAAATAGAGCTCTCTCAGGCATTAGAGCAGTCCCAAAGGTTAAAGATGTTAACCACACCCAGTTTGCAAATGATACCCTGTTATTGGGTGCTGTCAATATCAGTACAGCAAGCAAATTCAAAGCAGAACTCAACTTCTACAAGAACAGCTCCGGAAGTGAAATAAATTACCAAAAAATCAAGATTTACGGGTGGAATTGCACTCCCCAGGAAATTCTGGAGATATCCCGAATTCTAGAAATGGATGGCCTCTCAGCTTGGGATACCTTTACATATCTGGGTATTCCAATTTTTAGAGCCTCGCCTAAATTTATTCATTGGATGCCCATGCTGGACAAGCTGAAGAACAAAATCCACGCGTGGGGAGTAAAATGGCTCAACAAAGCTGGAAAAGTAATCCTAATGAACTCGGTCCTGGCCAGTCTTCCTATCTTCCAGTGCTCTGTTCTTCTTGCTCCCAAATCCATAACAAACAAGATAAATGAGCTGCTCCGGTGATTTCTCTGGAAAGGTGGCAGAAACAATGAAAAGAAGCTACATCTGGTGAGCTGGGACAAGGTCACCAAGTCAAAAATGGAGGGGGGTCTTTAGATTCGAGATGTGTCCACCCGAAATCTTGCCATGGGTGGCAAAATTCTCTGGAATATGATCTTCGGAAAAAGAACATGGAGCAAACAAATTCTTAAGAAAAAATACTTCACAGGAGACAAAGAAAGATGTTTGGAAAGAGCCACAAAAGTGCAGAAAGGATTCCGATCTTCTCTCTCTGCAAAAAGGATATCCCGCATTTCATCTCTAAGCTCACTTGGATCCCAGGAAATGGTGAAAAAATCCACATTTGGAATGACTCCATTCTTGGAGACTAGCCTCTTAATGGAGTCAGCTATCTGGGGAAAATTAAAGAATGGCTCACAGCCAATAATCGCAGCACCCTGTGGAATATTTCATCTTGGAAAAATGATGAAAATGAAGCCTGGGATTGGTGGAATTTGGGTGGTTACCCAATTGAGCTTTAGGAGGAAGCGCTCATTTTGCTGGATCACCTGTAGGGGAAATCGCCTTTAAGTGCCAGAGCAAGAGGCAAACGTGGCTGGGGCTCTCGATCTGGAGTTTATACTGCTGCTGCTGGCTACGTTGTAATTATGGAAATTCCTTGGGTGCCTCCAAATCCTGGACCGTGGAAAAGCCTCTGGAATTATCAGTCAATCCCAAAAATTGATATTTTCATTTGGACCGTGCTCCATAACGAAATCCTGACCACCGACAACCTCAGAAGGAAAGGTTAGGGACTGCCTTCACGCTACCCACTCTGCTGCTATGATGAGGATAATGTAGAGCATATTTTTATCTACTGCGACTTCACCAAGGAAGTCTGGAAAACCATTCTCTGGCCAATCACTGTCAATTTACCAGATTCAATCATGGAGCTCATCAGCTCCTGGTCTTTCCTTTCTCCTTTTGACTTGAGGAAAAAAAATATTCTCAAGACCATGTGGATGTGGATCCCCAAATTTGTTTTCTAGAAAGTATGGTTGGAGAGGAATAATAGGGTCTTTAAAGAGACTAGCAGACTTCCTATTCAAGTGGCTGTAAAAGCTAAGATCATGCTTGCTGAAGCTCTAAACTCTAAACCAGATTTAAGCAACATGGAAACCATCTCTGGTTTAGAAGAGCGCTGGATGAAGGAGTTCCATCTGAATAATCAAAGCCAGGGAACCAGCAAACCTCCACAAAAGGTGAATTGGGAAATTAGACTTGAAGAACAGGATTTCATTAAGTGGAGATCAGCTCTCAACGAATGGTGTCTCTTCTTTGACGGGGCCTCGAAAGGGAATCCCGGTCAAGCTGGGGGAGGAGGCATCATCATTGAACCTTCTGGCAACTGTCATCTGTCCTATGCTTGGGTACTTGGCCTCGCCTCCAATAACCAAACCGAGTATCTGGCTTTGTGGCAGGGACTCAATCAAGCGAGGAAGCTGAATATTCAAAGGATCAATGTCTTCGGCGATTCTAGACTGATTATTAAAGCTCTTCGCGCTAAGAAAATGCCAAAAGATATCAATCTCGCCCAAATTTACAGGAAAATTCTTCTTCTCTTATCTCATTTCATATCTGTCAAAGCCTTTCATGTTCTAAGGAATTTAAATGGTCTGGCGGATGCTGAAGCCAATCGGGGAAATCGGCTGAATAAAAGCTAGCTGATAATTAATGAAGAAATTTCAAACGTCATGACCCCCTAAGGATTAAGCTGACTATGGCTGTTGGAAGCAGACCTGTAAATTTGAAAGAGGCTAAATTGATGAGGTCAAACACAGCTTTGTCTCAGGCAGCAAGATGAAGAGGAAGCCCAGGAAAGTTCACTGGAACAAGCAGTGTAAGGCCTAGGCAACCCTTTTGCCAGATTCTCAATAAAATTCTATCTGTTTTCGTAAAAAATATATATATATATATTTTTCAAAGCTTAAAGGAAAAATTATCTGACATTAGCGAGTCAAGGAATTATACATAGTATTTTAGATTTCTGTAATTTTATGCAGGTTCGGTTCCTGAATGGCGGCTATGGGGCTACTGGATCTCACCATTATCCTATACAGAGACAACAATCACATTCAATGAATTTATTTATCCCTAGTGGGAAAAGGTGTAGATACTAAGCTGATATCATGATTAATGCATCCCTCTGCTCCCTATTATGACAATTTTTCCTTTTAAAGGATTTAGTTTCCTTTGATCAAATTTCTGACATTGGCATTAAAGTTTTGATGATTGAGAAACTTTGATACATCTGGTGAACCCTATTTTTTGTTGGTAACCATTCTCTTCAAACATGACTACTGGCCAATTTGTTCTTCATAGTCATGGTATTTTTGGGAAAGCCCACTTCTACTAGATTAGTGTGTGTACTATAATTGGATTTATAGTTCTCTTTAATATTTCCTGACACTTGCATTGACTTATTTGAATCGTAATTCCTCCTATGCAATCTGATAAAAATCCATTTTCCTTCTCATGTTTTGGAGTTCATGTAACTAAAAATAATTAGAATTGTTATTATTGTGCAGCTATTAGGAAGCCTCCATCATTGATTTCTAAGTAGAAACTTAATGAAATCCAAGATAGGAAAGGGGTGTTGAAAAAAGCATGCCATTGAACAATTAGGAACCAATATTTGTACCTCATTCTTTTCCAGCTCGAAGAGCTACAATTTTTGGTAAGAAATAATAGACTTATTGAAACAGGGGTTGCTAATGTGGTAAACCAAATTGTATTAGTCCAAATCCATAAATCAAACAAAAAGAATGAAATAAAGGTTTAATTTTTGAAGAGAGTATTTATATTTCAATCCTATTTTGTTTCCACCACTTTGATTGCATATTTTTCCTTACAGTTGAATTCCAAACCATCAACATGTCCATTGAATCCAAAAGAAACAAAAGGATTCATACAACAATGTATTCTTATGCACGTGAACATCCTAAGAGAGGAATGATCCTACCTTTCTTTCCACTGGCCATATCCTTTAGACATGTATAGTATTTTGTCGACATGCCAGCGGTATGACCTACCTAAACTTTGGTGAATAATCTCCACTATTTGAGCTTGACATATAATTTTAAGAAACCATAATTTAAATGCATACCAAATGGAAGGCCTTTGTGCAATATTGTAGAAAAAACTGAAAACTTTTAACGTTTACTCTGACTCTAGTAGCTTTCAAGTAACACTGAGCTGAATGAGAATTTCCCAGGACCTATGAAAATTCTATCTCCCGATTCTCATTTTGATCTGGGAAATAGGAAATGAAATCGTTAGGAGCTATATAGAAGCAGCTCCAGCTGCTGAAAGATGTAATAGGGGCATTCAGGCTAGGCATTTTAACTGCATTAATGGGTCTTAGTGCTGCTGGAAATACAACTCTCATGGATGTGCTATCTGGAAGAAAAATGAGAGGTTATATCGAGGGGGATATACATATATCTAGCTTTCCAAAGGTACCGAGACATTTTCCTGAGTTTCAAGTTATTGTGAGAAAAATGATATTCATTCTCTTCAGATAACTGTACGAGAGTCAGTAATGTTCACTGCTTACTTGCACCTTTCACTAGAAATAGATGCCAAGAGAAAGCAGGTAAAATTTATGATTATTTTATTCCTAATAATATACTCCTGAGGCAACTGAAATGTTGACATCCAACTATTGAATTTAATATAATTTCTTCTTTCATTTGTAATCTCGGGTTTCTTAAAATTGAGATTGCTCTATTTAACATTTGTTTGTGGATGAAGTGATGGAGCTTATAGAGATTGATAGCTTCAGAGACACATTGGTGAGTCTTCCCGGTGTGAGTGGTCTGTCAACTGAGAAATAGAAGAGACTAACCATTGCTGTAGAGCTTGTTGCAAATCCCTCAATCATGGATGAGCCGACATCTGGTCTGGATCCTAGAGATGCAACTATTGTGAGGTGTGCAGTTAGGAATAGAGTGTAAACAGGCCGAACGGTATTCTATACACAGGTCTTTCCTTGAAGCTAAATTTGAAACATCTTTCTTTTTTGGAGAAGGAAACATTGGTGCAGTCATGCTCTATAGCTTTTGTTCTTCCATTTTTGGATCAGCCAATGATTCAGTAGATATTTTATCCTATGCACTCCTCTCATCCTTATCTCCAATATTCCATTTATCCATATGCTTAGAGGACATTGAATATTCAAACCATGGATCCATATGCTTCTTCTCTACCCATTTAGCAGGTTCTGAATAAAACCTTATAAAGGATTTATATGAATCTGAAGACACCATAGGTTTCTTACTACCTCTTATTTCTGTTGCTTCTTTTTGGATCAATGTGTCTACTTTGACACATTCCTCATTTCACTTAACTGACTTCTTGTCATTATCAAAGCATTTATTATAATATTTTCATCTACAAAAATCTTGTATGCATCATCTTGTCCAATCACACCAATTGCTACTGGATCCACTAAAGCAGTTGCATCCTCTACAACACATGCATACATAGCTTCCTAAGCCCGGTGACGTCGTTTTACCGTCATTTTGAGGGAGGCATGGCAACTTCATCACTCGGTAGGATACTTCAGAAATGATATTTATCAGCCTTTGGTGGCAAACACATAGGTATTTTCATAAAAATTGAAGACATATGTTCATGTGGAAAATCACCTTCAATTTCAAGACTATTAGAACTTAAGATATTCTTAGTTCTCAAATGGCATTCATTTATGGCATCAACCTTTCAAAGCTAGCCAAGACTTGGTCCATAACCCAACTATAACAGAACTTGTGAATATTTTTAGTGGATTTGGAATGTGAATTTACTGAAATTCCTTTTGAAAAAGACATTTTAGAAGATGATGCTAATGCAAGTCTTTAATTGTTGCCAATGGGTTTTTAAACGTCCATCCTCATCAACTGTTAATCATTTTAAAATTCGGAGTATTTATGTGAGACATGATGAGCATGTGACCATTGAATAATTTCCTGAAAGGGGTGCACTCTATATGCAATGTTACAAAATTTTAAACACAACGTTGTATGTTTTCATCTTAAGCTATGTTCTTTTTCAGGCACCTAGAAAAAAATGTATTTGTTGTATATGTGCGGTTAACACACTATCAATGTTAATCCTATCAGAGGTCATCCACTTGTTATCCCTAGATAGCACTTTGATTTGAAATTTTTCACATTGTATTGTTTTTCCTTAAGATTTCATCTTGTGCAGGAACCTGGAAAAAAATGACAAACTAGTGTTAATTTAGGAAATGAATGTGATCTTTGTGGGTGAAGGAGTGTGCATCCAGAATATGTTAATATAATTATAACTTCGGAATGTATTCACTTGTATTTCTTATCTATTGTAACCCAATGTTCATTCTGGGATGTATTGTAATGTATTTCAGTCATGTCATACCCTGATGGTTATTCCAGGAAGTTTCTATAGTAAGAAATTCATGTCAAGTCATTGTGGGTAACCCTCCTATTGGTCAAGGGTTAAATTCCCCACAGTTGTGGGGCCCTTGGGTTATTAGACTATCCTAGTGAATTCAACCCTAGGTGAGTCATTGTAAGTTGGGGAAACAGTCCCCACCATTGCGTTACCCTCCTATTAGTCAGAGGAGGCAAAGTCCCCACAAGTGGTGGGGCACTAGGGTTATTATACACTCCTAGAGATGTCGACTCTAGTAAGTAATTGTTAAGTGAGGGCGACATGTTGGAGTGCACTTTAAGTGAATGAAAGAATATAAATAGAGAGTGAGAGCCTCTCTATTTATCGCTTGAAACACTCACACTCACTCATTGGGGTGCATGAGTGAGAGAGGAGAATCTCTCTTAGTGTGAGAGAGAGAGACTGCTGCTGTTGGGAGATCATCTTTCTGTTTTGGGATTTTACTGTTTTGGTGATGATTCTATCTTTGAGGAAGTTGTGTGGTTTTCTCCTTTATGGTTTCCCCGAGGAAAATTCTTTGTGTCTCTTGTCTCTTGTGATGTGCTTATGTTTTGTTGATGTTCTTGTTATTATCTTAGTGAAAAGATCCTAAGATCATAATGCTAGCTTATATGATGAAAAACTAACATGGTATCAGAGCTAACCTGAGAAGAAGACATTGTACAGCTACAAAATCTAGGGCTTCTTAATTTTTGGGTCTCTCTCCACAATCCATCAGCAAAAGTATTCTAGGATGACTCTCCATTGAAGGGCGAATCTTTCTGTCGAAGCGGAATTTGATTCTGAGAATTTTCAGTTTTCGATGCGAAAATTAGGGATTTCTACAGAAGAGGAATTTTTTGAGTGAGACTGGCATAGGATTGTTCTCCTCATCAAAACCGAAGTGTAGAGACCTGGATCAGGAAATTTGGTTGGGTGAATCTTCGGGAAAGTCAAACCCTAGTTTGACCCTAAGCTAGAAAAACCCTAAATACTAAAACTGCTAAGTTTTGGTAAATGCACTATATCCTGATATTGGCAAAGTCTCAGGCACTAAAATTTGCAGGGACTGAATATAAAATCTAGGTGCACACTTTATCCAAAATTCAGCCTCATATTCACTATATTCTGGGAGATACGATCCCTCCCAGTTAGGGTTCCAGCCTCTTCCAGAATCCATCCCTAAACAGGACACCCAGGGAGAATTGCAATGTCTTGGGCTACAGAGGTCCAAATGGAATTCCTGAAGATGTTCTAGAAATTGCACGGACTGTACTATCTGTGGTCCAAATATCAGACTCGGAAGATGAACCCGTGACACGTGGAATTCCGTACAACTTCACTGTTCTGAACAGGCTTGTAACAGGTCACCTTGGAAAAAGGATCATAAATCCAAAATGGTGAAACCAATTATGCTGAAACCTATGGTTTTGGATCAAGGACATGCGAGGTTAGCTCAGTACAAAATTTGAGACATAGAGGAACTGAAATTTCAGAGATATCATAGAAACAATAACAAGAATTTCTGCAGAAGAAATTGAAAAATTAGGGCTTCCTGTTCCGGGAGCTTCCCTCCACTGTTTTCAGAAAAGGAGTACATTGGAAAAATCCATTTGAAGAGGTCTATATGTCTATCCAATCAAATCTAAAAGATTCCAATTTTTGAAAATTAGGGTTTTTGTGACAAACCCTAGATCAGCCAGCTCCAGAACCAAGATGGACACCTTAAATCGGTAAGATCTAATCCTTTGCTATTTTCATTTGAGGTTCTCATTTCAAAAGTGACCTATCACATCAGCTTGATGATAAGCTTGGTGAAGTTGACAACTTCCAAGCATGAAAGTATATGATCTCTTTGAAGAAAATGAATTGGATACCTACATGAGTAGAAAGGTTCCAGTTCCAGATGGAGATGAGGCTCAAAGCCTTACTCAAGAAGAACTTGGTCAAGGCCAAGAAGATGATTGTTGATTCAGTCATGAATCAACTTGTATTACAAGTGTCTCCCCAAAGACACCAAAGATGTTTGATTCCTTAGCCAAGCTATTTTTAAGGGAAGAACATAAATCAGAATATGACTTTGAGAAAATAGTAGAAGGAAGTGAAGATCCAAAATGCAGAGAACATGTAGTCATACTTTACAAGGGTCTCTCAAATCAAAGAACAAATTGAAGCGGTAAGTGAAGAATGCAGAAGTGATGATGGCCACCTTGAATGGCCTCCTAGGATCATGGGATTCATTCATGTGAGGAATGTGTTCCAAAAGGAAGTAATTACTTTTAGCAGACTCTGAGAAGAAGAAGAAGATCGATTCATAAGAAGAGAAGGGAAGATCGAAGTAACTGAAGATCAAGCTTTCACCATACAATGAAGATCCCTTAAGCGATGAGGAACATGAAGATCTCAACTCTTGAAGAACTTCTTATCCACCATAGCATTTGGATAAGAAATGATGCTACCATGAATGAAGAAGATGATGAAGCTGAAGACTCAAGAAGGAGTATACCCATTAAACAAATAAAGATAAGTATTCAATTGTCATTTCATAATATTGTTTTGTTATGCATTTGTTTATATTCAGTTGATGTATTATGCATGATAGGATGTTAGCATTAATGATAGTATACTACTAATATGCATGTGATGGGTAAGTAGCTCATGGTGCAATACAACTCTCAATTGCTACTTATCTAGAATGAAACCTCTTCGCTGACATATTGGATTAGTGCACAATCACAATGTTGTCCTGGTAGAGATGGAAGGCATCTAGAAAGTTTTAGTGAGATATGGATGAATGTTGTATTGGCTAAATTAGTTGCATGAACATATATTTATGCATAAGTATTTTCCAATATGAATATTCCTTATGAAATATTCTAACCATACAAATGCATTTAACTTGTAGGAAAGATCTCATACATAATCGCCTACAGGCAAAGAAGAATGAAGACTTGTTCTAAAGAACAAGTGACAACAGTTCAAAGACAATGAAGAATATGAAAAATACAATGACATCATTGATACAGAACCTTCCAGCCATGAAGAAGTAACCAAGAAGAAATGGAATACCACTTCAAGAAGAATGATGTCTAGGATGCAGTATCAATACATGAAGGGAAGTTCGTAGCTCCATCATGCAATAGAGGGAAACATCGTGGGATACAAAGCAAGATTTGTAGCGCGAGGCTTCTCATGAAAAGAAGGCATAAACTACGAAGAGACATTTGCAGCTATTGGAAGTGAAGTCACATGACATGCATAATCATGTGTGCAAATGAAAGAAGGCCTTGTACGAGTTCAGAAGACACCCATGGGATAACACATACATGATGAGCTTGATGAATATCTTAACCTTTGCTACAAGGTTGATAAAGGATGACAAGCTCACAAGATGAATGTGAGAAGAACTTTTGAAAAAAATTTCAAAATAGAGGATCTTGGTATCCAATGATCCTAGATGGATACTACTTGTCACTCCAGTACAGAATATTTCAGTGCATAGAGTACAGAAGACAGAGGGAGTATGATGCTCCGCTTCATAGGGAGTGACTACAGAAGATCCCAAGGTTTGACATGGTACGACAGAATTGACAGCTTTCTATCCAGTTTGGGCTTTACCGAGAGTAAAGAAGATTCCAACCTTTACTACAAGGTTGAAGATGGCAACCCTGTGATGCTTCTACTATATGTAGATGATCTATTTGTGACAGGTATATATGGGTTGATTGCTGATATGAAGAGAAAGCTTGCTGTTGAGTTTGAAATGAAGGACTTAGGGATGATGCAGTGACTTTCTAGGTATGGAGGTGTGGCAGAGTACAGATGAAATCTTCCTTGGAAAAGGGAAGTATGTAGTAGAGATCCTAAAGAGGTTTGGGACGATGGACTGCAAGGCTATGGCTGCACCTATGGCATCGAACTTGAAGCTATTGAGTGTTACTTCATTAGAGACAGTTGATGCTATGATGTATCGTCATATGATTGGGTCATTGATGTACCTGATGAACACGAGACCAGCCATTTGCTTTGCCATGAACACCTTGAGCAAGTTCGTGACAAATCCAAGAAATGCTCACTTGATTGTTGCAAAGCATATTCTGAGGTACCTGAACGGTACAATTGATTATGGGCTCAAGTATGATGCGAATCAAAAGATTAACCTATAGGGTTATGTTGATTCATATTGGGCAGGTAGTGTGGCTGCGGAAGCTACTGTATGATATATTTGATCTCTAGTTGGATGCTACTTGTATACATTATGACAAGCAGAGTTGTGTGAATTTGTCAGAGAATCTGGTGTTCCATGACAAGTCGAAACATATCGATATCAAGTACCACTATATCAGGGATATGGTGCAGAGAGGAGCAGTGAAGCTCCAATATGTTGTGACAGAGGAACAGATAGATTATGTATTAATGAAGCCATTGGCTAGGATGAATTTCAAGTACTTCAGGAAGAAGCTTGGTGTTCTCCAGATCAAGGTTTCCTCCAAGGGAAAGTGATGAGTCCCAAAGCCATTCTGACGAGCAAGTCAGATGTAAGGGCTGATCCATTCTATCATGGTGATACGGTTGCTCCCTTCCATGATAGATATGAGATCTAGCCATTCTGTCGAGTAGGACAGATGTAAAGGCAATTGCCATTCTAGGAATGGAGGCACCTGGTCAGTTACTAGGAACACTCAGTGTAGGATTGAGTAGCCATTTTGATGTGATAGATGGATGTGTTCCCACTTGATCAGATGTAAGGGCTGAACCATTCTATCGTGGCTAAAGGATTAAGTTCCTTCCATGTCAGATGTGAGTGTTGGCCATTCTGACGAGCAGGTCGAATGTAAGGGCAACTGCCATTCTCTAGGAGAATGGAGGCACCTGGTCAGTTACTAGGTAGCTCAGTCTAGGAGGACTAGGGGCCATTCTGATATGACTATAGGATTGGTTCCTACAAGATAATATATGAGTGCAAGCCCTTCTATCACTGTGAGTAGGATGTGTTCTCACCTGGGTGGATGTAAGTGCAGAGCCATTCTTTGCATCATGTGTTGATCAGATGTAAGTGCTGAGCCATTCTTCGCATCATGTGTTGATTAGATGTAAGTGTTGTGCCATTCTTCGCATCATGTGTTGATCAGATATAAGTGCAGTGCCATTATCTATATCATGTGTTGATCTGATGTAAGTGAAATATCTATCTTCGCATCATGTGTTGATTAGATATTTTCCAATATTTTTTGAAAATAGGGGTATTTTTTCATATGCCACAAACAAACATGCTATGGCATGGTTTCACTAAGTGAAGACCCCATGTATATAGCGTTGATATTTCTTACAAGACTCTGGTCTTCATATTACTCAAAATTCCCAAATTTATATTACTCATAAGCTTAGATTGATATTAATCACAATATCATCTCCCTAACTGAAGGTCCATCTAATAGGGTACCATATATGAGAATACAACTTGATATTGATCACAAATCTACATTCTTGGGAATCCCTTATAATACTTTATAGTACGTGAATCACCACCTCAATCATATAAGCATATAGCTAGGAATTGATATGACTCAAGAGTCATGAGTTGATATTACTCACAATTCCAGAGAATTGCTCCTAATGTTATACAATCAATGCTCCCTCTATGCGATGGAGACATTTTTAGCTTTACCAGGAATTTCTTGCCATGCCAATATTATCTCATAATTATCTCAACTTCATCACTAACAGTTTCTTGTCCACAAATTTGCAATCTTCTCATCAGTAGTTATGTACTGAAATTTTATTTATATGATCATTATTATGATGAAGTGATACTACATCTCAATGTGTTTTATCATAACACATAGGGTTTTCCAGAAATATTGAATATTAACACCTAATAAATGTAGGTTCAAGTATTTCATCCTAGTAGGTAGCTTCCCAAGCTACACTACTCCTCAACAAGTAGAGCTATACACAAATCCACAATACACTTTTCTTAGTACTAGTTGAAATATACCTTGCTTTTGTAGTGCTAGCATCTCTTTAGCATTTGTAGTAGTAGTCGTAACATCCATGGATTATCTGAGAATAAAAATATAGATCGATAACAAAATAATATAATAGGTATTACACATATCAAATACAATAAATAACTTAACCTGATGTACCTCAAAGGTACTCAAACATATGCTTAGTAACAATCATAAAATGCAATAGGCCTGCTAAGTACTTTAAAAATACCAACCAACTACTTACACATAGTACCACCATCTGGATCTGATCCAAAATGCAATTTCTATAAACTATAAACTATGGATTTCACATCCGTCATATACAACAAAACACATCAAATGTGTAATATCATGTAGAAAGAAAGTCTAACATTTTCTTTCAATTTGGAACATTTGTTGACTTCTTGAATCTTCTAATATTCAATAAGTTTCCTATGAGATTTCCATCCTTGATGATGTTCTTTAGGGTTTTATCACTTTCATAGTCTTTCCATATTCTTCTCTTTATACCACATCACCCCAACTACTACCTCTCCAAGAGGTTTAACTATTATTTAATAGCTGAAACTATTACTCTTCTTAAGTATCAATAGTCTTTGAGACTTTGACGTGTCTTTGCTCATGTGGATTCTCTCAACAAGAAATCACTTCTCTTGGATGCATGTGCCATGAACCATGAATTACTAGTAGGTACTTTTTTCTACTGCTTCCTTTAAAGACACATCAATACCCCCTCTTCAATTGGAAGATTTTTTCTATACCAAGCTTGCCTTAGACAACAAATTACTGAGAATGTTGGAATTGCTTCTCATCTTTTGATATGTACCATGTCTCAAATATAAGTGACTAGGAACCTCATAAATATTTATTGCTTTACAACATGCTTTATCTAGAGTAACATATTAAATATTCCTTGATCAATCCACTAGTGATAATCGATATATCTTTGAAAGTTTATTTCAATGACCAAAACATATATGAGTCCACATACACTTGTACCAAGTAGGTATTTCAACACATGCCTTGTAGATGTCTATGTATAGACTACAAAGAATATAACTGATATGGGGACCTCTTACTAAGAAAATACATCTAAATTGACTTGAGATCCTCTAAATATGAAATAAGAATTAAAAAATTTCATATTTCTCTTCATATGCGTGGCCATCATTCTTTAATCATGTAGTTAACTTAAAATTTCATATTTCTCTTCATATGCATGTCCATCATTCTTTAATCATGTAGTTAACAATTTTTAATTAAATCTTTATGATTGATGATCACTTAGCTAAATGTTGATCATTAATAGTTCAATTGATGCTTAAACTTAAGCACTGATTGGTGCATTCGTATTTAACTGAAACTTTATGACTTGAGTTCACTTAGTCATCTACATTGGAAATTCGAATTCTCTTTCTCTCATAATCTCTTTATTGCTTATGTCTTTATCTTAGTGCATGGTCTATGTTTAATCATCTATCATATTATATTATACTTAGAATAATTGTCACATGCTATGATCACATTATATTACCCTAGACCATATAGTCATATGCTAAAGTAATTCACTCTAGAGGTGATCAATCTCTAAAGGACACTAATTAATAGCTTTATCGACCTCAAATGACGATGTCTAGTAATATACCCCATAACATTTGTTCTCTAAGGACTCCATCCCATAGAATAAAATATATGAGAATATTTGAATTGATATTACTCACAAGTCTCACTTGATATTACACACAAGTCTATAATATTGATATTAATCAGAACAACCAACTTGATACTACTTACAATCCTAGCTTGATATTACTGAGAAGATCACCTCCATAACCAAGATTCCATCTCATAGGGTACCATCTATGAGAATACTTGACTTGATATTAATCATGAGTCTGACTTGATATTACTCAGAAGTCTATAGTCTTGACAATACTCACAAGACTTTACATTATGTCCATAACCACCTCAAGCATATGAGTATATAGATAGGACTTGATATGACTCACAAGTTGTGAATTGATATTACTCATAGGTCTGGATAATGACTCATGATGCTATATAATCAACAAATTTGGCCATATTCCATTTGTGGGAGAGGTAGTTGGGTTGATATGTCTATCATTTTGTCCCCATGTTTGATTTCATCAATGCTTGGAATGAGTTGTGATGCCTTCTTAGAGTGATAAGGTAAAATATTCAAATCCACCTCTATTGGGAATTCATTCAACATCTTTTAACAAGTTCAGAAAATTTTCTTTTCGTATTGGTATCTAGTTGTATCGTCCAAGATTTGTTGTGTTTTACCTTTTTCAATTTGCAAATTTAAACAATTTTGTGAGAGACATAACTACGATACATCAATTAAAATGGATATAGGATCAATTGATATATTAGCTTCTATTTCCACCATGGTGGATTGATGGTGAACCTCTCTTCCCTCTAGAGAAACACAAATCCATGGTGTCCTTGCAACATTTTCCAATGTTGGTTATTCTTGTTGGTTGTTCATAATTTTGTTGTTTTTATGTGGAAAATCCCTGTGGTAATGGGGTCCTTAGCATCCCCAACATTTCACTTGTAGTGGAGTTGTTTTATCTCCCTCATTTATTGTTTGTTTTTTTACATCTTGCGCTAGCAGGCTTGATTTGGTACCATATTTGCCAAAATTTTGATTAGTTGAAAATTTGTTGTCATTCTTTTGATATGGGGGTGGTTTAAAACCTTTCGTTCTACTATCAACATAGTATTTAAACTTTATTTCTTCTTGTTTAGGTTTTTGGTCATATGTTTATTATGCCCATAATAGAGTGTTTCTTTGTATAAGGCTTCCTCCAAAGTATTGGTGGCATAAAATTCAATTCTATCCTTAAAGTAAGCAGTAGGAAGGAATCCTAAGAATTATTGTATTTTTACTTTTTCATCTTTGATAGAAGGAACATAGTGCAGGAGTTCTAGAAATCTAGTGATTAGTTCATCCATGGTTAGGAATCCCATATTTAACTCATGGAATTCTTCATATGTGTATTTTTCCTCAAATAACTTCGTAAGGGTATCCCACTTGAGATCATTTTGTGTGAGTTTCTTGGTGAGTTTTAAATCTAGACAGCACATGGAAACCTTACAATTTATAGTATAGACGGGTAGTCGATCCTTCATGCTACTAGAGTAGTCATGTAATTCAAAATATCACTTTATCACTGTTTTGTTTGATGCATGTTTCTTATCTTTGTAAGTGTTTGTAGTATTACCTCATTTAATTCATGTTGTTCCTGTATTTTTTTTATGTTGTCATCCTTAAATATATGAAATTCATCTGGTAGACTCTTTATGGTTTTCAACATTTGAGGAATAAAAACATTAATATTGTCATTTACTTCAACCACCAAGTTCTCTTCTAGTGGTGGTGAGATGAGGTTACCGTGCTAACTAGGATTTTCCATTTTGTTTCTGAAAATAAATGTGCAACAAATAAAATTTATTAGATTTGTTCAAATTTAATTTGCATCAATTTAGTGACATGCACATAGGTCATTTAGTTTTTGAAATTAGTTCTAACAACACTTGTAATTTTCCTAACACCCTTATATTTTTTAATAAAGGTCTTTATATAATTATAAAACATACAAAGCTTGATCAATTGTTTTGTTTTTATCTTGTATTTGGTAAATTAACTTCAAGAGTGAGTTTTAATATGATATTGTTCTTCCATGTCTCCAATCTTTCTAAATGGTAGTGTCCTTCCATAGTTAACATAGAGGTTGTATAATTCTTTTAGAATTATCCTACTTATCACTTTTTTCAAAATATCATGATCGGATTTAGTATATAATTCTATAATTGTCTACTATAAAATTCATTGTATGTTTGTATTCCATGCCTCGTTTTATGCACTAGTTTGACACTATAACTTAAATACTTGTCATGTATTCCTCTTATGTATCAATGATTTTTTTATTACTACAAATGGAATGAGCAATTCCAGCTTTACTTAGCATGTTTTGCTAATGTCTCTTACTATTTTTCCCAATTTTAGATATGATTAAACCTCGATGACATTGAATTAACATTTCTCGGTGGACTTAAAAGTATTGTACACCTAAGATTCCTACTCAAATGTAATATAACATAACATTGTAAACCCTTGGTTACTATAGTTCTTGTGGGAGTTGTTAACCCCTCCCTAGGTTGCAACGCAGATTGGACATATTTATTGGTGGCCTACGTTTAATATTTTACGCTTCATAGAATCTTAGTAACTTGTAAAATAGCTAATGGCTTTCATAGCCATTAAACCTCATGCTTGAGTAACTTTATAAGTAAGGATAATGCATCGATGTCAAGGTCTTTAAAATTATTGTGATTAATTATTCTCATGTCCTTTAACATAGCCCATGTGAAAGGGAATATGTTTCATCGTTCATTGGTTTCCACGTTGACACACATTTAATATGACTAATTGCGTCCTTTGGTAACTTTTCTCTTCTCCAAGCCCTCACTTGCCTTTGTCATTGGGATCGCTTTGATGTTCATGGAGGAAAGAGGGAGTTCGAGCGCTTACTTCTGTTTTTGATGTTCATGGTTTACTATGCTACCCAACGCTCTGGTGTCATTATTGGTTCTTGTGGAGGCATTTTTCCTAAGCTTCATATTCAATCTACTCAAGTGTTTCCTCCCTTAACATATTTAATCTTGGTACAATATGGTTCCTTTTGTAGAAACGCTTACTGACTACAACCTAATTCCTATTGCAGGAGGAGAAAGTCTAGTCATGAGGGTTACTGTTCAGCGTGGACTCCGGCTAATCTCAGAGACTCCTTTCGCCATCTTCCATTCATGGGAGAGATATTTTGGTTGATATGTCGATCATTTTTTCTCTATATTTTATTTTAGCAACGCTCGGACTGAGTAGTGATTCCTTCTCAGAGTGACTAGGGTTGTGAAGTTGATTTTGTTACTGGTTCCATCCCTTGCATAGGGTGTTTGAATTTTTATGGGTTTGGTGTGAAATATTTGGAACTTTCCTATGGGTTATCTGAGATGTTTTGATCAATATTTTTGTCGGTTTTATGCATATATAATCCTCCAACTTATTTATTATAGAAAGCATAAATCATGCAGCGAAGATACGGTCTCTAATTCTCTTTATTTTGATGAAGAAATTTAGTTATATGTTTTTTCTTTTGGTACTTTACATGTGGAAAATGGTTTTTAGCAGTCTACATTGGATTTATATTCTACTTTGATTTAAAGGATTGAGCTGTAATTTCATGGTGGCGTATCTATAAATAACTTTTAAGCACATTTATCTAACTATGTGTTTTGATTTATAATGTGTCTATTTAATTTGAGATGTAGGGCATACGACCATAAGTTTGGGTATCCCTGTTCAATACCCATAGCGTGACCCTAAGTGAGTTGTGGAGATTGAATCTTCTATTATTTTGTTTGTAAATTAGATTATTGATGGGATTCGAGTATAACGATATTTGTTTTGATGATGGGTTTGATTTTCTATAGGATTCAATCCTTTGACCAAATCTCGGTAACGTTGTGACTCTAGTTTTAAATTGGTGAATAGGAGATATGTATAGTGTATTTTAATTTGTTTCATATGAGTAATAATTTTGAAAGGGCTATGTAAAATTAATGATGTGAGGCCTGCATAACATGGAGCGTCCATGGTTTGATGTATTAATGTAGTTTATCTGCTTGGATATTATATTTATGTGGTTTTAAATCCTCATGTTGTAGAATCATGAATGATTCTACTTTGTATGATGCCTACACTTTAATATGGAATCTTCAATATTTATCAATTAGTTTTGAATTAGTGAGCAATTCTAGTTTCTATATATATAGAATGTGTCTATTCTTCACCCTATCGTAATCGAATAGAATTGTTAATTAGAGTTTGAATAATTAGAGTTTGAATATATGATATGATTGTTTTTAATATGTTATGGTTCAGATGGATGTGATGGAACCTAGATTTCTATGGAATACTTTATATGTAGGATGGCTCTATTATTTGGATGATTAATTATTCAAATTTTGGATTAATATTATAAAAGTTTGATTTACATTTGAGCCTTTGTATTTATAAATGTCTAATTCTTTATATGGATCAATTATGTATTTAAATAGATATATAGATATTATATTTAACTTAACCAGGTTTTAGGGACTTGGTACTTAGATTCAAATTCTCTACTTAGTTAGGGTTTATGGGGAGCTTTCTCCCTTGACTAGAAATAGTCTATGATATTTGTCCATATTTAGTAGTTTTGTATGTTTTTGTTTGAAATAGAATGCAATCCTACATATAAAAGCTGGATAAAAATACAACTACTAATTGTTTATAAATAAACGATTTACATCGTACATACAAATCCCATGTTTAGACTTGAATAATAATAATTTTAAAACTCAATACAGAAATAAAATATACAATAGGGAAATATTAACATACTTGAACAAATGAAATAATTAAGATAATTCATTTCAAACTAAATGAGTTATTATGAATCCAATAAATGAGATAAATAACATTTAAGTACTTATCAAACATTTTCTTCTCTTCAACTGATCTAGGACCTACCATGTTCCACCTAAGTGTAGACCTTGAACTGTTCCTCGTTTCTTTTGTTAGTGTTTCTAATCTAATTTACTTTATTAGGAACTTTATCTCAAAGAATAACAAGTACATCAAGATGCATAAGAAAGAACATATACACAAGAAACCATTATTTTTATCGCGGAAACCTTAAAGGAGAAAACCTAGCAAAATTCCTCGAAATAGTTAAGTCACAAAGACTATATGATAAGATGAACAAACCTAGTAATAAGAAGTCTTCTGAAGCTATCTATCTCTCCTACTTGTATTTCTGTCTCCCCTCATGCAAACTTGAGTGAGTGCAAGTGTCTATAAATGAGGGAAGATGCCTCCCTATCTATATCTTTCAAGCGATTTGCCTAATACATGACTAGGAAAACCTATTACCCTAACCGGACCAACTTATCCTAGAGAGAATCCAAAAAATACATTACATGATGTTACACTCGGGATTATTTTCGGGACTTACAATGGAGGTCGTACCTCAAAGTCCATACACAATAATTACACCCCAAATGGAGGAAAATACATCTCTCATGTGGGTACAACAACATACAATGATAATATATATTAGAATATCTTCCAAAGTTACAAATACATCAACAGTCACTCTTAATTAGGAAGGTATTCTCTCTCTTTCTAATAGTCATTAACATGTTCGGTCTAGTCTTCATCACAAAGTTATTATAGCTTCTACAATAGTCATCTTTTTATTGTTCATCGAATGGTACTATATGTCATCAAAATTTTCTACACAGTCATATTTTTTTCATGATAGGTGTAGGCCTAGTCCTCATTGAGGTCTTCATCACATCTTTGAGCAATCCATCATGTAGTATAGTCCAGGACCTTCCTTACATTTCCACGATAAGAGCCTGTGGTTCCTACCTTCGTCTCATCATATCCATATCAACTATTTCGTCATGCACACACACAAAAAAACACACAGAGCTCACAAAGCCCACCCTAGATGCATACCACCTATGTTCTATTGACATAGGAACATGTTAGGATGTCACCAAGACAATCGTGCATCTACAACTATGTGAGAAGTGCCTAGGATCACACCAAGTGAATTACACCTCTCTACACTCAACCTGCATTCTACATGGAAAGAGGAACTCCCCAGGTGCACACCAAGTGCCTTGTGACCTCATCATCTCCATCATGGGAACATAAACATACAACGACTAATTACATCTAGAAGACTTGTGTCGAGGAACCTTTTACTTTCATACAACCTTTGGGACTTATTACATCTAAATAACCTATGTACCATGCAAGGGTTTCTATTTAGATTCAGGAAACCCACATGACTTATTACATCCAAATAGCCTGCATACCACTCTAGGTATCATATTTACATTCGGACAACATGTCTCATGACTTATTACATCTAAGTAACCTACGTACCATTCTAAGGCTCGTATTTGCAATCAGACAACCTACATGACTTATTGCATCCGAGTATACTCTGTACAATGCCAGGGCTCTTATTTACACTCAGAAAACCTATCGCATTTCCCATATGAGATATCAAGCATCTGTATGTTCTTGTCTCTTTCTAATTCTAGCATAGAATAACATCAGGACTGATTACATATAAGGATAAACTACAAGATTTTCCAGGACTTATTACGCCCGAGGACAAACTACAATACTAATTACATCCGATCAACCTACGACCTTCATGGGGAATTTTATGCTCAAACAACCTATCTCACAAGCTATGCTAGAAATCATTACTCCCTCTTTCGAGGGGTCTCATTCTGGATCACACCAAGTCTTTCTTTGAAGTAATCAAACTTCACTTTGGCTAAAGGCTTGGTCAACACATCAACTATATTATCGTATATTTCCTTGTATTGGAGCTTCACTTCTCTTCCCTGCACCATATCCATGAAATAGTGGAATTTTATCTCTATGTGCATCGAATTTTCGTGGAGCATTGGGCTATCTGATAGCTTCATGCAACTTTAGTTGTCACTAAAGATACAAATCGCATCAAACTAGAGATAAAACAAATCAGACGGTAGCTTCTGCATCCATACTACCTCATAACTATCCTAGCAAATGAAAACGTGCTCTTCCTCTATTGTAATCATCTCGTGACACAAGATTGCTTCCATCTAAACCAAGAGATCAACTTTGATCCCAAACTGAAGCAACAACCTGAACTTATCTTCCTATCAGTGGCACTACCTTACCAATATGAATCAACATAACCATGTAGGTTAATATTCTGATTGACATCATACTGTAGCTCAGAATACACTATACCCTATAGGTACCTCAATATATGCTTTGCAACAACCACATGAACATATCTCAGATTCGATAGGAACTGACCCAATGTGTTTACCACAAAACATATGTTCAGTCTCATATTCATCATGTACATGAATGAGACAATAATCTGACGATACATAATGGAATCAAATGACTATGATTAAGCGTCACATAGAAGCTTCAAAATTGATGCAATAGGTGTGGATATCACCTTGCAGTCGAACATCCTGAATCTTTTTAGAATATCCACTGTATACCTTCCTTGACTAAGGAAAATCCCATTTGCAATTTTCCACACCCCCATACCTAAGGAGTAGTGCATCAACATGAGGTCTTTCATATTGAACTCAGTAGAAAGTCTCCTCTTTGCATCTCTAATGAGTTTTTCCTCTCATGTTAGGAACAAGTCATCGACATATAGAAGAAGCATCACTAGTATTCCACCCTCAACTTTGAAGTAAAGCTTGGAATATGCTTTACTCGTATTAAAGGCCAAGATCATCAGGAATCCATCCATCATGTTGTACCATGTCTTGGGTTTCTGTTTCAACCCATGTAAGGCCTTCCTCAATGTGCACACATGAGGCTACCTGTCATGTGTCCTAAATCCCAATGGTTGTTCTACATACACTTCCTCCTCAACTACACCATTCAAGAATGGTGTATTGACATCCATATGGTGTAAGTTCTATCTCATAACTGCAAGTATAAATCTAATGGAAGTGTACCTCGCTACATGTGAAAATGTATCTTCATATTCTATGCCTTCATTTTGTGATAAGAATCATGCTACAAGTATTTCCTTATGTTTCTCAATGCTGCCATATAGACCATGTTTGATCATGTAAATCCACTTTGAATTCTCAACAAACTTCATTTCCGATATCAGAACTATCTCCCATACATTATTCTTCATAATTGACTAATATTCTTCGATCATGGAATCCTTCCATTCTTTCTTTTCTGCATCCTCTTCATAGTTGGAAGGTTCCTTATCAACGATGTCGCATAGCAGTTCCACATAGTTGTTGTAAGGATTTTCCCTTTTACTCTCTATATGCATTCCTTCTAAAGTTCTGTACCTTTCTGCCTCTTGTATGAGCTCTTGTTCCAATGTTGATTTCCTCTCGTTCGATTCCTTCTCATGAAGTGTCTCTATAGGATCATGTCACTCTGACATGTTATGATATCCGTGGTCTTCTACAATTTCTTCTACAATTTCCATATCTTATATTCACGTTCCTTCAGGTTCATCGACCTCTTCAATAGGTATCCTCCTATATCTAGAGTATGAAAAGTCCTCGTCAAAGGCTACATATCTACTATTGTCAATATTATTGAATCCCAGGAAGTATATATAATAGTCATTTAATGTATAATTGTATCCTACAAATATACCCTTCCTCCAAGAACGATCAAGCTTGGCTCTTTAATCCTTTGGGACATGTACATATACCGGGAAGCCAAATAATCTAAAATGGTTGAACTCTGGTTTTTCCCCGAAGAAATCTTAATCAAGAGTCTTGTTTTCATCTACTTGATTAGGAGTATGGTTTTGTACATACACTATCATGAGGAGTATGATTGTACTAGGAAATGTATTCTATGCATTCTTTCCTTGTGCACATCCTTTGCAAATTCCTTCATGGTCTTCCTAGATTTATGGAATTCCTAGGACTAATTATTTAGAAGACCTTTCATTTATCATTGTATCCTATGAATATACCCTTCCTCCTAGAAGGATCAAGCTTGGTTCTTTTATCCTTTGGGACATGTATGTATACCAAGCAGCCACATATTCTAAAATGATGACTTTTGGTTTCTCCCTTAGAAATATTCTTCAAGAGTGTTATTTTAATGTACTCGATTAGAGGTATGGTATCATATCCCCACATTTTGATCGCCAGAAGTGTCGACCTTGGCTAGGACCAAGGGGGTCAAAATATGCATTAAATAAATTAACCTAGGATATTTTATTTAAATGTCATTTAGGAGGCATGTACTTGGTATATTAATTGTCATTAAATATTATTATGTAATTAATTAGGTGGAAAATAAGTTTCCATTAATAGGAGGGCCACTTGGGAAAGCCAACTTGCCAAGGGAAAATTAGAAACTGTATGAAAAACTCAACCAGACATGAAAAGGGAAAGTGCCACAATATATGACAAAAGTAGTCAAATACAAAAGAGATAACAATTGACAAAGGAGGGTGCAGTTTCCTTTTTGGAGTTCAGTCATAAAAATAGGAAAGCCAAGAAAAGCTCTCATAAGGAAAAACAACAACTATGGGTCAAGGAAAGAAAAGTTTCCAAATTGGGTGAAGGTGGATGAAAGGGAAACATATTTATTGCTTTACATATGCTAGTTTCCTCAAGGGGGTGAATTTTTGGCTAGGGTTAGGGTTTCGCAAGTGGTCACTTGCTTAACAAGTGATTGACTTGCTCAACAAGTCACCCAAGTTTATTTAAAGACAATTGGAGCTTCATTTCTCAGTTTTGGATGTTTATTATGTTTATTTTAATGAAGATAAGGATTCTTTTCTGAGTTTTGTGCCTCAGGATCTTGGGAGATGCGCCCCAGGGTTCTCATTCCCTCTCTCCTCTTCCCCTCTTCTCTCCTTCTCATTGCAGGTTACATTGGAGCTATGGAGCAGCCTCTTTGAGTTGATTCAGGATTTGTTAGCAGCCTACAGCCATCCATTACTATACATCATATTTCATTAATATTTCCAATATTTTTCAATATCTAAGGGTTCAAACCTCCATGCCCTTCCTTGTATTATGTTAATAAAATACATTGTCATAATGCACAATGTTGAATAGAGTGTTATAGTTAATTTATGAGAGTAATTTCAATATTATTGGCTGTAATATGATATCATAAACAATCTCTACAATTTTTATTCTAATTTGGTTCGAAATGGCTGAGATTTACTCATTTTAAGTCAACATAGTCTAGATTTGCATTGGAAAATAGCTAGTTTTATTGTAACTTCCATATTTCAACTTGTATGAATCCAAATAACCCCATTATTTTCCTGATGAGTCATCAATAGACGTATATAAGTCACCCAAGTCCAAGAAGGAGAATCCAAATCTCCCTTACCCTATTTGTAAAGGCTTGAATATGGAGCTAGTGAGCTTCCCGACGAGGTAGTCTCACCTTTACAACTTGAATAATATTTTCCTTTTCCTATGATATGTTATTAAAATTAATAAACATTTATTTCTGATATATTAATTCTGGTACAAATCTCTACAACTTTCCAGAATACCCTGGTTGAAACAAACCCAACTACTCTCCTTAGTTTCACGGTTTGGTTGCCCAGAAGCGTGGTAGTAGGTTTCCGCAGTGCAGACTTTGAACCCTAAATGGAACCAGATCTAAATGTGTTAGGGGAGTTTAAATCCCATGTCTGACATATCTCTATTTTCTTCCCACTGATCACTCTTGTCCTTTGAAAATTTTCCCAGAAGAAACCCTTGTTTTGCCCAATCCGAGAATGCTCTGTGTGAACCAATTAAAATTTCATAATTTTTTAAGTAAAATTAAAGAATTGAAGTGTTCATGTCGGCACACCAGAATTAGGACATCATAGTGGTATTAGAGATCTTTGCTTCGATCATCCTGTGGAAATAAATCTCTCATTGAAGAAATTTGCAACCATGTCATACTACGAGGATGGCTATGATGAGCAATATGAAGAATACTATAAAAGATATGAAGAAGAAGAAATCCTCTATGTTGATGGAGGCATACTAAAACAAGAATATGATGCAGACTATTGGACATCAAATGGGGAAGAGATCAGATTTGATTCTCCACTGGTTAAGAAAAACTTAGCAGAGATCATTGAAGCATGTGAGAGCATGCCTCACTGCTATGAGGACTATCTAGCTCTGGGTAGGAATATTTGTGAAAACCTTTATTTTGGAAATTATATTTATTTCAAGTAGATTATGTCCCAAGCATGATTATGAGAATTCTATCATGATCAGCAAGCCATCCAGAGAGGAACCAAGTTGTTCCACCTCTCTGAAAAGGAAGAAGAATGAACCAAAGGTGAAGATTCCTCAAAGCCATCTACATATTCAAGATTTAAGAGTTTTTTTTTGTTTTTATTCGAACAAATATTCTTATTATTGTGACATGAGTACCCACAAATATGAAAAAATATTATGTTTCTTGGAGGATAATAGAAATGAGGAAGAGGAAGATATCCATGAAGTGAAGTGCAAATCACCACAATGTGGTTGCATAGGAGAAGTTGAAGAGGAATGCACTTCAAGTTTCTTGGTGGGTGATGTCCGAATCACTGCTCAAGTTTATGGCTCATGTATAGGTGGTGAGACATATTTTGGATAAGATCCAAAAGAGGTACACAAATCAAATTTACAGTCACCTTCTGAGCCACATAATGAAGATGAAAGAAACACCACACCACTTTGGTGTGAAGCAGAAATTTTAGTGGAAGAGCAGGCCACCATAGTATCCACACAAGAAGATGGTAATGTTAAGAACATGGATAATAAAAGTTCTTATTTTTGCAGCAGCCATGTACACCTAAAACCATCTTATCCATGTAAAGATAAAAAGTCTTCACTTGCATCTGAGGACTGCAAAAGGAAGGCCAATTGTGAGGGAGATAAATTCACTCCTATTTTCCCTGTAGGTGATCACACAAGCAGTGCAAAGAAGGGTGATATTGTCAATGAGTATAATATGGTGAAGGAATATTTTGTATCAGATCCAAAATAAGAAGAAATATTAGGTCTGAATTCATTATTTGAATTTCCCAATGAAGTGGAAGACAAGTCCCCACCAGCTAGGTGTGAACTAGGAAATCTATAGGACAAAAATATGGTGCAAAGGGATACACACATTTTTTAAATTTGGACTCTCTTGCAGCATGATGAAGTTGCATCCACATCAGAGGAGAGGCTTGAACTCACTGAGAATTTCAATCCCACTATCACCATTGTGGAGAGCTATGAGCCATCTAGTTTTGCAGGTGAGAAAGAAGAAAGACAAATTCATAAAGAGAAGTGCAAGTCACAGCAAGAAAATTGTAGGAAAGAATAAGGGGGTGATTTTCCTCAAGAACCCCACTCATTTCCTTGGCATTTGAAAATGGATGAAAATAATATTCAAAATTCTTTACAACTTCTCCAAGACACACACTCTTCAGTGGCACACCAGCATTCGATAGTTGCTTCATTGGAAGATCAATATTCTCTTGAATCCAAGGAGGAGATGTGGAAGGCATTGTCTACAATACAAGGGGAATTATTAAAATTGATTTCTTGTAGAGCTTATTTGATTGATCTTGCTGATGTGTTGCATGGAGAATCTTTTAAGGATGGAGAAGAAATTTGTGAAACTCACAGAAGAGTTGTTGACCACCCAATATTCCTTGAAGAGCACTCAATGTGCACTCCAAGAATTGAAGATGGAAATAGAGAAACTTCATGAGAAGTTGCAAAGTTATTACCTACCCTGCTACACACCATTCAGCCATATTCACAAGCATGATTGAATTCTTAAAAAAAGGGATGAATCTCATGAGATGGTGGATCATGAGATGCACTTAGATTTGTAGGTGCTTATGAAAATCTATGAGGAAGAGAATATTGGACAAGCACTCATTGAGGTTGAGGGGAAGGATGAAGTGCTATTCTCTACCAAAAAGATGGATTATCACATTCCATATGGATCAGAAAATAAAAGTGCTTATTCATCCATTTATTGGGTGGATAGACACATATTTGGAATGAAGACCTTGGGAGGTAAAAAAAATTATTTCTGCAATAATTGTTTTGTTGTGACTGACATTCTCTTGACATGTGAACAACAAAAAAGACTTATTTTGTAGATACTATATACCTCCCATACACATTCACATGATGTGCAATCGTATTTTCATGTGCTTGAGGAGTTTGAGGTCAAGCAATATGAAGATCAAGCACTTGCATGGATCCTAAGAGATTATGAGTTGCCTCTCGGAAAATGTTTTACAATTTTGAAGGAGGCACATGATCACACTATCACTCAGAAAACTAATGGAGGAATTTGTGGATCCATTATCTTGATTGATGAGCATTGTAGGGATTTGGCACACATTTCTTCACCCCACACTTCTATTTCAACCACATCATGTAGGGATGAAAATTTGGTGAAAGGATTTTTTCTGTTGATGCCACAAGAGGAGCATGATACTTCCACTCTTCGAGTTGAGGTATTGATGGTCAAACCATGTGGTTTGACAAGTGCATTAGCAGTAGCTGAATTATTCCCACCTGAATCATTTAGCATGAAAGTTTGTCCATCCATTGATTGGGTGTCTAGACACATGATTGAGATGTGTGCACTAGAGTGTAAACATCTTGCTTCCATCAATGGAGAGACATTGGAAACATCAAATAAATTGTATGAGCAATGGCATGAGCATGTATGGCTACTATATGATGCTTTTAGTATACATGGAGGGGCATGGGATAAACTCCTTTGTATTCATAACAATAGTGACGTGAGTTCCAATGGTATCTTGCACATGGATTTTCATACTTTAGAGAGGCTCAAGATGATTTGGTCCCACATTAAGGAATTTCATGTCTGGTGGGAGAGTTTAAAAAAAATTCAGTTTGGCATGGGGAGAGATGACCTTCTAGTATGGTGGTATGATTTTCATAACCTCATTTTCATCCTCTAAAATGATAAAAAAAAAAAAAATTATACTAATGGGTGGAAGGAGGCAGATAAAACCATGGGATCCTAGCATTCTTAGGAATTCCATAGTCCAAAAGGTGGCAGAAAAATTTGGGTTCTTACAGAGGAGGCAGTGGGATCTGGGAATTCTAATTAGCTACCTTAACTGGGTTACCAATTTTTCTAAAGGAAGTGGTATAAGGGAAATTACTTTGATCAGAGTGGTGAAGCAGAAACATGGTGGACAAATTTCCAACACTCTGTGGTGCTTCTGCTTCAGGACAAGTAGACTTGGGAGGGGAGGACTTTCATATCCCCACATTTTGATCACCAGAAGTGTTGACCTTTCCTAGCACCAAGGGGGTCAAAAGATGCATTAAATAAGTTAACATAGTATATTTTATTTAAATGTTAATTAGTAGGCATGTACTTGGTATATTAATTGTCATTAAATATTATTATGCAATTAATTACATGGAAAATAAGTTTCCATTTACAGGAGGGCCACTTGGGCAAGCCAACTTGCTAAGGAAAAATTAGAAACTGTATGACAAAATCAACCAGACATGAAAAGAGAAAGTGCCAAAATATATGACAAAGCAATCAAATACAAAAGAGGCAACAATTGACAAACGCGGGTGCAATTTCCTTTTTGGAGTTTAGTCATAAAAATAGGAAAGCTAAGAAAAGTTGTCATAAGGAAAAATAGCAACTATGGGTTAAGGAAAGAAAATTTTCCAAATTGGATGAAGGTGGATGAAAGGGAAACATATTTATTTTCTTACACATGCTAATTTCTTCAAGGAGTGTGAATTTGTGGCTAAGGTTAGGGTCTACAAAGTGGTAACTTGCTTAACAAGTGATTGACTTGCTAAACAAGTCACCCAGGTTTATTTAAAGTCAATTGGAGCTCCATTTCTCAATTTTGGATGGTTATTATGTTTATGTTTCTGAAGCTAAGGCTTCCTTTTTTATTGTTGTGACTCAGGCTCTTGGGATATGTGCCTCAAGGTTCTCATTCCCTCTTTCCTCTTCCCCTCTTCTCCCCTTGTCATTGCATGTTACATTGTAGCTATGCAGCAGCTTCTCTGAGTTGATTCATGATATGTTAGTAGCCTATAGCCATAAATTAATGTACATAATATTTCATTAATAGTTCCAATATTTTTCAATATATAAGGGTTCAAGCCTCCATGCCCTTCCTTGTATTATGTCAATAAAATACATTCTAATGATTCACAACGTTGAAGAGAGTGTTATAGTTAATTGATGGGGGTAATTTCAATTTTATTGGATATAATATGATATAATAAACATTATATGCAATTTTTATTCTAATATGGTTCGAAATGGATGAGATTTACTCATTTTAAGTCAGCCTAGTCTAGATTTGCATTGGAAAATAACTAGTTTTACTATAACTTCCATATTTCAACTTGTATGAATCCAAATAACCCCATTATTTTTCTGATGAGTCATTAATATACATATATAAGTTAATCAAGTCCAAAAAAGAGAATATCCATCTCACTTACCCTATTTGTAAAGGCTTGAATATGGAGCTAGTGAGATGCCCAGCGAGTTAGTCTCACTTTTACAACTTGAAGAATATTTTACTTTCCCTATGATATGTTATTAAACTTAATGAAAATTTATTTATGATATATTAATTCTAGAAAAAACCTCTGCAAGTTTCCAGAAGCCCCTGGTTGAAATAGACCGAACTACTCTCCTTAGTTTCACGGTTTGGCTGCCCAGAAGCGTGGTAGTAGGTTTCCGCAGTGTGGACTCTGAGCCTTAAATGGAACCATATATAAATTTTTTATGGGATAGGAAATTACATGTCTAACATATCTCTATTTTCTTCTCACTGATCACTCTTGTCCTTTACAAAATATCCCAAAAGAAACCCTTGTTTTGCCCAATCCGAGAATGCTCTGTGTGAACCAATTAAAATTTCAGAATTTTTTTAGTAAAATTATAGAATTAAAGTGTTTAGGTCTTCATACTATACTTAGGACATCACATATGTTTATGCACATACGCTTCCATTCTTTCTTCCTCCTCCCAAGGGTGTGTTGCAAGATACTCATCATGAAGCATTGCTTTCACTTCTTCCATTATGGTACAGTTCTTTCGTTCCAAAACATGATTCGACTGAAAATTTTATGGAGTGATAAAATCCCTATTAATACCATACTCTCTATAGAGTTCCTTGAATTCCTCCAAGGCAAACTCTCCTCCGTTATCTGACTGTAGAGTCCTGATCTTCCTTTCAATTTGGCTCTTAGCCAAGGCTTTGTGTTCCTTGAACTTATTGAATACTTAATTTCTCCATTTCAATAAATATATCCAAGTATTATGTGAGAATTCATCTATTAAGGAAACATAGTATACATACCTTCTTAGAATGGGTCGGCATACATCTGAGTATACTATCTCTAGTATTCCTTTAGCCTTACTTTCACTATTGGGAATTGTCTTATTTGCATTCTTTCCTTGTGCACATCATTTGTAAATTCCTTCATGCATTTACTGCATTTCTCAAATTATTGAGAGTTCTTTTCTTTCAATTACTAGTTCTTTGTAGTTGACATGTGCAAGAATCCAGTTCCATAGTTCACTTGATTCTATTGAATCCATGAACCAATTCTTGTTCAGGTTATCCCTTTAGCTTGTACAAGCACCTATATTGTTCTCTAATTACTTTTGCATCATTAATTGTATTTCTTTAAGGATAGATTAGAACTTTTCCATTGACAACTGCAACTCTCATTCCCTTCGCATCTAGTGTAGAGATAGAGAGGAGATTGTCCTTGGAACATATATCACATCCTTCATATTAAAGGATTGATTATAGTCTATCTTGTATGAATTTTCTTGTTGATCCTAGTTTTGTCACTATTCTTGGATGGTAATTTACTCATTTGGAATCTATTTTGTCACCTTTTTGACATATTTCTTGTCATACAACTTATCATTCAGCCCTAGGTACGAACGCATTTGGAATTTATGCAAGTCTTGGTTTATTTTTATTATTTCGTGATTTTACCAAGAAATTCTATTATAATTGGAAGCATGTCCGATATATGAATTTGTGTTGCAAAGAATAGTGTTTAAACGAGCCAACATTGGACATGCATTCATGCTAGATATACGCATATCATATCGATCTTTCCATTCATCCTTTCGATCATCCCGCGCACTCTTAGTCAGCATATTCCCAAGTGATTAAAGCACACAATGGTCTTCAGCTATTCTGTTGTCCACTTGTTTGATCTTACAATAGTCCTTTCTCTAATAAGTCTCACCATCCTACTTTCTCCAATCGACACAACAATACAAGTCCTTGTCGATGAGAATCTATACGATGCAGTACGCACGAGTAGAACCGACATGTGAGAGAGTAGGAGGAAGAATGTGTGTTGTGATATGGTTGTTTGTTTTCCATAAAGACTGAATAATTTAGGAGTGGTCGGCCACTGAAAGGGTTGACCTGCTCATGCTTTTAAGCATTATATATAGTCACCTCCAAGTGAGAGCACAGTTAGCTAGCTAGTTCCTTAATCATTTAGTTGATATTAGAAGAATCTCTGTAAAAATTCTGCTATGAATGTTAATATAAGTTCTATTTTCACTGCGTATACATGTTCTTGTTCCTATGAGTGATTGATTGAAATTCCACCCTGATTGTTGAGAGGGCCCCTCAACATCCAATGGACTTCATGTTAGCTTTTCAACATTAAGCTAGCATTATTAGGATCTTTAAATGAGAAAATAACAAGCACAACAATCAAACACAAGAGACAATGAACACAATTTTTTTCCTCCGGGAAACCGTAAAGGAGAAAACCATGCAACTTCCTCACAGATAGAATCAGCATAAAAGGTAAAACCCCAAAATAGGAAGATGCACTCCCAACAGTAGTACTCTTCTTCTTGTCTAGCCCCATTGTCTTCTCCTTCCTCAACTATGCGCTAAACTTGAGTGTGTATGAGTTGTGTATCAAATAGACACTCCATCTCTCTATTTATACTAATCCCGGCATGACTAAAACCCTACCATTGCCGACCTCTACTAGGAGAGTCTAATAACCCTAGTGCCCCAAAAATGCAGGGACTTTAACCCTTAGACAATCATAGGGTTACCTACTATGACTTGACATGACTTATTTACATTATAGACTCTCCCGATCAGAACATCGGGACATGAAAACATGACTGAATTACATAATACATACATCCCGTAATAAACATTGGGTTACAAGACATAAGATACATAGATGAATACACTCCGAAGTTACAAATACATCCACACTCCCTCTTAACTAGGAAGGTATTCTTTCGACACAATTTTCAGCATTGGTCTTCTTCTCTGCATCAACTGGATCATCTTGTCATCTTCATCTTCAAGTATTCTTCATCTTCATGCCGTCTTCTTTTCTAGATCTAGATCATCATCACTGGATCATACTCGATCTGGAACATCACTGGATCTGGATCATCACTGCTAGATTTGGATCATCATTGGATCTGGATCATCACTGTTGGATCTGGAGCATCACATGATCTGGATCATCACTCGATCTGGATCTCTCGAAGTCATCAGAACTAGATCTGGATCATAGCTCGATCTGGATCTCCGCTGGTCATCATCATATTTTCTATCTCATGATTCTTATTGTCATAGGAAGTTCTACAGAGCTAGCCTTCTTTCATGCTGGGTGTATTCCTACCTCCTCGTAGGTCTTTGGTAGACCTTATATCTGAACTACTCGTCAGAATGGCCAGCACTCACATTTGACATGCTCATCAGAAAGGAGGTAGCCCTTAAATCTAATCATATAGGACCTAATCCTATAGTCACATTAGAATGGGCAGCACTCACATCTGACCTGCTCGTCAGAAAGGCGGTAGCCCTTATATCTATGTAGGAGCTCATCCTACACCAGAATGGCCAGCACTCACATATGACCTACTCGTCAGAAAGGTGGTAGCCATTATATCTGTGTAGGAGCTCATCCTACACCAAAATGTCCAACACTCACATCTAACCTGCTTGTTAGAAAGGCACAACGCTCACATCTGACCTGGTAGGAACCAAATCCTACACCCTCATCATAAAGGCATGCACTCACATCTTACCTGGTAGGAATGAAATCCTACACCCTGGTCAAAATGGCCCCCAGTCTTGAACTGAGCTACCTAGTAATGAACTAGGTGCCTCCACTCTCCTGGAGAGTGGAAGTAGCCCTTACATTTGACCTACTCGTTAGAATGGCCAGCACTCACATCTGACATGGGAGGAACCTAATCCTTTAGCCATGACAGAATGGCTCAGAACTTATATCTAACCTGCTCATTAGAATGGCTCTTTTAGTCCTGGACTGAGTGTTCCTAGTAACTAACTAGGTACCTCCATTCCCAGAATGAAAATCAGCACTCATATCAGACATGGAAGGAACCAAATCCTCTCACCATGACATAATGGCTCAGCCCTTATATCTGACTTGCTCGTCATAATGGCTATGGATCTTAGCACTCATATATGTCATAGAAGGAACCAATCCTTTCACCATAACAGAATGGCTCAGCCCTTACATCTGACCATGGAAGGAACCAATCCTCTCACCATGTTAGAATGGCTATGGGACTCATCACTTTCCCTTGGAGGAAACCTCAATCTGGAGAACACCAAGCTTCTCCCTGAAGTACTCGAACTTCACCCTAGCCAAGGGCTTTGTCAACACATCATCTATCTATCCCTTCGTCGCAACATACTGGAGCTTCACTGCTCCCCTCTGCACCATATCCCTGATATAGTGATACTTGATCTCGATATGCTTTGACTTGTCATGGAACAGTGGATTCTCTGACAACTTCACGCAACTCTTGTTGTCACAATGTATACAAGTAGCATCTAACTGGAGATCAAATAAATTAGACAATAGCTTCCTCAGCCATACTGCCTCACAACTAGCTGAACAAGTAGCAACATACTCTACTTCAGCTATACTTAGTGCCACATAGGATTGCTTCCTGCTAAACCAAGAGATCACACTTGATCCCATATTGAAGCAACACCCTGAAGTGCTCTTCCTATCGATGGCACTGCCTGCCCAATCTAAATCAACATAACCCTCTAGGTTAATATTCTATTTCACATTGTACTTGATCCCATAATCAACTGTACCTCTCAGGTACCTTAGAACATGCTTTGCAGCAATCAAGTGAACATTTCTCGGATCTGTCAAGAACTGGCTCAAGGTGTTCACAGCAAAGCAAATGTCTGGTCTCGTGTTCATTAGGTACATCAAGGACCCAATCATCTGACGATACATCGTGGCATCAACCAACTTTAATGAATAATTGCTCAATAGCTTCAGGTTCGATGCCATAGGTGTATCCATGGCCTTGCAGTCCATCATCCCAAACATTTTCAGGATCTCTACTGCATACTTCCCTTGTCCAAGGAAGATTCCATCCGCACTCTACCACACCTCCATACCTAGAAAATAATGTATCATACCCAAGTCCTTCATTTCGAACTCGGTAGCAAGCTTTCTCTTTGTATCAGCAATCAACCCATCCATACCTATCACAAAGAGATCATCTACATATAGTAGAAGCATCACTAGGTTTCCATCTTCAACCTTGTAGTAAAGTTTGGAATCTGCTTTACTCCTGGTAAAGCCCAAACTAGATAGAAAGCTATCAATTATGTCGTACCATGTCCTGGGTTCCTCTTTCAAACTATACAGGGCTTTCTTCAGTTTGCACACATGAGATTCCTTGTCATCTGTCTCAAAACTAAGTGGTTTTTCTACATATACTTCCTCTTCCACTACACCATTCAAGAAATCAGTCTTGACATCGATCTAGTGTATCTTCCATTTCATCACTATAGCTAGAGAAAGTACTGATCTGATGGAAGTGTATCTGGCTACAGGTGCAAATGTTTCTTCATAATCTATTCCTTCTTTTTGAGAGAAACCCCGAGCCACAAATCTTTCCTTATATTTTTCAATGCTACCGTCTGCTGCATGTTTGATCTTGTAGATCCATTTAGAATTTACAATTGACTTCCCTTCTAGTCTTGGGACAACATCCCAAACATCATTCTTCATGATTGACTCATAATCTTTGTTCATAGCATCCTTCCATTCTTTTCGTTCTGCTTCTTCTTCATAACTAGAAGGTTCTTTATCAATGAAATCACATAGTAAAGCTACATACCTGAATCAGGATCTGGTCCTCTTTCTTTCTTTGTGATTCTCTTCTAGAGCCCCATATCTTTCTATACCTTGGATAAGTTCTCGTACCCAAGAAGGTTTCCTCTTATGAGGATTCTTTTCTAGAGGTGGATCTACAAGTGTTTGTGGTTCTTCAAATTCTCGTACTTCTTCTTGAATTTATTCGTTCATGGTTGTATCATGAATTCTGGGTGCTTCTGCTTCTTCAAGTTCTTCAGCAGGTTTCTTTCTGGATTTTTTGTAAGCTGTGTCTTCATCAAATGTCACATCCCTACTGATGTCAATATTCTTGTAACCTGGGAAATATATTTTGTAAGTCTTTGAGATTTCAGAGTATCCGACAAATATACCCTTCTTTCCTGAAGGATCTAATTTTGTTCTCTCTTGGGATGTGTATGTACACTGGACAACCAAATATTCTGAGATGGATGACTTCTGGTTTCTTGCTGGAGAATACTTCTTTAGGATTCTTGTTCTCGAGTACTCTATGTGGAGTATGGTTCTGTACATACACCGCTCTTCTAGCAGCTTCCGCCCAAATATGCATAGGAAGATCTTGATCATGAAGCATTGCTCTTGCAGCTTCCATGGTAGTTCTATTCTTCCTCTCTGCAATCCCATTTTGTTGTGGATTATAAGGAGTGTACAACTCCCTCCTAATCCTTGATTTTTTGCATAGCTCTTTGAATTTATTTGAAGTGAATTCTGCGCCATTATTTGATCGAAGGGTCTTGATCTTCTTTTCAGTATGGTTCTCAATGAAGGATTTGAATTCCTTGAACTTGCTGAATACTTCGTCTTTGTTCTTCATGAAGTAAACACATGTCTTCCTAGAAAAATCATCAATAGAAGAAACATAATATGCATACCCGCTTAGTGAGTTTGATGACATAGGACCGCATACATCGGAGTGGATGATTTCCAAGATTCCTTTTTCTTTTCTTTCACTACTTGGAAATGTCTTCTTTGTATTCTTCCCTTTCCCACATCCTTTGCAGACCCCGTCATGTTTTGCTTGGATTTATAGAAGACCTTCGACAACTTTGATTGCAATAGGTAGTGCTCTGTAATGCACATGTGCAACCCTTCTATGGCAAAGTTTATTTGGCTCTACTGTTTCATGGACCAAGGCTTGTTCTAGATGGCCCTTCAATTTGTACAATCCTCCTTGTTCTCCAATCACTATAACATCATTGATAGTCTTTCCTTTCTGCCACATGATGAATTGACCATCTATGAATGCAAATCACATTCCTTTTGCATCTAATGCTGATATGGAAAGGAGGTTCTTATTAAGTCCTGGCACAAACAATAATTCCTTCATTGTTAGAGACTTTCTAGAGTCTAGCTTGTAGGAAGATTCCCCACTACCTTTTATTGGATATTGGTAGTCATCTCCTAGCTTTACCCTGTGAGATGATTCATGTTCTGGCAGTCTCACAAAGGATTCCTTGAATCCAGTCATGTGTTTGGAAGCCCCACTATCTATAATCCAATCATCACTTCCATGAGTAATATTACCTATGAGATCAGAGATCAAAACATGTTCATCCTCGCTTGAAGAGTCTTCACTTTCATATCTGGATCTTTTCTTTGATGGTTCATCTTCTTCTACAGTACAAGCATGATGTCTTCTTTTGTTTCTCCTCTTTGTTGGATTTTCTTTATTAGGACAATTCCTTGCATAATGTCTTGCTTCATCACATCTATAACATATGATCCTAGATAAATCTTTTCTAGTGTTATCTTTGTGAAAGTGCTTACCTCTGAAGTGTTGATATATTCTTTTGGTTGACTTGGAGTGTGACTTGGAGTGTACCGTGAGAGCTTGATGTTCACTTCCCATCTTTTCTTCTCGAGCTTCTATCCGAGCTTCTTCATGAGAGCACTCTTCCCATAGTCTGCTGAATTTGACAAACTTCTTTCTAGCACAGATTCCTTGGATGAAATAATCCCATGACCTAGGAAGGCCATTCAAGGTAGTCAACACAATCTCTGCATTCTCCACTTCTTCATCTACTACTTCTAGTTGTTCCTTGATCTGAGAAACTCTTCTGAAGTAAGACTGGACTATTTCTGCATTCTGAATCTTCACATTATTCAGTTGATTTCTCAGAGTCATCTTTCGGTTTATGTTCTTCCCTTCAAACAATTTGGTTAGGGCATCAAACATAGCTTTAGCTGTCTTGAGAGAGGACACCTATGGGATAAGGTGATCCTTATCAACAATGATCCTCTTTTCCATAACCAACTTCTTCTTATGCAAGGCCTTAACCTCATCTCCCTCTGGAACTGGAACCCACTCATGGATGTAGGAGTCTAACTCATTCTCTTCCAGGACGAGGGAGATCCTATACTTCCAAGCTCGGAAGTTATCAACTCCCTCAAGATTTTCATCAATATTGATATGATGAGACATATTAACTGAGAACCTCAAATGGAAATACAAAATATTTTAGATCTTACTGGGTCAAGATGCCGGATCTGAAATTTGAGCTAAAATCCTATAGAGTTGGTTCAAGATAAAATTAGGGTTTTGCTTTTTCGGAGTTCTGTCCACCCAAATGTATTGAAATTTATTCCTAACTTCGATTTTGGGGAGGAGATCAATCCAAGCCTGGGCTTACTGAAAAATTCCTCTTTTGTGAAAATCCCTAATTTCCGACAGGAGTGACAGGTCCAAAACTAAAAAACCTCAGAATTGGATTCTGCTTCGACAGAAAGATGTGCCCTAAAGAGGAGAGTTATTCCACCTTAATTTTGCTGAAAATATGTGGAGAGAGATCCAAAAACTAGGAATCCCTAGTTCCCACAGCTGCACAGTGTCTTCTTCTAAGGTTAGCTCTAATACCATGTTAGTTTTTCAACATTAAGCTAGCATTATTAGGATCTTTAACTCAGAGAATAGCAAGCAGAACAATCAAACACAAGAGACAATGAACACAGTTTTTTTCCTCGGAGAAACCATAAAGGAGAAAACCCTGCAACTTCCTCAGAGATAGAATCAACACAAAAGATAAAACCCCAAAATAGTAAGATGCACTCCCGACAGCAGTAATCTTCTTCTTGTCTAGCCCCAATGTATTCTCCTTCCTCAACTATGCGCTACACTTGAGTGTGTATGAGTTGTGTATCAATTAGAGACTCCAACTCGCTATTTATACTAATCCCAGCATGACTAAAACCCTACCAGGGCTGACCTCTACTAGGATATTCTAATAAACCTAGTGCCCTAGAACTGCGGGGACATTAACCCTTAGACAATCACAGGGTTAACCACTATGACTTGACATGACTTGTTTACATTATAGATTCTCCCAATCGGAACATCCTAGAATAAACATCGGGTTACAATACATAAGATACATATATGAATGCATTCCGAAGTTACAAATACATCAACACTTCATTCATGTGTGTGTTCTTGTTACCTCCTTTCTTCGTAGATAAGTAGTTTCTATTTCTATTTTATTCATGCAAATTGGATTCCTTTTAGTTGATATTGTTCATTTCTTTGTTTGATGTAGCCAATGTCTCATTATGATTAATGTTGTGACGTTAGTATAGTTTCTATTTCTTGAATTAAAGTAACTAGTCACACGCATAGCTTGTTTCTAGTTTTCCTTTCAGTTTTCCTTCCAGTTTCCTTTTCAGCTGAATGTCAAATGTTATGTTTGCAATTAAATAGAATTTGGTTAATTTAGCATATTAGGTTTAGTTTTTAGTTATAATTAGTTCTATAATTATTGTTTAGTTCTAGATTACTTTCAGTTATATTCCAGTTTGTTTCATTTAATAATCGGGAATAGTCTCTTTACAACTACAAACTAGTACCGGTAATCTCTTTGTTATTTCAATTATTAATTAGGTTCAATTACCGTCCTTTATGAATCCTATTCTCATATGCATGAAATTAGTTTATATTTAGATCATCTAGGCCATTTATTTCCTAATTTCCATTGTTTTTCTCATACAGACTATCATTCAACCCTTCATCCAACCTTTAATATTTCCATTTTGTTTTTAAGCCTGTTTAAAGTTATGTTTCTTGGTTTTTGAATTATGTTCTATTTTGTAATTAGAAAATGGTTATATCTATAATTAGGACCTTAGCCTAGATCGTTTAAAGTATCTATCAAGTTACATCCCTATCTTTCACCCCCTTTTACCTTAGTATGTTTTCAAGTGTGTTTCGTTCTGTCCCTTTTGTTGTTAATTTCTTCATTGTAACGTTTGGTAATTATATCTCCAGTTTAGTTTAATTTACCTTTGTGTTTAGGCTTAGACATGTTAATTTATAGATAAGCACACTTGTACTTTGTAAATTGATCGCAGCATAGGACTTGTTCCCTTCACTGTGTGGTTACTGAAAAGATTTGTAGAATAGGATTTAGAGGATTTTTCTTTATTAAGTTTTCTACTTGTTTCCTTATTCAATTTTTATTTATTAAGTTTTCTACTTGTTTCTTTATCAAGTTTTCTTTATTAAGTTTTCTACTTGTTTATTTATCAATTTTTCTTTTTTAAATTTTCTACTTGTTTCTAAGTCATATTTTCCTCACACGTGTTTCATATAATATTAGTATACCTTTAACTTTCAAGTAATTCCTAAAAGAGTTTTTTTTCTTAATTAATAGCCTAGTTGTTCATAATATGTTTTCCGTTAAAGTCATTTTCTTATGGAATAAATCACAATGTTTGCTATCACCTGTAATTCGACACTAATTAGTTTGCATATATTTGTGGAAGTTAAGTTAGATATCATCCCATTCAGTTTCTTTACTTCTTTTGAAAGCCATTTTCATACACCTCCTTCTCTAGTACCGATAAAAATGAATGCATATCCTCAGAACAATCAAGGAGAGTGGAGCTAGATAAATTGGTTCAATCATTGTATATTTTTCAAACCTCCTGTACAATTTAGTTATTGGGTTTCTTAGATTAATTAAATAATCATAATATTATCTTTTGTAAGAGCTCTAAATTTGTTCCAAACCTTCTAATTCATAGATTACGAAGAATAATAGTTATTACACTCTAAAGGAGTAGTTGACTTTATTAGAATAGTGGTATTTATAAAATACATAGTTAATGGTTGATAGAGTAGAGTAGTATAGCTTGATACTGCTCTAATATAGTAAATGTGTTCCAACATAATTACCTTTGTATTTGATTTTCTAGATTTTGGCTCGGTTTTTTATTTTTAAAGATCTTTCAATCTTTTCTTTATTAAGATATCTCCATGACACCCTAAGGACGCCCCATTATCACCTCAGAAGGAGCCTCCTAGGTACACACTCTTTAAGAATCAAACTTACATGGAGAGATGGGGAGAGAATCAAGATCATGATGAGGTTAGAAATGACGAAGGAAAAGGATAGAATCAAACTGAGGATACCTTTGGGTTCCCTATTTTAGACACTGCACAGGATGTAAATACAAAGAACATACCTCCTTCCTCACCTACATTCAATGGAGAAAGTAATGAATACCCAGACACATTTTTGTTCAAGTCTGACATCCTCTATAGAGTTTATAAATATCTACAAGAGGCTCACAAATTAAAACTTTTTCCTACTACACTGAAAGACTCTGCTTTAATATGGTTAATTGGATTAGGAGAATATAGTATCAGGGCCTGGGAATATATCAAAACTACATTCTTGTGGAAATACCAAGAGTATTGCAAACCAAGAGACTTTTGAAACAATATTTTTAAGATACAACAACTCAAAAATGAGAGCTTGGAATATTATCTCAAAGTATTTATCTATACATTACACAAACCCAGATATATTGACCTTCGAGAAGATTCCCTATGAACCCTCTTTCTTAAAGGGATCTGAGAAGACCTGGTAGAAAACCTTAATCTCATGGAATCTGACGATATCTCTCATAAAAATTTTGCACCAGTCAGGGAGATGGGTAGAAACTACTCTAGAAGTAGGGGGAAAGTCGGGAGAAATATTCGGGATCCTTACAATAGAAATCTAAAAGGAAACACTCCCAGAGGAGTTATAAGGATAGAATTAGGAAACCTATTGGAAAATTTCAAAGCTTATATCTTAGGAGAAATTGGTTTTCAACTTGATTCTTTACAATCCAAGAAAAGGAAAGAGGAAGAACGTTTAGCGATGAGCATTTTTTCTCTAAGATGCAAGGATAAGCATCCCTAATGGGAATTCCCATTAAACAATACCTTTGTATGTCACATTTGTATGAAGGGGCATCCAATAGACAATTTCCCATCGTTTCTTGGGTTGCAAGCCACATATAAGAGTGGGGATGTTGGTGAAACATCTAGGAGGCCTCCTTGGAAACCAAGGGACCAGATAGCATATCATAATTTGTCACCACAGCCCCCACCTTCTTACCAACCATACCAACCATCTCAACAATGGAACACCTCGAATTGGAAGCATTGGCCACCCTGGTATCCTCCTCCTCCCCATTTTACTCGGCATTAGTATTGGCTAAAGAGGTTGTGGGGAAATTCCTACCCCCAGTTAGCACCTATCTCTACATCTAATCATCCTTATCCTCAACAGTCAACCAACACCAAGCAATTTTTACCATGGTTTGTGCCTGTAGTTCCCCTTATTACACAACAACCTCATCATTTACAGAATACAAACCCTCCATGACCTACATTATTACTTGCACAATCGATACCTAACCCAAATAAGAAGCTAGATCAAGCTCTTAATAATATTTAGTTGAAAAATCTTCCAATCTATGTTATTTCGACTGTACCCATACATGAGATACAATTATGATTTGGAAGAGTTGTGAATGACAGACTCAAGTCATCAGTCATCATTCATGAATAAAATGAAGAAGAAGATCCCAATGAATTCATGAATGATGCTATTTTTCATGATGTGCCAAAAATTCCAGTGCATACCCATCCTTAGCAAGAACTAACTCAAGAACAAAGATTCCCTCCATTTCAGGAACGATTACCAATAGAAAAACCTGTAATCCATCCAGAGTACGATATTTTAAATGAATTAAAAAAATTCTGTGTCAAGATCGCTCTATTACAAGATATTAAGGATATATCGATTTACAGTAAATTAACAAAGGAACTTTGCATTATGAAAAAAGGAAGGAAACAAAAATACCCCCCGCTATTCATGTTATAGGATAGATGTCTAAATGCATGACTCACTAGTCTAGAATTGCAAAGTATACAAACCCAGGAAGTCCATTAGTAACTCTTATCATAAATAATACTGCCATAGAAAATACACTTATTTATTTAGGATCAGCCATTAATATGATGACCACCGCAGTCTTAGAATTTTTATAGTTGGGACAATTTCTCCGACTGACCCCCTCAATTTTGGAACTAGCAGACTGTACTACAGTAAAACTTGCTGGGGTTCTAGCTTACATTGTTGTATCGGTAGCCTCATGGGAATATCCTATTGATTTCATGGTAGTAGAATCAAAATCCTTCTAAAGGACATCCTATTGTATTGGGAATACCATGGTTGGATACCACCAACGCCTTCATAGGATGTAGGGATGGATAAATAACCATTTATAATGGGTTGTCCACACAAAAACTTGTTTTATACCCCCCAACACAACATGTAACTGAAACCTTGTGGTGGTTATATTTCCCATTTGGGGATGAAAATATTTAAGATCCTTTCTTTCCTAGTGACTACTCCTAGGAACTTCAAGAGCAGACTACTCAGAATGTGTTAAACCAATTTGTTTCCTCAACAACTTGTATATATTTTCCTCAGTCTTTTCCTCAATTCGATCAAATTTTTGGAGATGAGTTTCAAGAAAATATGGCCCTCTAAAAATTCATGGAAACACCATGTGTCTTTGCAATTAAAGAGAACATAGGGTCTTATACCATGCCTTGTGAAGTTAGCCCTGGAAACATTTTACACATAAATGCAGGGTTAGTCGAGAGTCAACAAAAACAATTGCTTAAGGTCCTTAAAAGTCAATATGGATAATTTGCATGGGAATACACTAATATGAAGGGTATACACCCTCACTAGTGTATATTTACATGTATTCCAAGGTATCCCCTATAAGGCATCCTCAGAGGAGGATGAACCTTGCTTTGAAGGACATAGTTAAAGAAGAATTACGAAAACTCCTTAATGATGGTTTCATTTACCCAATTTTGGATAGTAAATGGGTATCTCCTCTAGTGGTAGTCGTAAAGAAAGTTATATGGAAATTGCATATTTTTCTTGAATTTTGAGAACTGAATAAGGCCACGCTTAAGGACTACTTTCCTTTTCCCTTCATTGACCAAGTGTTAGATACCTTGTCCGGCAAACATAATTTTTCTTTTCTCGACAGATATAGTGGATACAATCAAATTTTGATAGAACCTAAGGATTAGGATAAGACCACTTTTACATGTCCTTGGGGGACATATGCCTATAGAGTTTTGCCACTTAGATTATGTAATGCACCTCCCACTTTTCAGCATGGAGGTTTAGGAATTTTTTTTGATCTTATACACGACTATGTAGAGGTGTACATGGATGATTTTATATCCTATGATAGTACCTTTCAGGAAGCTCTTGATAATATTGAAAATATATTGATCCAATGTCAGAAGACAAATCCCGCCCTTAGTCATGAAAAATGTGAAATGCTATTAACATAAGGCATAGTTTTGGGGCATCATGTTTCCTCCCAGGGGATCAAGGTGGATCTTGCTAAAATAGAAGTAATTTCCAGTCTCCCCTCTCTAAAAACTTAAAATGAAGTTAGAATATTTCTTGTTCATGCAGGTTACTACTGTTGTTTTATTGAAACTTTCACTAAAATAGTTACACCACTGTTTAAACTACTTATGAAGGATATAGAGTACCAATGGACTGAATCATGTCAAATCACTTTTGAGGTCTTAAAACATAAGCTATCAGTGGCACTGATACTTAGGGGTTCTAATTGATCCCTTTGTGTTTAGATATCCACTGATGCTTCGGGCATGGCCATAGGAGGAGTTCTTCATAAAAAAAAGGGCCAAGCATCTTATGCCATATATTCTATAAGAAAAAATATGACACATCACGAAGTAAATTAAACTGATGGAGTTTCTTGCAGTACTCTACTCTATTAATAAGTTTCACCATTGCATCACAGGATATGAATTTTTTGTGCATATGTACCATTCTACCATCATATTTTTGATGAATAAACCAATTACCAATTGTAGAGTGACCCTATGGCTTCTTCTATTACAAGAATTAAATATCACCGTCGTCGATCGACCTGGTAGAGAAAAATTCATAGAAGATTTCATCTCTCGCATTCAACATGATGATGGTGCTAAGATGGTTGATGATAATTTCCTTAACGAACATCTATTTGTTGTGTCTGCTCAAACCCCTTGGTTTTCTGACATTCCTAACTATTTAGCAAGTGGGAAATTACCAAACCACTTGTCCACTCATGAGAAACGTTGAATTGTCATCCATAGTTCTAGTTACTCTTGGGTTGATAATGACCTTTTATGTACCTCCTAGATCTTATTATTGTACGATGTGTATGGGAAGACGAGATGAAAGAAATCCTTCGTGCATGCCATGATGGGCCATGTGGAGGACACTTTTCTGACAAGCAGACAACATACAAAGTGTTGCATTCTGGTTATTACTCACCAAGAATTTTTAAGTATGGTGCCAGATATGTTAGAGGATGTGATAGTTTCCAAAGAATGGGTACACCTGCATTTTCCAGACAAGATTCCTTTACAACCTTAGGTCATGATTGAGCCTTTTGAGAATTGGGATCTTGATTTTGTAGGACCAATCTCTCCCATGTCCCATAAGAAGAAATACATCCTGGTTTGCACATATTATGTGATCAAATGGGTAGAAGCTAAAGCCTTGTCTTGAGGTACAGAGAAATCTGTGGTAGAATTTATATATGAAGAGATATTCATTGGATTTGGTGTTCCTAGAGAAATCGTCACTAACCAAGTTTCTCAATTCATCTCTAAATTAATGAAAAATATTACAACGAAATATAGTATATGAAATTCCATATTCTCACCTTACCATCCATAAGCCAATGGTTGGGTAGAATCAACCAATAAGGTATTGGAAGCTATCTTAACCAAAACTATTTAGCTACATCATAAATATTGGACATATATACTCGCAGAGGCTTTGTGGTCCTATAGAATAACTTGGAGAAACTACTGGACATACACCCTATGAGTTAGTATATGGGAAACAAGTCCTTTTACTTATTGAAGTACAAGTTAAGACTTTTCGTATGGCTATACAATTGGGTATGGATTTAGAAGAGGCACAGAAACAACAAATCTTCTAGATTGACAAATTAGATGAGATTAGGAAAGATGCACTCCAAAGGAAAATGTTAATACAAAATCAATGAAAGAAATGGCATGATAAATTTATTAAGCAAAAGTAGTTTAATACCAGAGATTGGGCATTGTTATTCGACTAAAGGTATACAAATTTCAAAGGAAAATTAACTACCCATTGGATGGGTCCATATGAGGTAGTTACAACCTTCGATAATGGGTCAATAGAGATTAATAAAATTGATGATTCACAAACTTCCTTTGTTGTAAATGGACACATACTTATACTTTATCATCAACCAATCTCTAGACAAGATTTCATGAAGAATGTCTTACAACAAAAGGAGATGGAGCTGGTTGAAGAGGAAGTCATTCCTCCTCCTCCTAATTCTTAAACTATTTTGTGTTGTTTTTATGTACATATGCAAATATATCTTTATTTCTTTAATAAATAAAAGTCATTTCTGATAAGCTGACTATATTTATGCAGGGAATTTGGTTATATAATCAACTTATGGGATTTTGTTAAATAAAACAGGAAGGCTCTTTTCCTTTATCTAAACTTTGATAAAATCTATATGATTTTTTCTGGATGTATATGTTTTTTTTGTTGTGAATAAAATTTGAATCATCTAATAATTGGTTTTGCAGTTTGATTATAAGAACCTTGTTTCTTTAACCAACCCATGAAATGTTGCCTAAAAAGGGAAGTTATCTAAGAACGTATAATTCAGCCTATTTTTTTTTTTAACACGGAGTTATAATGAAATTAAAATATTCCCTATATTATTTTTACCCACTTTCTTTGATGATTTCTTATGCTCTTATGTTGATTGATCCAGATATATATATTTCAGACTTATCATTAAAAAAATTGCTCAATACCTATTTTAATCATCATGTGATTCAAACTTCTATTTTACACATAAGGACTACTTGTTCATCGTGTACTCATTATCAAAACTTGTCTCTTAAGGATTTTTCAGAAAACTCAAGAAGAAGCAAAATTCCTGCTTGTGGGGAACATTACTTTTTTTTATGGATAAGATAGACTGAGTAGTCCAAGAAAAACTTTAAGTTATTATATTTTTACATGATTCATAATTTAGGTCGTTATAAATGTTTCTTTACTTATAATGTTCATGTCCAAAACTATGAATTATGTATTTAGGAGGCTTAAGTTGCCCTAAGTACCAACCAACTTCCACATGTTGAAAACAAACCTTTATACGAAGCAAACTCATCAGAGTACTGAATAGGTTTGTTGGAGGTGGGTCCATGCTAAGTAATATATTTAAACAAGGAAACATGGTAAGTGCAAGTAAACCCGTCGGGGTACTGAATAGGCTCGCTGTCAACGGGGCTATGCTTGCATGGTACCAAGATAAACCTACCAAGGTATTAAACAGGCCTACTGGCAGTGGGGAAATATCAGGTAATAGAGGTCTGGTTAACACATTACTATGCACATGCTTCGTAAAACAAAAGAGACTAAACAAACAAAGCAGAACAAGAACAATACATGTTTAGGCCAATTCTTCATCAGGTCATTTGAGAATGGTTGTAAGTTGGACTTGGGACTCTATCATCTGCTTCAATAATATCTAGGATATAATTATTCTAGAAATGGGGCCCATATCTATATAAATCTAATGAACTCGAGGGTGCACTTAAAATATTATTTGGATGACAGGATATCCTTAAAATAAGGCATGGATGACTAGTTTCTCCTATGCAATTTTTTGCATCAATTATACTCTTGTTATTTGTATAATATTCCTAAGCACTATTATTCTTGATAAAAATACATATCTGAATCATCTCCATTTACTAGTTAGTATTTATTTTTCTTACTAATAATAGCAGCATTTTTAGAACTATTTGTTATATTATTTGGAACTCAGTCAGATTTTATTTGATGACCTGAGGACATGTGATATTTTTGGTTTCGAGGAAACTTAGAAATTTTTTGAATGACTATTTTTTACTTTCTGAATGTTTATAGAAAGTTTCATTTTTTTCTGACAAAAGTGTATATGTTCTCAGATGTTTTCAGGATAATGCAATTAACGAAAGTCTGTTTTAATCTATGAAGGACAATGCAATGAAGGTTTAATAAAGATGGTTTGCATCATCATATTGTGTGCTTACAACCCAGAAAGTTTAATGCATAGTTAGCAGCAGTCAAATTGAGTAAAGCGTATATTTTTATAGAAAATCCATATTAAGGATCATATGAAGGGTCGAATGTCGGTTCAAATGAAATGCCAAATTACTATCCAAATGAAAACCACGATATTATAGCACCAATGCTTAAGTGTGTTAAGGTTGTTAGCTTTTTTTTTGGGGGTAAAACATTAAATTAGCTGAATTGTACCCATAATTATTAAATCACATCCACATGCTTACAAAAGCCTGATGACTCCATTAGGACTAATTTTGACCTACGATTTTGATTACGATTTTGACATAATATGATCTCATTTAAACTCCATATGAATTTGATATGATTGTAGGATATTTTCAATCATCATTACACTATTATTACCTTTATCCTTTAACCCAACTACACACAGAAACCATCAAGAGACCTATCATCTCGTTAATTCGGGTTATTATGATTTTGAATTTCTTTTATGGAATTGTATTGAGTAATGTATTCAACGCGTCCAAAGTTTACCTTTGGACATGGTTGAATTTACTAAAACCCTATGAATTCATTAATGCACGCGTCCTATTGATGACACAAAATTCAAGATTTTCCATGATGGCATGATTGTTTAAACATGCCAAGTCTCTTTCCATGATCGTTCAATCATTCGAATGGATCACACTTTAAATTCACACCCTTGTGTATTTTGTTCCATTCTGTCGCCCTCACTCACCTTTATCCTTGCAGAGTCGTTTAGTCACCATTTTCCTATATCCTCTACAATCCTTACAGCCTCGCCTTTGTTTGAACAATGCCTAACCGTATTGAGCCTGAAATCTATCAAGATTTGTTCCAGATGCCAAAATTTTGGGAATGCAAGGAGGTTTTCTTCCACACAGGATGGAACCCATTTATCCATCTTTTGCAGGGGTATGACGAAGAAATTTCACTGATTTTTGCGAAAGGATTTGACGATAAAATGGACAGGGTTGGTCGTCTCCTTTTTCTAGTAACTTAAGAAACCATTACAGTTGAGACTAAGCTCCCAAGAGAAGGCGCTTGTTGGAATAATCATTTTTTTCTTCCACGGTCGACCCATGATTTCTCTCTTAAGCCGGGTTACCAGCATGTTGCAGGTGCTAAAGGAATTCACTGAGAATGGATTAAGTTAGAATATATAAACCCTCTAATCATTATTATCTACCTTATCACCTCCGAGAGTAATTTTAATGTTTTCAAATCTTGTCATCTTCGCTTACTAGCCCATTTTTTAATGAGAAATTCGTCAATTTCCCATTTTGTTTCCTCAAAAGTCTGGAGAAAATGTCGAGTCAAGTTAGGAAGAATAAATTCAACCCTAGGATTAGTTTGTATCATCATGGTTTGATTAAAATCCTAATCTTGTATCGACTCAAAGAGAGGAATCAGTTTTGGGATGATTTTGTGTTTAAATTCTTGAACCCTCACCTAAATATTTGAAAACACCCTAGGAATGCCCGCAACTATGAATCCATTCAAAACCATTCTAGAGAGAATAAAAGCCCAAAAATTATGCACATTGACGAATATATACCAGAGGGAAGTTCCCCTACCCCTTCACCTACTCCTGTCAAACCCATGTCTGTTGAATTTGTACATTTTCCTTGAGCTTGCACCAGAAACTAGAAGGTGAAATCTGTTTAGTCCAATGTTCACCCCATCATCTAGACCACGGTTCATCCCATCATTCAGACTGGTCATCCAGATAATATGTCTAAAGCAGATAAACCCATCACTGATTCACCTTTGTTCACATTGGCTACTGTTTCAGTTGAATTGCTCAAAGATGTTGCTCATGAGACTGTACCTATACCTACTCAGGGCATGAGTCCTGAAAGACAAATCCCCTCTATTGATCTTGACACACCATCCAAGGAATTGATTCTACTTCCAGAATCCAAGAAACCCATAGAACAATCCACTCCTCATCAACCAACTATAGACCAACTAACTCAAGATTTGGCACGATCAACAATTTGAAATGAGGAATATGCCAATATGATTGATAGTATTCACCAAGAGAAGACGGAGTTGCGTATACAAGTCAAAGTCCTTGAGGACCTTAACAAGGCCATCACTTTTTCACATGAATCTTGATAGGAGAGGCACGATATTTTAAAAGAATAGGCCAGAAATTGAAATTTAAATCCCCTGTTTCATCAGCTAAGTCAAAGGCAACTGTTGACGCAGCTTTGCCTTCTTCCTAAATTCCATTTTTTTTTCTCAGTGTGACTTGACATCTCTCCGGTTTGGGGGAGTGTTGATCCCAATTTTTTCACTATTATCGGTTGGTAATTTACTAGTTTTGCATCTATTTTATCACCTTTTTGACATATTTCTTGTCATACAGCTTATCGTTGAGCCCCAAGTATGAACACATTTGGAATTTATGCAAGTCTTGGTTTATTTTTATTATTTTGTGATTTTACTAAGAAAATCTATTATAATTGGAAATATGTTTGATATATGAATTTGTTTTGTATACCATAGTCTTTAAATCAGCAAACATTGGACACACATTCACGATAGATATACACAGAGCATATCGAGCTTTCCATTCATCCTCCTGATCAGCCCATGCACTATTAGTCGACATATTCCCAAGTGATTAAAGCAAAAAATGGTCTTCATCTATTCTGTTGTCCACATGTTTGATTTTATGATGGTGCTTGCACTGATAAGGATCACCATACTGATTTCTCCATTCGACACCACAATCCAAGTCCACATCAATGAGAATATATACGCCGCAATACGCATGAGGAGAACCGACACATGAGAGAGGAGGAGGAATACTATGCATATTTGTATGGTTGTTTATTTTCCATAAAGGTTGACTATTTTAGGAGCGGTTGACCTTGAAATATTCGACCCACTCATCCTTCTAAACATTATATATAGTCAACTCTATGGAGATTACAACATCGAGAGTCATTCTCTAGTCTTGTAATATCAAGACATTAGGCTTGTGTAGCTGTACGAATATCCTCATATGATTGAGGTGGACAGTAGGCTTGTGTAGCCCTATGAATATCCTCATATGGTGGAGGTGGTGATATAGTAGGTTTGTGTATCCATACGAATATCCTCATATGGTTGAGGTGGTGATACAGTAGGCTTGTGTAGCCCTATGAATATCTTCATATGATTGAGGTGGACAGTAGGCTTGTGTAGCTCTACGAATATCCTCATATGATTGAGGTGGACAGCAGGCTTGTGTATCACTCGAATATCCTCATATGGTTGAGGTTGTGATACAATAGGCTTGTGTAGCCCTACAAATATCCTCATATTATTGAGGTGGATAGTAGGCATGTCTAGCCCTATAAATATCCTCATATGGTTGAGGTGCTGATACAGTAGGCTTGTTTATCCCTACGAATATCCTCATATGATTGAGGTGGACAGTAGGCTTGTGTAACCCTATGAATATCCTCATATGATTGAGGTGGACAGTAGGCTTGTGTAGTTGTACGAATATCCTCATGTTGTGACATGGTGTGCTTTACTATGTAAAGTAGATATACTATGTGGTATATGGCTTGTCATGGTCAACATGTGCTAGAAGTATCATTTAGGGATTAGCTACCCCTAGAGTGATTTACTTTAGCATGTGACTATATGACCCGGGGCAATACATATGATCATAGGTTTGGAAATGATCTTATGGGTATGCTATCATAAAGATCATTATTTAATGAAAACATATATGGACCATGCAGAGATATTTAATACAAGAACATAGAAAGAGAGAGAGATTGAATTGCATATGTTTCCACAAAGTAAACTCGAATTGATTAGATATTAGTTTAGTATTAGTTATGGTAAACAAGTTCAGTTAATTAAGGAATCAACTCCTTAATTTATGCAAGTGGTTGTTGTAAATAAACAATGATGGAGAAGCACTAGTTCTATTCAGTTACATTCAGTTACACTTAGTTCAGTTTAGCTACTTCCAGTTCAGTTACATTTAGATACTATTCAATTACATTCAGTTCAGTTCAGTTACTATTCAGTTACATTCAAATCAGTTCAGCTACATTCAGTTCAGTTAGATTTAGTTACTATTTAGTTACATTTAGTTCAGTTCAGTTAAGCTACATTCAGTTTGGTTACATTCAGTTCAATTCAGTTACATTCAGTTCAACTCAGTTAACTACTCAGTTAGAGTTAGTTAATTAATGGAAGGTGCATATCTTCATGTGGAAGATAATTATGGAGTGCCATCTTGACAGCAGATCAGTATGGGGTGCATGATTAAATATGTATTAGTGTTTTAAGTTGTAACAAGTTGTTGCTACATGCAACCATTATATTTTTGTTGTAAAACCTAATTTGACTTGTTATTAAAGTTCTATGCACTTGGCAAGTTAGATACGGTGTTCCATTCAATCTCCACTCTCTGGTGCTCTTTGTGAAAGCAATATGCTATTGTGTTGTAATCATTCTCTACTACTAATCTATCATACTATAAGATCATTTGTTGGATTTTTTATCCTCTGAATCAGTAGAGGGTTTTCTCAGGGTATATCCTATGTTCTATGGTTTGATTTATGTCTTTTAATTATTAATGAGATTTATATGCACTGTTATTATGGATTAAAGTTTTAAAGTTCAACTTTCTTCATATATTTCTCAATCACTAACATGGTATCAGATCAAGGGCGTGCAAGGTCTTAGTTTGCACAAGCAACTAAAGCCTGCGTGATCTTGAGATGTATTCAACAAAGAGCTTGGAGCCATGGAGTTGATCTCCATCCAACCAGAAGACTAGTTTGAATATGCTTCCAAATTGAAGGCAAGAGTGTGAATCATTCTTGAGGAGAATGATACAGATGTTTAATTGACCTCAGTGAGTAAGAACTCTTTATGCATCGATAATTAAAGAGAAAGACAACATGCACTATTTTTGTCACTTTTCAGGAGACAAATTTCATGGAGACGTTTTGATGAATCCGTGTGGAACTAAACAAATCGGTTGAAACCCCACTTCCAAAATTGGCCGATTTAGCTTACGCATTAAAATATTTCAAAAATACACAACTATGTGAGAGATACTGTTAGTGCTAGAAATTTTTGTCAGACTACTAAAGAACAAGCCAACACAATCCCATAAAATAAAACTAAATAAAATAGGTTTTTAGGGTTTTCGTTTATGGTTTTGGTTTTAAAAACTTCATTAGTAAGGAGGAAATAAACATCCACAAGTTAATACATAACTGAATCATGCAAGTTGGATAAAGTGAGTATCAAACACATCCCAATAAGTCATAAACATTACACATGAAATACTAATTCCACCCACAGGCTACAAGCATTTGCATGAATAAACCTTTAAACAAGAAATGAAATTGTAGACTGAGAAATCAACCAGTTCAAAAATGAAAAAGCGTGATAGGTAAAAAGGATTATCAGTTTATATATAATCAATAACATTCATCCACTTACATAAGAGTTATAAATGCTAGCTTGAGAAATCAAAGCTCCAAAAGCCTCTCCTTAAGTGAAAAATCCCCTCCCAAAACTGTATGTTTGTCTTCCTTTTACCATTACAAAGGTAAAGTAGTTCCATAGCTACCTTCTAGTTCAAAATTTGAAATAGTTACCTCAATTAGTTACATTATAACTCAAAATATTTAAAGACAATTAACCCAAAAATAACAAATCGAATTTGGGGAAATTTGACAAATTTCTGAAAATTTGGGTCTCAAAGACACCTTCATATCTCTCCATCCTATAAAGATAGGGTTTTTTAAATGATTATGTTATGAACAAAAAATTCTCTTGTTTTTTAAAAATTCCCCTTCTGTTGATTAGAATACATGCTGGAAGTTTGTGACTAAAACAAGAAATTATTAAATAATTCAAACCCTGAAAATAACCCCAAAGATGAATTCGGATATTTCAAATGATAATAGATGTTGAAAAAATGAGAGAGGTTTTTGTGAATGATTTTATTTTGGACAGAAACCTATTTTGGGTTTCCATAATTCATTTCCATCACCTCATAATATGTTGTTAATGATAATGCAAAAAAACATGAAAAACAGAGCTGCTACAAGAATCTCCTCATGAAAATATTTTACAAAGGACTAAAAAATGAGGGTTAGATTATAAAGAAAACTTGGAATAAAATTTTATTATAAGTTTTTGAAAGCTTAAAGATATACATATTAACTAATAAGCCCAGAAGACAAATCTTAAAACTAAATTAATGAAATAATTCAACCATTAAAAGCATTAAATCCAACAAAAAATACTGATTGTAAAAAATTCTTAAAATCAACATAAAATGTAAAATAATGTTAAACCAATGGTTGAAAATTAGGACAAAAATAACATATAAACTAATAACAAGATCTAGTTATAACATCTAGCTCTTGCTGCAGGATGAATTCCTCCTTGTGAGGCTTCAAGAACCTGTAGACCTTGTGCCTTATTCATTGGGTGATGGAGTCATTTACCAAATCTCTGCAACTTTCTCAAACTTTGAACACATACCCCTAAAATGAAAAAATACAGCTACAAAACAACATACTGAAAATAATCTACATTCTCGTATAGCGAGCTTCTTCTCCTATTTACTCCTACTTATAATCTGAGGAAATGACCCAATCATGTGTAATCATAATTCCAGTGAATCCAAGAAGCCATTTGAATGAGAATCATAATTCCATGCATGTTACTGTTTCAGAACACCCACAAAAGATGTGATAAATGCAATAAAGAGTCTATAGGTAGCTGATACTTATGGTTGGAAATAGGAAGTATGCCAAAATCTTGAGCATTAGAAACCTTTGGAAAATACAACTCCATCCAAGAATCCATGGGATCATGAAATTTCCAATTTAAAATTTCAATGTGTTCATTATATTCATCATAAAGTGAAACATTCTCTTCCTCTCCATTGCTGTTTTTTTTAAACTTTGGCTCAAGAGTGGAAACCAAGGGCTCTTCAAACTGCTTCTCAACCTTTAAATAAAACCCTTGATCAAAAATCAAATAAATAAAATTCTGAAAGTGATCATAAGTCAAGAATGGAAGCTTATTTCTTATATCAATAGTAAGATGTTGAAGAGCAACATCTTCTTCTTCATAACATGATAATCTCGTAGTAGGAACTAGGAAATTTCTACTATAATCCACTTAAAGTATATTATCATCGAAAAAGTCAGCAAACTGATATGAATAATCAACACAAGTGTCATTTATATCCTTGTTCATATGAAAATATGAAAATGATGAAGAAAACTGTCTTAAATCTGAATGATACCTGCATTCTTCTTCCTATTCATAAGCTTGTATATCTTCAACATGATCCTGATCTTGAAGCATTTTGCAAGCTCGAATGTTCTCCTCCACTTCTTTTGCATCCTTAAACAATTGTCTTAAATATGATGATTTCCTTTCTAATAGGAAAAAGACAAGATCTGAATGTTGAGCCATAATATAATATACCATAGCAAGTTTTTCCAAAGGTCTGATCTCTGTAGGCATACCGATATAAAAAGTTTGAAACCTTCAATTAAATTTAGTAATTGGCTCATCATTCTCCCGTTTCAAACTATAAAATTCAGAAAGAAATTGATCATAAGATTTATTCTTACCCCAATACTTCAAAAATACATCATGTAACTCTTCCCACGATCCAATTAAATTAGATTTTAAATTTCAGAACCAAAACCCAACATCTCCAACAAAGGATTTTGAAAATAACCTCATGACAACATCCCCATGCATGATTTCAAAATTATCAATGAAATTATGAAAAGATCCTAAATGGTTCTCTGCTGTAATATGGTCTTTTCCAGTAAAATGGGTAAGATATTCAACAAAGTAAGAAGGGTAAGGATGTAAGAGAGATGGAAGCCTAAGAGGTTTAAACATCTTATGTCTGAGTCTAGATTGAAAATCTGTGGGATGAAAATGAGGTTCAACAAGTTGTTTGCAAGTTTCAACATTGATGGTAGAATGCAATATATCAGCTTTATTCTCTACAAGATTACCATAATAATCAGGTTCAAGAGATATGGGTATATGTATATCATGTTGCACATGTATTTCAAATGAAGGAATAGGATCAATATCAATAAAATAAGAAGAATGCAGACTTTCTTCTTCCAAAGAAGGATATGTACCTGAAGGTTTATGAACATCGGAATAGACAAAACAAAAAATAATTCTTTTGACATGCAATGGGGAAGACACGAAACAATTGATGAATAAGAAAAAAACCTCATGGAGGAAAGTAACAAGCTGATACCCAATCTTTCCATTTGGCTTCTTCATTTTTATGTCAACAAAATTCTCCTTGCAGTGGAATCTTTAATTGTGGATTCATCGTTGAGAAATTGTAGTCTAGAATATTTTCTTACTTTGTACACCTCTCAAAATCAAATGAATAATGTTATCCTGGGGAATATATACTTTGGATTTGTCCCCGAAAATGGCGCCAAGTATGTTAGTGCCAGAAATTGTTCTCAGAATACTAAAGAACAAGCCAACACAATCTCATAAAATAAAACTGAGTAAAATAAGTTTTTAGGGTTTTTGTTTATGGTTTTGGTTTTAATAACTTCATCAGTAAGGAGGAAATAAACATACACAAGCTAATACAGAACTAAATCATGCAATTTGGATAAACTAAGATCAAACACATCCCAATAAGCCATAAACACTACACATGAAATACTAATTCCACCCACAGGCTACAAGAATTTACATGAATAAACCTTTAAACAAGGAATGAAATTGTAGACTCAGGAATCAACCAGATCAGAAATCAAAAAGCATGACATGCAAAATGGCTTATCATTTTATATATAATCAATAACAGTCATCCACTTACATAAGAGTTATAAATGCTAGCTTGAGAAATCAAAGCTCCAAAAGCCTCTCCTTGAGTGAAAAATCCCCTCCCAAAACTGTATGTCTGTCTTCCTTTTATCATTAAAAAGGTAAATTAGTTCCATAACTACCTTATAGGTCAAAATTTGAAAAAGTTACATGATAACTCAAAATATTTAAAGACAATTAACCCAAAAATAACAAATCGAATTTGGGGAAATTTGGCGAATTTCTTAAAATTTGGTTCTCAAAGACACCTTCATATCTCTCCATCCTGGACACCTGTGAAAAAATAGAGAGACATTTTATTAAATGAGTATGTTATGAAAAAAAATGTCTCTTGTTTTTTAAAAATTCCCCTTCCATTGATCTGAATACGTGCTGGAAATTTGTGACTAAAACAAATAATTATTAAATAATTCAAACCTTGAAAATATGCCACAAAGATGAATTCGAATATCTCAAACGATAATAGTTTTTGCAAAACTGAGAGAGATTTTTGTGAATGATTATGTTTTGGATACAAACCTCTTTTTTTCCTCCTTAATTTGTTTCCATCTCCTCTTAATAATCTCTTGATGATAATGACAAAAACAAGAAAAACAGAGCTGCTACAGGAATTCCCTCATGAAAATATTTGACAAAGGACTGAAAAATGAGGGTTAGATGCTAAAGAAAACTTGGAATAAACTTTTATTATAAGTTTTTGAAAGTGTAAAGATATAAATACTAACTGATAATCCCAAAATACAAACCTTAAAACTAAATTAATGAAATAATTCAACCATTAAAAGCATTAAATTCAACAAAAATTATTGATTGTCAAAAATTCCTAAAATCAACATAAAATGTAAAACCATTTTAAACCAATGGTTGAAAATTAGGAAAAAAAGAACAGACAAACTAAGAAAAATATCTAGTTATAACATATACGATCAGGTATTTGAAGATGAAATTCTCAGAATTCGTGTTATGGCCATTTTCTCAAAGTGGACCAATTGATGGAACAACCACAAGAGTTGTAAGTTAGATATTATCATTATTCATTAGATATTTTGTATAATGAGAGGCTGATAGAGTTGAGATATAATTAAAAGAAGAGGATGATCATTGGAATAATTTTTATTTGAAAGAAGAACATTCGCTTTGGGTTGCATGGGATCCAGTTTCTCCATACAGAGATTTGCTACCTCCTGCATGCACTCAAATTTGCAAAGAGATCAAGACCAAGGGACTACAGTAATCTCCACAAGGAATCAGAGATCAAGAGGGAGCATGCAAAACAATAAAAATATAAGTACCCAAATTTTTTATTATATGCTACTTAGATCTATATGCTTTTGAATGGTTTCATTACAGTCATATAGAGGATGCATGATTCTTCATAAGATATGAATATAGAGCATGCCTGATTATTTTATAAAATATGAATATAGAGGATGCATGATTGTTCATAAGATATGAATATAGAGCATGCATGTTTATTTTATAAAATACGAATATAGAGTATGCATGCTTATGAATATAAAGGATCCATGATTGTTTCATAAAGATACAAATATAGAGTTGCATGCTTGTTTCATAAATATAGAGAGGCATGATTGATTCATGAGATATGAATGTTGGGGTGCATGATTATTTAATTATCATATGCTTTTATAAAATCAGATTATGTTTTATTACAATGTGTATTCCTAGACTTGGAATTGTGTTTAGCATATACATTGTTGTTCCTATATTTATTGGAATGTTAACAATCTCATGAGTCCAAATTTCATGAAATGATATAAGGACTGATATAAGAATTATGTAGAAATGATACAAGGTTTAAAACATTATTCATAAGACATGAGATATAGGGTAGCATGATTGTTTCATGAACTGTGAAATAAGACTACATGATTTCCTAGATAGAGGGATTGATGCTTACCTCATGAGATATGAACATTGGGACTATATATTTATTTCATAAAATGAATTTTTGGATTGATATAGGATTGCATATCAGTACATAAGATTATAATTGGTTATGATAAATTGGTTGGTCAATATTTGTACATAACTAAGTAAATATTTATTATTATCTTGAAAGTATTTCATTTGAATAAAATTCATGAGTATGAAATGGTTCTAACAATGAGAATAATTTGTCTTGTAGGGAAAATTAATATGCCATTACCTACAAGTAAACTAGGACATGAATTTGGAGTCATTTTGATGGCGGAGCCTAGAAGAGAATAGTTCGAGAGGTTCCTATGTCTCTTGGAAAGTAGACAAAATAGATGGATTAATTATATTTTTATAGATGTGAAGACTCTTGAAGATATTCTATATTATTTAGATTCATGTGTCAAATAAAGAGCTTCGTATATATATGAGCATAAGTCTCTGTGATGGAGAACCCATATTATGATTCTCACATTTTGCATGGTGGGAGGGAGTTGCTAGTGTCACTGGCACATGAAGAACCAGTGTAATTGGTTGATGTACCTCCTGTAAAAAAAAAAAAAAAAAGGATATATGCATGATGCTCATATTCAAAAGGAAGCTAAGAACTATATTCAAGAATATTGTTATGATTCTTATTATTAGTGTTGTGGTAGTCACCAGACAAATATTTTCCTTAGTTAAGGAAAATGTACAGTAAAAGAGCCTGAAGAGTTTCAGGATGATGGACTAGAAATCCATGGCCACACATATGAAGGTAAATATGAAACTATTCTTATTTCATATTTGGAGGATCTCAATCTAGTTGAGATGTATTTGGTTAGTCACAGGTCCCAAAATCTATTATGTGCCTTGCAATTTGCACATAGACATGTACAAAGCATGTGTTGTGGTACCTAGTTGGTACAAGTGTATGTGGACTCATATATGTCTTGATCAGTAACAGAGAGTTTTAAATATATATGAAATATGACAAATACAGTGATCGAGGAAGATAACATGTGTTTCTATAGATAGAGCATGTTGAAAAGAAGAAAATATTTCGGGGGTTCTAGTTAGTTATATTCGAGACATGGTACATATCCATATATGAGAAGCATTTCCAGCATTCTTACTAAGATTCTGTTTGGAACAAGCTTGGTATAGTACATAATAACTCCTCTAGTTGAAGAGAGAGTATTGATGTGTCTTCATGGGTGACAGCAGATAAAGTCCCCACCAGTTAGTCATCGTACATGTCTTAGGTACCCAAGGGATGTGATAGCTTGTGGAGAGAATCCACATGAGAAGCGAGATGGTCAAAAGTATTAGAGACAATTTATTTTCTGAACTATTAGAGAATAGTTACAACCCCTCGAAGAGGTAGTTGGGGTGCTGCAAATATAAAGAGAAGGATCATAGAGAAAGTGATCATGACTTGAAGAACATCACAAAGAATGGCATGCTCACAAAGAACTTCTCCAAATAACAGAAGATCTAAGAAGTCAAAAATGTTGAAGAGTGAAAGGAAATATAAGTATTTCTTTCTGCATGTTATTACACATTTGTTATATAATGTTGCATATGATGGATTTAAAAATCCATGGTTTCTAGTTTAGAGAAACTTTAATCTGGATGTGTAAGCAGCTGGTTGGTCTTTGAGTAGACCTATTTTATATTATGCTTACTACTAACCATATGTTTGAGTACCTTTGAGGTACATTAGAATAGGCTATTTATTGTATTTGATACATGGTAGAACTATTATTTGATTGTGCTATCCAGCTATTGTTTTAGCCCGAGATAAGCGATGCAATTTGAGACTAGTACTACAAAAGATAAGTGTATTGCGGCTAGTACTACAGAAGTAAGATGTATGTCTGAGAGTACTACAAAAGAACAATGTGTTTTATGGATAGTACTACATACTAAAGAGTAGTGTAGCTTGGGAGGCTACCTACTAGGTTGAAATACTTGAGCCTATAGTCATTAGGTGTTAATAGTCAAGCTTTCTCGAAAACACTATATGTGTTTGATGATAAAACAAATTCAAGATGAAGTTTCAATTCATGGAAATCATGGTCATGAGTTCTAGTACATAGATACTAATGATTGCAAATTTGCGACAAACCTCTATTTATGACGAAGTTTAAACACTTTCGAGATAAGCTTGGTATGGTAGAGAATGTCTCCCTTGCTGAGAGGGAGTGTCAAGATTACAACATCAGGAGTCCTTCTCCATTCTTGTAATATCAAGACAGTAGGCTTGTGTATCCCTACAAATATCCTCATATTATTGAGGTGGACAACAGGCTTGTGTAGCCCTATGAATATCCTCATATGGTTGAGGTGGTGATAAAATAGGCTTGTGTAGCCTTACGAATATCCTCATATGGTTGAGGCGGTGATACAGTAGGCTTCTGTAGTCCTACGAATATCCTGATATGGTTGAGGTGGATAGTAGGATTGTGTATCCCTACGAATATCCTCATATGGTTGAGTTGGTGATACAGTAGGCTTGTGTAGCCCTACGAATATCCTCATATGATTGCAATGGATAGTAGGCTTGTGTATCCCTACAAATATCCTCATATGGTTGAGGTGGTGATACAGTAGGATTATGTATCCCTATGAATATCCTCATATGATTGAGGTGGATAGTAGGCTTGTGTAGCCCTATGAATATCCTCATATCATTGAGGTGGACAATAGGCTTGTGTAGTCCTACAAATATCCTCATGTCGTGAGGTGGTGTTCTTTACTATGTAAAGTAGATATACTATGTGGTGTATGGCTAGTCATGGTCAACAATTTCTAGAAGTATCCTTTAGGGATTAGCTACCCCTAGAGTGATTTAATTTAGCATGTGACTATATGACCCAAGGAAATACATATGATCATAGGTTTGGAAATTATCTTATGAGTATGATATGATAAAGATGATTATTTAATAAAAACACATATGGACCATGTAGAGATATTTAATATAATCACAGAGAAAGAGAGAGAACCCGAATTGCATCTGTTTCCACCAAGTAAACTCGAATTGATTAGATATCAGTTGAGTATTAGTTATGGTAAACAAGTTAATTTAATTAAGGAATCAGCTCCTTAATTTATGCAAGTGATTGTTGTAAATACAAACTGATGGAGAAGCACTAGTTTTGTTTGGTTACTTTCAGTTACTATTCAGTTACACTTAGTTCAGTTCAGCTACATTCAATTCAGTTACATTCAATTCAGTTGAGTTACTATTCAGTTACATTCAGTTCAATTCCGCTACATTCTGTTCAGTTACATTCAGTTTAGTTAATCTACATTATGTTCGGTTACATTCATTTCAGTTCAGTTACATTCAGTTATGTTCAGTTACAATCAGTTCAACTCAGTTACATTCAATTCAACTTAGTTAACTACTCAGTTAGAGTTAGTTAATTAATGGAAGGCCCATATCTTCATGTGGAAGATAATTATGGAGTGCCATCTTGACACCAGATCAGTATGGGATGCATGATTAAAGATGGATCGGTTTTCTAGGTGGTAACAAGTTTTTACTACATGCAACCATTATATTTTTGTTATAAAATCTAATTTGACTTGTTATTAAAGTTCTATGCACTTGGCAAGTTAGATACGGTGTTCCATTCGATCTCCACTCTTTGGTGCTCTCTGTGAAAGAAATATGCTATTGTGTTGTAATCATTCTCTGGTACTAATCTATCATACTCTAAGATCATTTGTTGGGTTTTTTATCCCTTGAATCAGTAGAGGGTTTTCCTACGGTATATCCTGTGTTCTATGGTTTGATTTATGTTTTTGGATTATTGATGAGATTTATATGCACTGTTATTATGGATTAAAGTTTTAAAGTTTTATTTTCTTCATATTTTTCATAATCACTAACAACCTCCATCCAAGAACAAAGTTTTGTAGCTAGTTCGTAAATATGTCAGTCGATATTAGAAGAAGCTCTGTAAAAACTCTGTTCTGAATGTTAATATAAGTTCTATTTTTTCTCCATATACATGTTCTTGTTCCTATGAGTGATTGATTGAAACACCACCCTAATTTCTAAGTGGTCCCCACAACAACTAGTGGTCAATTCCTATGTGTGTTCTTGTTATCTCCTTTCTCACAGGAAAGTAGTTTCTATTTCTGTTTTATTTATGCAAATCAGTTTCCTGTTAGTTAATATTGTTCATTTATTTGTTTCCTATAGAATATGTTTCATTATGATTAATGTTGTGCTATTAGTATAGTTTCTATTTCTTGAATTAAAGTAACCGATCGCGCATGTAGTTTTTTTCTAGTTTTCCTTCCAGTTTCCTTTTTCAGCTTAATTTCAAATGTTATGTTTGCAATTAAATAGAATTTGGTTAATTTAGCATCTTAGGTTTAGTTTGTAGTTAGAATTAGTTCTGTAAATTCTTGTTTAGTTGTATATTAGTTTTAGTTATATTCTATTTTTTTTCATTTCATAACAGGAAATAGTCTATTTACAACCATAAACTAGTACGAGTAATCTCTTGGTTATTTCAATTATTAACTAGGTTCAATTAGTGTCCTTTATGCATCCTATTCTCATATGCATGAAATCAACTGATTTTTATATCATCCAAGCCATTTATTTCCTAATTTCCATTTTTTTCCTCATATAGACTGTCATTCAGACCATCCGTTAAGACTGTCATTCAGCCCTTCATCCAACCTTTAATATTTACATTCTCTATTTAAGCCTGTTTAAAGATCTGTTTCTTTGGTTTTTGAATTATGTTATCTTTTGTAATTAGAAAATGGTTATATCTATAATTAGGACCTTAGTATAGATCGTTTAAACTATCTATCAAGTTCCATCCCTATCTTTCACCCCCTTTTACCTTAGTATGTTTTGAAGTGTGTTTTGTTCTATCTCTTTTGTTTCTGATTTCCTCATTGGTAACGTTTGGTAATTTATCTCTAGTTTAGTTTAATTTGTATTTGTGTTTAGGGTTAGACATGTTAATTTCTAGCAAAGCACACTATTACTTTGTAAATTGATCGTAGCATAGGATCTGTTCCCTTCACTGTGTGGTTACTGGAAATATTTGTCACAATAGGATTTAGAGGAGTTTTCTTTATTAATTTTTCTACTTGTTTCTTTATCGAGTTTTCTTTATTAAGTTTTCTACTTGTTTCTTTATCAAGTTTTTTTTATTAAGTTTTCTACTTGTTTCTTTATCAATTTTTCTTTATTAAGTTTTCTACATGTTTCTAAGTCATATTTTCCTAACACGTGTTTCATATAATAGTGGTATACCTTTAACTTTCAAGTAACTGCTAAAATATTTTTGTTGATTAATTAATAGATTAGTTGTTTATAATATCTTTTCCGTTAAAGTCATTTGCTTATGGAATAATTCACAATTTTTACTATCACCTGTAATTGGACACTAATTAGTTTGCATATATTTGGGGAAGTTAAGTTAGATGTAATCCCATTCAGTTTCTTTATTTATTTCAAAATCCATTTTGATAGACCTCCTTCTCGAGTACCGATAACCATGAATGCATATCCTCATAACAATCAAGGAGAGTGGAGCTTGATATATTGGTTCAATCACTCTACATTTGTCAAACCACCTATATAGTTTAGTTATTGGGTTTTTTATATTAATTAAATAATCATAATCTTATCTTTTGTAAGAGTTATAAATCTGTTCCAAACCTTTCTAATTCATAGATTAAGAAGCATAATAGTTAGTACATTATAAAGGACTAGTTTACTTTCTTAGAATAGTGTTATTTATAAAATACATAGTTAATGGTTGATAAAGTAGAGTAGTATAGCTTGATACTGCTCTAATCTAGTAAATGTGTTCCAGGCTAATTACCTTAGTAGTTGATTTTCCAGAGTTTGACTCAGTTTTTCATTTTGAAATATCTTTTGATCTTTTCTTTATTAAAATATTTCCACGACACCCTAGGTACCCCTTTTCCTTCACATATACTTTGTGTCAACTCTAATTTTACCAACCTCAATCAATAATTAAATATTTGGTGAATTAATTAAAACAATATAATAGCCAACACTTCTCCACTCCCTTTTATCAGTTATTGATAATCATCCGCAAATTTCACCTTGTGAAGTGACTCATGCTCATACATGTTAACTAATGATTCTTTGTATATATTCATCTGTTTGAATTCCCCACTATCCATAGGCTAATCATTGCCTCCATGTGAGATAGTTCCTATAGGTGTTGAGGTTACTACATATTCTTCATGCGAATCATCCTTCTCTCTTCTGAATATTTCCTTTGTTGGTTCATTGTCTTCTGCAGTATGAGAATGATGTCTCTTCTTCCTATTCAAACAGTCTCTTGCAATGTGTCCCTTTTCATCTCAAGTATATCATCGAATGTTAGAAGGATATTTTCTAAACGTATTTTGTTTGATATATTTCTTCTTATTGTGATGGTATTTCTGCTTCCTCTCCTTCTTCTTGAAGTTCTTCCTGGTGTGAATAGTGAGATATGGACCTTTAGTTTCTCCCATATACTCTTTTCTCTTATTATGAGTCGAGATTCTTCTTGTGTGCATTCTTATCCAAGTCGGTTGAAAGAGATCAGTTAACTTCTTACATAGATTCCTTGAATGAATGAATCCCAAAATATTACGAGGTCATTCAAAGTAGTCCTCATAATCTCTCCTTCTGATGCATTTTCTTCAACTACTTCAAGTTGTTCCTTTATTTTAGAAACCCTTGTGAAGTGGGAATGCATAGTTTATGGGTTTTGTATCTTCACATTATTTAGTTGGTTCCTCAATGTATTCTTTTAGTTGATGTTCTTTCCTTCAAACATCTTTGTCAAAGCATCAAATACTTCCTTTTGTTTCTTGAATCATGACGAGGGATAAGTTGATCCCTAATTCAATCAACAATGGTTGTATTGGATTTAATTAAGTTCTTATTATGAGTGGCCTTAGCCTCATCTCCCTCTATATAAGTAAATTGTCCACTAATGTACTAATCCAAATCATTTTCAAGGATCAGGGAGATTATGTACTTACATGCTTGAAAGTCATCAACCCCTCTAATATTTTCCTAAATATGAGTATGGTGAGTCATCTTTTCAAATGAGAACGCCAAATGGAAATAATAAATATTTATATCTTACTGATTTGAGGTGTATGACCCTATTTCAGAGCTAGATGACCTAGGGTTTGTCACAGAATCCCTAATTTTCCAAACTTGGAGTTTGAAAATTCTATTTGGTCAATACGATGGACCTCCTTTAGGTGATTTACTCAGGTAGGTCCATTTTTGAAGACCAAGGTGGGAAGATCCAAAACTTAATAGCATACTATCTCCTGACACCAATGACACTGTCAAAATGAAACTTATTCAAATATGAAACTACTTCCACCAAAATATGCAGCCTACTGAGGAAATTTATCCTATCCCTATTTTCTTGATGAAATGGGGAGAGAAGGCCTTGGACTAGGAATCCCTAGTTTTCATTTTTGCATAGTGCCTTCTTTCAGAGAACCTTCAATTCCATCTTATTATTCTTAATGTAATTTAGTTTATTAGGATCTTTATCTGAAACAATAAGAAGTATAGCAATATGCATAAGATATAATAGATACACAAGAAACACATATTTTCACTTGTGAAACCATAAAGGATAAAACACCACAAAATTCCTTAGAATAGTTCAGTGACAAAGAATGTTTCATAAGATGAACAAAACCAACATTAAGAAGTCTTATGCAACTATTTATATCTCCTCTTTTTTTTCTCTCTCTACCAATGTGATCTTGAGTGAGTGCAAGTGTGTATAAATGAGGGAGGGTGCTTCCTTATTTATACCTTTCAAGTGAGTGACCAAATACATTATTGGGGATGACCTCTTACCCTAATAGGGTTGAATTTTCCTATAGAGCCTCCAAAAATACATTACATGATGTTACAATGGGGACTATTTCCTCGAATTACAACAGAGGTTGTACCTCAAGATCCATACACAATAATGGCATCCCAAAGGTAAGTAAATACATCTTCTATTGGGGTAAAACAACATACAATGACAATATACATCATAATACATTGTAAAGTTACAAAAACATCAACATATTTCAACGGGTCATCCCCAAGATGAAACAAGCATGCCACAGATACTAGATGGTTTAGGGAAATTTGATATATTTCTTAACTAACCAATAGAGTAGTCACAAGGTGTGTTTACCTACCCTTTTTAGAGTCTTGTAAATAAATTTTATTTTAAATTTTCTATTCAAATTGAACAAAGGATCAGTGCAAGAATAACAAGCATAAAAAAAATAACATGAAGATTTATCTTGGGAAACCCTCATGGGGAAGAAAACCCATCAAAACTTCCTCCATATAGACTTCACCCAAGTACAATGTAAGATCAAAAGAAGAATACTAGACTGCTTCTTCTCCTCTAGATGGATTGTTTCTTCTCTCTTTAGTACAATTGCTTGAGTTCTGTGTGTGTCCAAATTAGTGAGTTGCCTCCCTTATTTATATTGATCAATGCAGAATCCTAATAACCGAACATGGATGAATTTCTCTCTCAATTAGGATCGACTTGCCATGGGAGACTCAAAAATAATTTTTCATAATACTTTTTTGGGTACTACCTACCCGACTTACAACAAAGGTTTTACCTCAATAATTTACATGAAAAATTACATCAATGAAATCCCTAATAGAAGGAACAACATCTATGAATTTGTAATAACAATAGTAATTAAAATCAAAATATATTCCATAGTTACATTCCTTTAACACTCCCTCTTAACAATGAAGGTAATATATAACACAACAATACATTTGTACAATTGAATGGTAACTCTATACGTCATAGGAAGCTTTCACAAACATATCAACATTATCATTATCTGTGGAATATCACCATCACAAAGCATCACATATCGATCATCATGTCACAAACACATTCATACAAGCATAGTATCTTGACGCATCATAACAAGCACCACATCGCGTTGCATCATCATAAGAATCACATCACATCTCATTGCATCGTCATGAACATCACATATCATTGAATCATCACAAGAAGCACATATCATTGCATCATCATGAGCATCACATCTCATCACATGATCATGAGAATCACATATGGTTGCATCATCACGAGCCTCACATCTTATCGCATTATCACAAGCATCACATATTGAGGATCACATTACATCACCTGCAATAAGCACAACATCGTAACTTAATTTGAAACCACCCACAACATCAAAAGATGTTGGATCACCCACAAATGAATAAAGGACCACAATGTCTGCAAATGAATTTGAGACCACAACATCTGCCAATGAATTCCAAAATAGAATGTTTGCAAATGAATTTCAGACCACAATGTTGGCAAATGAGTTCCATACCATGAAGTCCACAAATGAATGTCACACCATAACGTCTGCAAATGAATGCTATGCTGAAATGTCTGCAAATGAATGCTACACCACAATGTCTAAAAATGAATGTTGGACCACAATGTCAATAAATGAAATCCATAACATAACATATGAAAATGAATGTTAGACCACAACATCCACAAATGAATTCCAGACCACAAGGTCTGTAAATAAATTCCAGATCACAATGTCCACAAATGACTGTCATACCCCAACGTTTTCAAATGAATTCCAAACAACAATGTCCACAAATGGATGTTAGATCACAACGTTTGCAAATGAATGCAAGAACAAAATGCCCACAAATTAATGCAGGACCACATCTCATTGGGATATTCCTATTTGAAGATACGACCAACCTTCATGGGATATTCCTTATGAGGATTCCACCAACCATGTTGGAATGTACCCTTATTTATAGGACTAGTCATATTGGGATCCACCCTGGGTGATGTCACCAACCATGTTGGGAGCTACCCACGAAGATACGATGAGGATCTCTATATAATGATCATATAACCAAGGCTCATCATTCTATTCTTGTATATTCACAACTTCATCAAGGAAAACTCGGTACTTGCATACCATTACCATCTCATTCTCTTATCGTCACTCCCTCTTACCTAGGATATCCTTTTAGATTACACAGATATTGTCTGTAAACTATTCAAAATTCACATGAGACAAAGGACTATTTAACACAAGATACTTGTTCCTCTGTAGGAACATACTGGATCTTTATGGATATTCTCTGCACCATATACTGAATGTAATGATAGTATATCTTTGTGTGCTTTGACTTATCATGGAACATTGGGTTCTCTATTAACTTGATACAAACCTCGTTGACACAGTAAGTATTAGTTGCATCCATTTGGGTATAAAAAATCTTGTCAATAATTTGCGAAGCCATACTGATTCACTACAGGATGAGCATGCTGCAATGTATTCATCCTATGATTTACTGAGCGCAACAATGGTATTCTTTATACTAAGCCATGATATCATCGCTGATCCAAAACTGAAACAAGATCATGAAATGATCTTTCTGTCTTTGACACTTCTTTTACAATCGAAATCAGTGTAACTAGATAATATACACTCACTATCAACTGCATATGTGATGCCACAATTCAATGAACCTTTTAGGTACCTCATTACATGTTTTTTCTGAAAATAGGTGAACATGTATGGGTTCTACCATATACTGAATTAATGTGTTCATAACAAATCATATATCTGGAATTGTATTTGTCAAATACATCACTGAACCGATAATCGTTCGATATAGTGCAACATCTATTCTTTCTAAAGAGTCATCATTTAGTAGCTTTAGGTTTTTCACCATCGGAGTGTTCATTTCCTTACAATCCAACATCCCAAATATATTTAGGATCTCAATTACATATTTTCCTTGGTTTAGGAAGATTTCATATGGGAGCTTCCATACTTAAAGACCTAAGAAGTAATGCATCATGCCAAGATATTTCATTTCAAATTTAGGCACAAAATACTTCTTACATTCACTGACGAGCTTCTCCTTTCTTGTAAAAAATAGATCATATACATACAATAGTAATATCATGATCTTGTAATTTTCAACCTTATACTAAAGGTTGGAATATGCTTTACTATTGGTAAATCCTAGGCTCATTAGGAAGTCGTGAATTCTTCTATACCATGCTCTGGGTAATTGCTTTAATCTATATAATTCTCTCTTTATTCAACACATGTGTTTTATTTTCATGTGTCTCAAAACCTATATGTTGTTCAATATACACTTCCTCTTATGTGACACCATTTAAAAAGGTTGTCTTTACATCTATTTGATGTAATTTCCATCTCATCCTGGAATCCAAAGAAAGAATGGTTTTGATCGACGCATATCTAGCTAATGGTGCAAAGTTTTCTTCATAATCAATTTCTTATTTCTGAGAGGATCGTCATGTGACAAATATTTCTTTGAACTTTTCAATACTACCATCAGTTGAATGCCTTGTCTTAAAAGTCCATTTCGAATAGACCATTGATTTATTCTTTGGTCTTTGCACCACTTAACAAACATCATTATTTAAGATAGATTGATATTCTTCAATCATGGCACACATCCATTCCTTCTTCTATGAGGCTTGTTCAGAACATGTAGGTCCTTCATCAACAAGGTTACACTGTAATGATACATAGTTGGAGTGGAGTCTTAGTATATTGCTTCCTTCTAGTGCACCATATATTTCTGCTTCCTGAATTATCTCATGATCCCAAGATCATCTTTTCCTTATTGATATTGTTTCATGAGGTGTATTTATAGGTTCTTGTGGTTCTATCATGTCATGAACTTATGGTATCGAGTCTTCTTCATCTATAACTACGGGTTTCCTGATATCTACTACTCTGGGAGTTTCTTGTTCACCTTCATCCACATGGTTATATATGGATTTGTTGAAGGCTACATCTTCATCAAATGTGACATCTATGCACCTCAACTTTACGAAAAACCTGTAATATAGACTATGCATGCTTTCGGTTGATCACTATGTCCAACAAATATTCCCTTCTTTCTTTAGGGTCCAAATTTAATATTTTCTCTTTTAGAACATGTAGGTAAACAAAAAAACCAAATATCTTTAGGTCACTGACTTCACCAATAAACATTTCTTTCGGAGTTTTGTTTCCAAGCGCACTATGGGATAATTTTTTATGAACATAGACCATGTCTTTGTTGCTTCAACCCATAAATAGATGGAGAGATATTGATCATGAATAATGGATTTGACTTCTTCTATGATATATCTATTCTTCATTTTTTCCACTCCAATTTTTTTAAGATTATAGGGTGTAGTAAGATCCCTCTTAATCCCAACTTCTTTGTAGAAATCCTTGAATTCATTTGATGTCAATTCTCCTTTGTTACTTGATCTTATTTTCTCAATATTCTTTTCAGAGAGATTCTCCACAAGAGCTTTGAACTCTTCGAACTTTTCAAAGAATTCATCTTTCCTTTTCAAGAAATATATCCAAGCATTATGTGAGTAGTCATCAATAAAATAAACATAATATACATACCCACTTAAGGGAGTAGTTGACATTGGTATGCACACATTTGAGTGCACAATCCCTGGGATCCTTTTTTATTTACTATTACTTCTTGGAAAGGGATTCTTGGTGTTTTTTCCCTTTAAAAAATCCTTTGCATATCCTTTCATTGACGATCTATATTTTTGGTAGATTTGTTACTACCTTTCTCACAATTGGTAATTCTTTGTAGTTTACGTGATCAAGTAGTCTATGCCATAGTTCACATGGACTGATAGTGCAAGCTATGAAAGATGAGTCTCTATTCCCTTTTATTTTGCAGATAAATCCTTCTTCAATACCTATTACAACTACATCATCTATAGTTTTTCCTTTTTCCCACATAAGAACTCCACCATCTACAAAGGAAACTATGAAGCCTTTCTTGTTTAGAGTTGATATAGAAAGAGTAGTCTTCTTTATACCTTGAACATATAATATTTATTTCCTTTTCATTGAATTAACATATTTCAGCTTGTATGAAGATTCTCCCATCCATTTGATAGGATATTGATAGTCATCTCCAAGCTGTACTTTGTGTGAATAATTTTTCTGAGTGAGGCATGAGAGAGAGTTTCTACGGCCCGGTGTATGTTTGGAAGAACCACTATCTATGAGTCAAGCATCACTTCCATGACAGCATGATCCCGTGAGAGATGATATCAAGACATATTACTCATTGGAGTCTTCATTCTCTCGCGTCCTCTCTTCATATCATTCATTTCCATTGGATGCATCATAATGGAACTTTCTGTTCATATTTTTGAACTTGTTTTTTGTTAAGTGGGAAATTCTTGGAGATATGTCCTAACTTATGAAATGTATAAAATTCATAGGATGAGTAATCCTCCTTAAATGTATTACCTTTATTCATTTCTAATGATATACTTGTTGGATATCCTCGATCCTTCCATTTATTTCTTCCATTCCTTGTATGCATATCTATAGGCTCATCTTCATATTCATTTAACTTCTCTTATATATTTACTAACCTTCCTTCGTTTTGTCCACATTCCTCCCATATCTTGTTGAATTTGGTTAGCTTTCTTCTAGCACATATTACACTAATGAAGGAATCCCATTCTCCTGGAAGACCATTTAGAGTGGTCATTACAACTTTAGCTTCTTCTACCATGTCACCAATGGCTTTAAATTGTTCTTTTATTTCAGACACTCTGGAGAAGTAATATTGCATGGTTCTTCCTTTTGCATCTTCACACCCTTGATCTTGTTTCTTAAGGTCATTCTCCTTTTGATTTTTGTCCATTCAAACATATTTGTTAGTGCATCAAACACATCCTTTGGAGTATTCTTTGAGGATGTTTGGGAGATAAAGTGTTCCTTAATATCATTATATATGATCCTCTTAACTTTGATCACATCCTTCTTTTGCTTTGATTTTTCCTCTTCTCCTTTTGGTTCCTTGACCTCTTCTTTGATGTATCCATCTAGGTCATGCTCTTCAAGCCTGAGCATAATTCTATACTTATGTGTTCTAAAATTATCTTCTCCCTCAATATTTTCATCTAGCCTAGTACTGTTTGTCATATTTTAATGAATGATAACCTCAAATGGAAATATAGGAGATAGTAATTACCAGTTTAAGGACGTTTTCTGGAACCATCTTTAGGATGACCTATGGTTTGACTAGAAAAACCTAATTTTCTAGTTGTGATCGCTTGTAGATATGAGAGGAGGAAAATATGTTCCTCACTAAGGTGAGGTAGACTATATCTTTATTTTTTGGAATCTCAGGATGGAACCTTGAAAAATATGATTCCCGAGTTTCTACTGGCAACATCAATAGATCAAAAAATGAAAATCCTCAAAATGAAAAACTGCTTTGACAGAATGATTCACCATCCTAGGGAGATTTGAATGGACCTTATTTTATGATTGATATGTGGAGGGAGTTCTTGTTGGATTGCAGGATGATTTGTTGCACAATGTCTTATTTCAAGTTGGATCTGATACGATGTTAAGTTTTCTATTCAAATAGAACAATGCATCAGAAAAATAATAACAACCACAAAAAAAGAGAACACAAATATTTATCCTAGGAAACCCTCCCGGGGAATAAAACCCATCAAAAATTCCTCTATATAGAATTCACCCAAGTACAGTGTAAGATCCAAATAACAAGACTATACTACCTCCTCTCCTCCAGATGGATTGTTTCTTCTCTCTCTAACAAAACTGCTTGAGTTCTATGTGTCCAAATGAGTGAGGTTTCTTCCCTATTTAAATTGATCAGTGGAAAATCCTAATAAAAAAAAGAGACAACCTATCTTCCCAATCAAGGTCAACTTGCCTTGGGAGACTCAAAAATGCATTTCAATAATACTTTTGTGGGTACTACTAACCTTACTTACAATGGAGTTTTTAATTTAATACTTTACATGATCAATTACATGAATGGCATTCCTAATCAAAGGAACAACATCTGAAAAGATGAAATAACAATAATAATAATAAAATAGAATATCTTATGCAGTTACATTCCTTTAAAATTTTCCCCTTCCAATTCTTCTTTGGACACACCAAAATCTCAATTTCGTAATGTGAGCACTCAATAGACCTATGGTTGAACCTTCCAGTGAACTATGCATCTTTTCTCGTTACAACGTACTCTCTCTACTATTTAAAAGTTTCATTGAGGAGAACAGATTCTACCATTTAGATTTAATCACTTTGTTTAGTCTCTAGTTAAACTAAATGTTTTGTGTTTATCTTTATTTAATTATTTGATTTTAAGCACTCATAGTTTAATTGTAGGTAATAAATCTCTTTTGATTGATTAAATAATAATAATATTTAATCCTAACGTCTAGATGATTTTAGTTATGAACTACCCAACCATTTCGGTCTCTTTGCATGCTCGATCCCTCTCTATGTGGGAGTCCAAGTCAACATTTAGAATGAATTAAAGAAGATAAATACCATGAAAGTTAATAATAATACATTTGTTTATGATGCTTTAGGGCTCTCATCTTAACATCAGTTATCCAAAAAAATTCTAAGCTCTCTCTATATTTACTGGTCAACATTTAACTCGATAATAGTCCTACTGCTCTAGATATCATAGCTGAACAACACTTTTAAATAACAATATTTGGCACTCCATTGCTTGTTACTCAACACCATTAAATAGAATTAAAATAATCTTTGTGTTCTTGAATCTTCATCCTGATGGATCGACACTTCACTAAACAATTACATGAAAAAATAATAGTCTTTCTTTTAGGAAATTACAATAATGACACCAACTAGGGTCACTAAAATGTTGTAATTTTAGCCACGAAAGAAAATGGGAGATACTTGTATTACCTCTTTTCACTTTGGGGTTGTTTTTTTGTTTTTTTTTCATGAAAAATATGAGTTCTTGCTGCTAGATTTCTCTTTCTATAGTATACATGGTTATTACCAAATGGAAAGAAATCTATAAGGAGTAAGTGGGTGTTCAAGAAAAGATTTAATGTATAAGGTCAAGTCAACTTCCCCATGTCAAGGGAGTTTAATTTAGTGATATTTTCTCTCTTATTCATAACCTAACTTCCACAATGATACTATTTATTTGTTTAGCTAAAGCATTTGATATTGATATAGAATAGAAGGATCTATAGACAACATTTTTGTTAGAATAATCAACCCATAGTTAGCTACCTTAGACCTTAATTTAATTATTTTTGTCTTATTTTCCTAGTCTCATGATTCCACCTTATGCAAGTTGTCATTTACCTATCCATAGTGGTCAAAATTGCCTATTTTGAATCATGTAGTGCTTGGGAAACCTTAAGGAATCAATTCTTCTTTATTCCTCGTCTCCTAGGTGCCTTTCTGCTTTTTCTACTTTATTGCCTACTTTTTCAGTGCTTTAAGGCAATTGGGAAAGTTTCACTAGGTGAGGTGAACTAGTTTTTGTCCTCCACATAATCCACTCTTTTATCCTTGGAAAAGCATGTATGAGTTGTTATTACATCACTCTTTAGCCTGCCTAAGTTATTTTTCTAATTCGTGAGCTCCATGACTGATTTGGAAATAGCTTTTTGCACTTATGGGGGATTTGCTTAATTTTAGTAAGATTTCTTTTGACTAGATTTGAATTGATCCTCATGTATTAGAATCCCTTATGTAATTATTTAATACAGCAACCTATTATGTTACAGGTTTGGCTATTGTACACTGAGTTAATACAGTTTAGTGTTCAGCTCCATTTTCAGTCTCTTTTGTGAGTGATTTTGCATGATCAATTGATAATTGTTGTGAGTAAAATTGTTCTATCACTGGGTTCAATTTCCACATTGTATCAGAGCCATTTTAGATCAATTTCTCTCCTTTAAAATTGTTTTGGCGGTTCGACATCAGTGACTGGGATCCTTCTACTAACAGCCGGGACAATTTATGAGCTATGGATCAATCTCAGAAGATCATCTTGACTCCCTTCAACTTATATGAATGGAAAGAAGAGATGCAGATACTGTTGAGAGAGAAAGTCCTCTATGGCAACATAAGTAGAGCCCAATACAGCTGCATAGAAGATAAAATGGCACAACAGGAGGGAGTAGTTCCAGAGACCTCCTTTTCCATCTTGATGGATTGACATCACCGAATCAAGTATGGGAGAAGATTATTGATATTTTTGGAAAGACAGATGGGATGAGGGGACATGAAATCAAAAATGAACTGATCTCCCTGAGTCCCAATAGCTTTGAATCTCTGCAACTCTATTTCTCCAAGTTCAAAGCACTTGTTTTGTAGCTAAAACAGTGTGGGATCGAAAAGAAGGATGATCAGCTAGTCTTGGCCATTCTCTCAAATCTTGGCCCTGACTATTCAATTTTTATTTCGACCTTCTATGCCACAAATTTGATAGCTTGAACCTGGAATATGCCTAGCCTTGCAGATTTCATGGAATCTCTCACACAAGAACAAGACAAGCTGGTGATGATGGGCACCATCAAACCATCCAAAGACCAAGCTTTGGCTGTTGGAGATTCAAAGGTGGATTCAAAAAGAAAAAAGAAAGATAAAAATCCACCTAAGCAAAAGAGAGACAAGAACAAGTCTCTGGAGGAGCCACAAGGTTCCCAGAAGAACTATCAGAAGAAGAAGAATAAAGGAGAAATGAGCAAGTGCACATACACAATGAAAGGTCTTGTATGAAGAAGCAAATAGACATGTTGACCCAAATCTTGGAGAAGAATGGGATCTCCCTTCCAGACAGCTCAAAGAAGAGAGAAGGAGGATCAAGTTCAGAAGACAGAGAGAGAGTTCATGCATTGGTTGTTGGCACATCAAGCTCACCTAATTTCACCATCGATTCTGGAGCTTCAAGACACATGGTTTCGACCAAGGAGGAATTATCCTCACTTGACATGTCGAAAGGACCACCTATAGTACTTGGAGATGACTCTCTCACTGAAATTTTGGGCAAAGGGAGGATTGATCTTGATCATGGTCAGTTCAGCAATGTGTTGTATGTGTCTGGTCTTCCCTCCAACCTCTTGTCAGTGTACTAGATGACTCACACTGGGTCTCCAAAGAAATTTATATTCTCCCCTGATGAAGTTGAGATCACAGAGATCTCAAGTGGTAAAGTCATTGCAAAAGGAGTTGTGAATCATGCTCAAAAGGTATACATGTTCTCACACTTCCTACCCTACTCAAACCCCTCTGCTCTTCTAATTCATGCTAATGAGGTAATAAATATTTGGCATGAAATATTTGGCCACCTAAATTACAAGTATATTTCTGATATTAGTGAAAAAGAGATGGTCATAGGGTTTCCCAAGATAAAATTTTCCAAAGGAGTCTGCCAAGTTTGTATCCTAGGAAAACACCTAGAGCACAAATTTGAGAGAGCGAGTCATGAGAGAACCTCTGCACCCCTCGAGTTGATCCACAGTGATGTTGCTGGCCCATTCCCTCATATGTCCATGAGTCAAGCCAAATATGCATCGAATTTCATAGATGACTTTTCTAGGTATTGCTGGGTTTACTTCCTGAAACACAAGTCTGAAGTTTTTGGCCTCTTCAAAGTCTTTAAGGCTTTGGTTGAAAACCAGTCTGGGAGGAAACTCAAGGTCCTTAGATCTAAAAATTGTGGTGAGTATGTCAAGTCTGAGTTTATTAATTATTGTGCAGATGTAGGTATTCAAATGCAACATTCTATCCCTTACACACCACAGCAGAATGGTGTTGTGGAGAGGAAGAACAGATCACTGAAGGAGATGGCAACATGCATGATGGAGGCCAAAAATTTGCCACCAAAGTACTAGGCCAAAGCTATAAATTGTGCAGCCTATATCTAGAATAGGTTACCTCATAAAAAAATTTATGTTATGACTCCTTTCAAAGCATGGAGTGGGCACAAGCTAGATGTGACCCATTTCGGGATTTTTGGCTCAAGGGCTTGGGCTAGAATTCCAATAGAAAAGAGGAATTATTTGCATCCCCAAAGCCAAGAGTGTATATTTGTTGGGTAATATAAAGATTCAAAAGGGTACAAGCTGATAAATTTGAGCACAAACAAATCCTTCATTGAAAGGTGTGTTCAGTTTCAAGAAGAACCCCTTGCAGCAGTGGAAGTTGGAGAAGCCTCTTCACCACCTTAACCTCTGAAAGTAAGTGAAGATTTTGTTGAACATGCTGATTCTGATATGTCTGATAGTGATGAGTTTATTGCAGACCCTAAAATCCCTACAAGGCCAAAATGGGCATCCAAGACACTACATGCAACATGAGAGCTAGCTGGGGATTCCAATGACCCAAGGAGGACTAGATCTCAATTTGAGGATGGTATGTGCATGAAGGATCCTATGTTTGCTGAGAAATGATATCTGATGGTGGAATAAGATCCTCAGACTTATGAAGAAGAAGCAGGAGATCCAAGATGGCAAACATCCATGAAGGAAGAGTTCAGCTCACTCCAAAAGAGCAACACATGGGAGCTAGTGGATCTTCCTCCAGGGAGGAAGCTAGTTCAATGTAAGTTGGTATACAAGACAAAATTTGCTGCTGATGGTTAACCTCTGAAGTACAAGGCCATATTTGTAGCCAAGGGATACTCACAGGTTCATGGCATAGATTACAATGAGACCTTTGCACTAGTGGCAAATATGGACTCCATCAGGCTAGCCTTAGCCATTGCAACCTCAAAGCAATGGGAGGTACATCACATGGATGTAAAATGTGCCTTCCTGAATGGATATCTCACTGAAAATATATATATGCAGCAGCCTCAAGGATTTTCTACTAACCCTTCTCTTGTGTGCAGGTTGAGAAAGTCATTGTATGGGCTAAAGCAATCCCCCAGGGCTTGGTATGCCAAGATTGATAGCTTCTTCCTATCACTGAATTTTGTTCGGTGAAAATCAGATCCAAATGTCTATTTGAAGTTAATTAATGGTTCATTAATGATCATTGTGTTATATGTTGATGATCTTCTCATTACAGGAAGCTCAAAGGATGATATTGCTTCCTTGAAGGGTGCAATGAACCAAGCCTTCTCCATGACAGATTTGGCGCTCTTAAGCCAATTTTTGGGGCTTGAGATTGCTCAAACCAAAGCTGAAATCAAGGTCCACCAATAAAAGTATGCCTTGGATTTTCTGAACAAATACAGAGTGAAGGATTGCAAAGCAAGAAAGACTCTTTTCCTTTCAGGAGTGAAGCTGGAAGAAGTTGATTCTTCACCTATGGTAAACAATACACTGTATAGGCAATTGATTGGATGTTTGTTGTATCTTACACATACTAGACCTGATATTTCTTATGCATTAAGTGTTGCTTCTAGATATATGGATCAGCCTCATGAAATCCATTGGAAAGCATCCAAAAGGATCCTTAAATTTGTTCAGGGAACAAGGACACATGGGATCTTCTACAAAGAAAAATATGATCTTGATTTGATTGGATTTACTGACAGTGATTGGGCAGGTGATAGCACAAAAAAATAGTCCACATCAGGATATGTGTTCATGCTTGTAGAAGGGCCAACCAGCTGGTTAGGAAAGAAATAGATTGCCATTACACTCTCATCTACAGAAGCAGAGTACAGAGGAGTTGTTAATGCAGCAACTCAATGTTTATGGTTGCAGGGTTTACTTGGAGAGTGTGGATTCGAATCAAAGTACTCAACTACTATATACTATGATAACTAGATTACCATTCGAATCTACAATGATCCAGTTCAGAAGCAAAGAACCAAACACATTGAGATCCATATGCACTAGATCAGAGAGCTTGTGCATGATGGCACCATTCACCTACTCTTCTGTTCATCTTCAGAACAAGTAGCTGATATCTTCACCAAAACATTTTGTCAGAAGGCATTTAACAATCTCAAATCACTACTGGGGATTGCTGATCATGCTGTGAAGCATGAGTGAAGACAAGATTTCCAAATTTTGTTTTACAGTCCATGTTTAAGGGAGGATTTTCCCATGTGGTTTTTGCCTCTTTCCTTGGTTGTATGGACATGCAGTATGTAAAGGGTGACTAAGCCTTGTTACTAGGCCCTATAATTTTCTCATATATTACTCATAAGTCAGGCTTAATGGGGGGTGTTAGAATAATCAACCCATAGTTAGCTACCTTAGACATTAATTTAATTATTTTTGTCTTATTTTCCTAGTCTCATGATTCCACCTTATGCAAGTTGTCATTTACCTATCCATAGTGGTAAAAATTGCCTATTTTGACTCATGTAGCACTTGGGAAACCTCAAGGAATCAATTCTACTTTATTCCTGGTCTCGTAGGTGCCCTTCTGCTTTTTCTGCTTTATTGCCTGCTTTTTGAGTGCTTTAAGGCAATTGGGAAAGTTTGACTAGGTGAGGTGAACTATTTTTTGTCCTCCACATCCTCCACTCTTTTATCCTTGGAAAAGCATGTATGAGTTGTCATTCCATCACTCTTTATCTTTCCTAAGTGATTTTTCCAATTCGTGAGCTCCATGACTGATTTGGAAACAGTTTTTTGCACCTATGGGGGATTTGCTTAATTTTAGTAAGCCTGCTTTTGACTAGATTCGAATTGCTCCTCATGCATTCAAATCCCTTATGTAATTATTTAATACAGAAACCTATTATGTTACAGGGTTGTCTATTGTACACTGAGTTAATACAGTTTAGTGTTCAGCTCCATTTTCAGTCTCTTTTGTGAGTGATTTTGCATGATCAATTGATAATTGTTGTGAGTAAAATTGTTCTATCACTGGGTTCAATTTCCACAATGTATTCATGGTGATATTCAAGAAGAAATCTACATGAAATAAACTGAAGGTTTTATAGTAGAAGAAGAAAAGTTGTTGTTCTATAAGCTTAACAAGCCTCTCCATAGTTTAAAACAATCATTCATGATGTGGTATAAGAAGTTTCACATGTATATCTAGTAGATGGGGTTTGAAAGTTAGGATATTCACTATGTTTATGGGAATAAATTTTTTGATAATTTCATATATGTAATTTTCTATGTCGACGACATGTTGGTGTTAGTAATATCCAAGATGTGATTACAGAGGTACAACTGTAGTGGTCCTTAAATCTCAACATGAAAGACCTCAAAATACGAAATTTAATTCATGGAATGGAAATGAAAAGAGATTGTGTAGGTAGAAGGATCTAGTTAATATAGAGAAAATATGTTGAGACGGTTCTGAAACATTTCAACATATGTTAGAGTATACATGTTAAGGTTTCTACTCATGTCAGAGTCAAACTATTTGTTGAACAATGTCTAAAGAAACTAGAAGAAATAAGGTACATGTCACATGTTTCCTATGTTAGTGTTGTAGGTACATGTAATGTCCCTCCTTAGTGGCTTATTGGTTTCCCTTAACTCATTCAATCCCTATGAGTCTAGAAAGAAATTCAGCAAAAGAAGATTGGGATAAATTTTGGACTGTGAATTATTTAATTAATTAAATTAATGCATTGGAGAATAATGTAGCCTATGGTTTGATTATTTAATTAAATAATTAATCACTTGCATTAGTTATAAAGGATTAGGAGGGTACATAAGATATAAGATGTTCCTATTGAGATTCTTTACAAAATAAGGAAACTCAAAGAAAGTATTCGAAAACAAGAAATTTGGTGAAAAGCAGGAAACCAGAAGAAAGGCTTGAAAATAAATGAAAATCAAGAAATAAACATAAAATCAACGAAAAAGTAGAATAAAGTAGGAAAATATGGAAAGCACAAAAAAGGTTTCATAAAGTTGTAACTCCCTAATTCAATCAAGGAGGGTACATTGAATGAGGCTAGTGATCCAACACAATGCATCTTATCGATAAAGTAACTTGTCCAAGAAGAAATCAGAGCCTATGAAAAAGAGACAAAGCACACCTTTCACATTATTTGTCATTCTTGTCATTTGAAATTGACAGCTCTAAGATTTCAAGGAATTGGGAGATCTTCCCCTTGTCACCAACTAAGAGATTCATCACTACTATCATTGTTCTAGTTAATTATTTAGTTATATATTGAGGAGAAGGAATCCAAACATACTTAGGGACTTTATTTGTGGGTCTTGATGCTATTGCAGGTCACTAGAAATACAGAAGAATAGTTGATGATCCATAGGTTCTGAAATCTCGAGCTTGATGTTATTTTTCAATGAGATATTTGAGGTATTAGATAATGATGTGTAATAGGACTATAATGGTCACTTTATTGGAATTTATATGATGTAATTAATTTCCTATGGGAAATTTTATTTTAGCTCCCAACTTCAGTTATGCAACAATTTTAAATTCATATGAATCTTCTTCTTATGCTTTATATATTGACACATTTTGACTATTTTTTACAATTGAGATACGAGACTAACTAATGCTCCATTACTATTAGGATATTTAAACACTTAGGATATAGTTAAGATCAAATTGTTATAATATATACATTAGGAAAAATGTGTTTCTTTAGTATGCATTAGTATGCATTTGTAAATATCTAATCCGACGGTCACTATATGTTTTATACATAGATTGATCTTATGGTTGATATTCTCTTAGATCATAACTAACTTTAATCCATGGACTAACCCATGATTGGTCCATGATATATATTTAAATATAATGGAGGGTCATTGTCTAGTCGATCAATTATGATAAGCTCAATTGTAACCTTCTTTATTTCGCATAATGAACTCCCTCAAGTAGCTATTTGGTTGGGGTCATGTAGTGTTTCCCTCTTGATGGTTTTAAACACGTAAAAACATTGATGTGTTAATCTATGATCTGACTGGGTGAGTGGCTACTCTAGGTGTTCTTTATTTTGGAACTAGCATGTTTACTCGAACATGGTATCATATCATTTACGAAGAGTTTCTTTCATTGATGATCTAGATATTGAACTGATGTTGTTGAATTTTTGAAAGGGTTTCTCATTCTAAACTTTATGTGGATTTATGGGTTGTGAGAGGTGTTTTCATCCAAACAACCATTTCCATTGGAAAACAACTTTTGTTCGATATTTGTTTTTTCCCTAGATACAACCATTTCATCAAATATGAAGGTATATTGTTACAATGATGTTTATTTTATTTTATTTTTAAAATAATTTCTCATATTTTTTCTTAGATATAGCTTTGTTTTTTGTTTTAGATTGTTTCCTTCCCTATATATGTGTTCTCTTTGTCATGCACCTTGTGCGATTGCAGCGAATCAAAAACAAAAGGGAAAGGTTTTTTTCTCTATTGTGTATGATCTTTTCTGTGCACCTTGTGCAATCATGATAAATCAGAAAGAATGGGAAGAAATAGACACTCCGGGCAAGCTAATGATGAATAATATCAAAATTGTGGCATACTATTTTCTTTTGTAGTATTTTGTTTTGCTTTATATGAAGTGATTTGCAGGAAAAGAAGCAAGCACCCACTTCAAGATAGAAGAGTTTGAAAAAACATTCCTCATTTCAATCTAATTTTACATACCTTTCAATATTAGCCACATGGTTAAAAGTTAAGTTTATTCATTAAGAGGTATTGAGTTCAAGTCTTATTGTTAGTTACTTCTCTAAAAGTGTATGTAATTTCTATTTTTAAGTTACTTTACTATAAAAGTGCATCTCTCTTGAATTATAAAATTGAGTCACTTATAGTATTTTAGTTTTTGCATGTAATGTTCTAAGTAACACCATAGTAAAAGTGAACTTCAATTATTTTAAAACCCGGTTCACATAAAGCAACATTATCGAAAAGTGAGTTTAAAATGTTCATATTGGGAAGAGGGGTATTTTTTTCAATCAGGTCAATACTCTACCTGCCACAACTCTCTTTGTGTCATTTTCAACCATTTTTCAATCAAGCATAACTTGCTCATCTGGAGTCAATTTTCAGTACCATTTATTTTTTTAAACAACCTATTTTTTAAGATATTTTCATTGAGATCATTTGTTTCTATTTTGAAGGACTTATTTTTCATTAGTGTCACCCCATGTGATATTATAATTACGAATTCCAACTACTTCTCATGGAAATATCTCATGGGGGATGTTCTACGAAGTAGGGGACTTTACTGAATTACCTCAGGGAAAGAAATATAACCCAGTGATGATGATAACAAAATAAAATGGAAAAATAAATATGAGGAATATTGTGGATTTATTGGGATGTCAATATATTTTGGTTTTCTACTCCACCTATCTGGAATTGATGAACAAAATAAAGCTTTGGAAAAGTTGTAATCTATATTTGGTAAACACAATGAATTTTGAGGTCATGGAATTGAAAATGAGATGATTTAATTAAATCCAAGTGACTTTTTATGCATTCAATATTATTTATCAAAGTACAAAACTCTTACACTTTTATGTGTAGAATGCAGAATTAAAAGGGAAGATGTATAAATTATTGTATTATTTTAAAACTTGGACCTACATGTTCTTATTTTGTATCTAAATTTTACTCCATAAAAGAATCATTGGATATAACTGGCTATAAATATCATTTTCTTAAATCATTTTTTTAATCCTTGATTAGAGATAAAAATAATCTCATACATCCTGGAATGATTAGCAATGTAGATACCTATAGGAAATCCTTAATGGCACAGAATAAAGAAAAGTACAACAATCCCAAGAATAAAATTGATCGTGATAACATGCTAAACAAGGGTCCCAAACCCTCTCAGTTAGATCATTCTTTGAAAAATTAGAAAGGAACCAAGCCAAAAGGTAAAAAGACTGACCATAATTTCAACTATTGCAGGAAACTTAATCATGATGAATCTATATGTTTCAAGAAGATGCAATCCTTGGAAGTAGAAATGGAGAAGCACTGCACCATCCTTGATTTGTATTCAAAATTTATATCTCGTGGTAATTCACTTTCCACTTCTAGATTTTCCTATGTTACATATTCTTCTTCTTCTGATTTAAATGAGTGGATCATTGATTCTCAAGAATAGTATTATATGGCTAAGGATCAAGCCATATTTTATATTATACATGAATATAAAACCAAACAAATATTTATTGGTGATGATGGATATCTAAGTGTTGTAGGATATTGAAGCGACTGGTGATGGAATAATTTTCTTTAATGGTGAACGATACATGGGATCTTGTACCTCTTCCAAAAGAAACAAAACTTGTCAGATGTAAATTGGTCTAGATAAATAAGTATCTATTAAATGGAATTGTTGAAAGGATTAAGGAAAGGTTAGTTTCGAAACAATTTTCCCATTTTGAAGGAATTGAATACAATGAAACCTTTTCCCCAGTCGTAGAAATAAAATCCATCCACCTTGTTATTTAACTTGTATCCTTACATAAATCAGAGGTTCATCAAATGGATGTCAAGTATGCATTCTGACATGGTGATTTGCAGGAGAAAATTTAGATGGAAAAACCTCCTTGATATGTTTATAATGAATCTAGCATTGTATTTTACCTTAAGAAATCCTTCTACGAGCTTAAGAAATCTCCTCAAGCTTGGTATGCCAAAATGGATAGCTTTCTCCTTTACACTAGTTTTCCTAAATGTCATTCTGATCCCATTTTCTATAACAATGAAGTAGGAAACAATCTCATTATTATTTTTCTTTGTGTCGATGATCTTATTCTTATTGATAGTGACCCTAATCTTTTACCTCATGTGAAATCCATTCTGAAGAAAAAATTGAAATGATAGACTTAGGAAATTTTCATTATTTTCTTGGTCTCCAAGTCTTGAAAACCAAAGAAAGAACCTTTCTTTCCTAGTCTAAGTATGATTGTTATCTTCTTCGTCACTTTCACATGGAATATTGTAAACCAACCCATTCTCCCTTCTAGTCTAGAGTCAAATTTCTACTACATGCACTCCACATGAAGTTACACATACCACCTTGTATCATCAACTTATTAGTAGTCTCTTATAATTGAATCATACCCATCCTGATCAATCTTTTGTCATTGTTCATGTTTCCTACTATATGCAAACACCCCTTTAAAGTCACCAAAAAGAAGAAAAAATAATACCTTGATATATCAATGGTACACTTCAGTTTGGGGTTCATTACAAAACAGGGGGGGGGATTTCTTGATTGGATTCACTGATTCATATTTGGACAACGATATTGGTGATCAAAATTCTATTGTAGGTTATGTTTTTAGTCTAGGATATAGAACTATCACTTGGGATTGTAAGAAACAACAATATCTTGATATTTCTTGAGCAAAACCATTATATTAGGATGTAGTGAATTCCAGTGAGGAATCTTGATGGCTTCAACATATCATTTTAGGGTTTGGATTCGAGAAGCAACAACTTAGTCCTCTTTTATGCAATGATCAAAGTGTCATCAGTATCGCGAAAGATACATTTCAACATGAATGCAACAACGAAATTGATCTATGTATGCACTTCATCAAAAATTGTGTTCATGATTTCATTCTTGAATTGCTCTTCTACCTTATAGATGATCAAGATGCACACATATTCACAAATTCTCTTACATAATTGAAGTTTTATAAACTTCGATCTATGTTAGCAGTTCTGAAACTTTTCATTAAGGGGGGGTAGGCTCTAATACATCCTTCCTTCTCCTAATAGTGTCAATTTTGTAAAATCTTCAATCCTATCCCAATATGTTCTTAAGGGGTGAGTTTAGGATATTAAGACACTTAGGAGTTAGTTAATATCAACTTTTTATAATATATTCGGTCGAGAAAGTGTGTTTCTTTAATATGAATTAGTATGAATTTGTAAATATTTAATTAGATTTTCATGTTATGGTGTAAACATAGAGTGATCAAATGGCTCATTCTCTCTTATATCATAACTACCTTTGATATGTGGCTGAACAATAGATTGGTCCATGATATCTGTTTAAATATAATGGAGGACAATTTCCTAATGATCAATTATGGGAAGCTCATTTGTAAAATTCTGTACTTTTCATAATAAAATGACTAAAGTATCTATCACAGAGGCTTCACTTGTTGACCAATATCCTATCATGTTAGTTCATATTGTGGGTTTTAAAATTATAAAAAATCGAACCAATATATTGCAGGTATTAGGGGGATGAGGGGTTTAAGGTGGGAATGGGTAGGGTGGTTTATAAGGATTGAGGTATAAAAAGGGGTGGGGAGGAGGTTTTAATTATTGAGAGGGGGTTTCAACAAAAAGAGTTTGTGTCAATATCTCTCAAAATTAAGGGTATTATTTACTATCCCACGATTGCATGTTCTATCTAAGAGGTTCACTAAATGAAGTCCCCGTGGTATCTTTTTGGCAGGGGCCATGGAGTATTTCCCTTTTAAGGGTTTTAACAACATGAAAACATTGATTTGTTGATCTATGATATGTTTGTGTGAGTGGATGCTCTTGTTCAGTATTTTGGAATTATCATATGTGTAACATCCCTGACCCTTTGAGCGGTGAGGAGGATGCTACCAAACCATCAAAAACCTCTGGGAAAATATCCCCATGAAACATGAACAGGCATATAATGCTGAAATATAAAGCTTAAAACATAAAACATACTAAGATGCATAATCCTTCATATACATAGCGGAAGCAAACATACATTCATTCAAGCATACCACATGTTCATCATATTCATTAATCAGTAATTATAAATGCAGAGACAGAATAATCAAGAATACTCATATTAAAAAGAATTCATCCTGCAACTTGCTACATCATTGCAACATTCCACCCAACCATATGCTAGCGTGCTCATCAATCCCTCAACAACACTGCCAACCCCGAGCTGGGCATGATTCCTCAAGGAATAAGGGTCAAAGCAGGATTACACATAGCCAAGGTACACAAACCAGCCAAGCCCACATAGCAGGGTTTATCAGGCCGTCAAGGAGATAGGAAAGGCTAAATGCTAAGCTGGTGGTCTCAATGGAGAACTAAGGACACCCCCTCCAGAGCTAGTCCTGGATTTTAAGACATCAACACACCCAACACCAAGAATCAGTCCTTTCTCTGCTTCACAATCCCTTAGGCCCTGACTTCCCTTTCCAATACTCTTCAACGGATGTGGAGAAGAAATCCAGCAGTCTAACTCTATCTGAGTGGCTCCCAAACACATGTTTTCTCAAGCATACCCAGCCTCTAATCTCAATAGTCTGAATACCAACCACTACATACCCACAGTAAAACAAGTTATTCACAGTTGGGACAAGGGAACCAAATCCTGAGTCGTTCTTGGCCTTATCGTGGCCAAAACGACTCAATGCCAACCTACAGCATCTCAAAATGTCAAAGAAACCACAGGTACAAACAATGGAGGAAAAACCATAGCAAATAACCAATTCAGGGAAAGAACCACAATCCCGACTCAATAACAGAGTGACGAAAACATTACACAGTCCCAAAATGGGAGAGAAGTCTGACTCTCAATGCTAGGAAAAAGAAAAATAGGTACGTAGACCACAAATCCATGAGTGTAACACACATACACACAATCCGATAATACCAAAGGAAAATCAATCCTCTTCATAAATCGGGGAAAGAACATAGCCGATCTCATAGTGAGGAGCCACTGATACCTTTCATAGTCCGACAATTTAAATAGGGTAAGACTCTCTGTGTGAATAGAGGAAGAATAGAACAACTCACTATGGGAGGAGAAAAAACAGAACCCCTGCATGAGAGTGAGCAATCCCAAAACCTCCGAGGGAGTGGGATGGTGCAAGAGTGGAGTGAGTGGGAATTCGCTTCTCTTCCCCCAACGACGTAAAGAGGAAGAGTCTGATGGTGGAGTGGGCATGTGGGAAAGGACTGACAGTCCTTCCACACCCACCACTACTCAGCCATAACTACTCCCATACAGCAAAAATTAAATGGGTGGTCGACACATGGCAAACTCCCAATGACCCCCCACAGGCTAGACAATCCCCCCCTTAAACTTAGGAATCATGCCCTTTTCATTTAATGTTGCATTAGCGTAGCTGGATGTAGGTTTATTTTAACTGATGTCCATATTTACATGATGCCAAAACTATAAGGTGCTAGATAGCATGATATACCATCGACAATGATCCCTATTGCTGAAACATAACACAGCCAAATCGATGGTGGGATTTTGCCTTTAGCTCCACACCATGATTAATTACAATATATACATCATGTATCTTTTAATGCAAATGGGGTCAAAATTGGGAAATTACAATCCCCTCCCCCTTGGAGTAACACCGACCTCGGTGTTCCAATACATAGTAATACATATACCATTTGCACATCAAAATTTAAAAACCCTGCAGATCTTTCGCTTGTTCAATTATTTACTTTGAAATTTCAGGACCAAGCCCCTCGGATTCCATGAGCTTCTCCTATTGGTTCTCAAGTTTCATCTTATCCCAAAGTCTAGGAACTTTGTGGCTACTACCCTCCTTATGTTCCCTCGTTGGGAATCCCCGGCATAAATGATGTCCTCCACATTTCCAACATTTTGTTGGCTGCTTCATATTTACCTGCTCAATTTCCTTTGAGTCTTCATGCCTAGAGAATTTCTTAACAGATCGCTTGGAGGAATGCCCCACCATTGATCCACTTTCCTTTCCTTTGTCGATTGATCCCAGAAGACTATTCACCTCCTTTTGCAAACCAATCGAGTCTTGCAAAATCTAGTGGTTCATCTCATTCTGCCTTTTCTATATCTTGAGCATCTCTCCAAGATTCTCTTGGGTCCTGGCAATCCTTTGAAGGAGACTTCTAGCCAAGTCCAGCAACTTTTCATCTGTTGCCATGAACAATGTGCACCACTATATTTCACCTTTCTCACCTATGAAATGCATCATTGAAATTCTATCAGACCAAGCATAATATACGCATTAAAATTAGTCAATTAATTGCCCAATTGGCATGACAGTCCAAGTATCATCAAGGAGACTTTTATATTTCTCATTCCTTCCCAATAGGCACACGAGCTCATTCATGTCCATTCTTGGGCATGGAATTAACCATTCCAGTATTCACAATTTACTTTAAGTAAATACACACATTCCAATTTTAGTCATACATGCATTCAACAATCTTGTGTTTGCACAATGCATAAATATATATATAATAAAAAAGGCAAGAGAGAGCAGCAGGAGTTTTTCGCCTCTGTGTTTTGTTCCATCCTAGAACCCACACCGCCGTTGTGGTTTTCACGCTCTCAGCCTCTTTCACTTCACCGTGAATTCTGGACCAATCCCTCTTGGTCATGACACTTAGTGTCTCTAGTCTATTTCAGACCTCTCAACCATGGAGCCTCCCCACTTGGTTTGTCTTAGCTGTTAGGACCTTCACAGTCTCACTAGAACCTTTTTCATTACTGCTCATTCTGAGCTCTTCAGGACAATCACATGTCGACATGCACCGCTAGGATGCTTTCGTAGTCCTCACTTCCAACGATACCTATATTCAAACATTGTATAGATTCACATGTTTAGTTTATTCCCATCGGTCTTTACCTCTTAAACAAGATCATAGAAAATCATAAACAAATCATACACACATGTATATTTATAAGAAATAATTGCAAAATAATACAATACTTATCTGTATTGTGTGTTTCCTCACTGGTCCATAGGATCCTCCTTCGCTTTGCAAGCCTTGGGATCACCTATGGACTTGGATGTTAGGCCATCATGCAGGCTGCTTCATAAAATCCTGTTATATATATATCAGGCACAATCAAGCCAACCTTCAGTTGGGTTTATTAGAACGTCAACAAATTGCCTGCACTTATATCAACAATACACTTATATCAACAATGCACTTATATCAAGAATAAATGACCATTTCCAGGTTTCATTTCTGGCCATGAGCTCTAATTGAATTTAGTGTACAACACCAGACTACATCTATTTAGCCTGAAAACACAAGAAATATAAGCAAACTCATCAGTGTTATTGCTCTAAAACTGTAATCATACTTCACATCATTCACTATCAAGTATTGAAAGACCAAGAGTGCATCCACTCCCTACGGTGTAATCAATATTGAAAACCATTCCATGATCCGACATCGAAAAAGTGTGCACCCTTTTCTGGTGTTTTCCATGTAGGACCTATTCATACTCAAGCAATTAGTCATAATCGAAATAAAATCAAAACATGTTCTACATATTGAGTTTAACAATTTGGCATGCATATTCTTAGCTAGGGTCACAGAACACTTATCCATTTTTCGAAGCAGTATTCCTTCATTAAGGAGGAATGGGGGCTCCCTTCTCTGAGTTGACAGACCCTCGGTTTTCCATCCCAAATCCTCTTTACATTTCATATCCACACATGTGTTATTGACATAACCTATACCATCTCACTCATGTTTCTTACGAAACATGTAGTGTAGATGAGACATTTCCAAAATGTCCAATGGAGTTTCACCTGAAACCCATTTCCAAGATAAGGGAAAACCTTCCCATGAAGTTTGGCTCATTTAGGTCATCATGCATGATATTCCTGCAATGCGTACCCCTGGTACATTCATGAAGTATCCAAATAGTCAATCATTATTTGATAATACAATACAAATTTGATTGTTCCATAACCAAACAATGACATTAGTAATTCAAATCAATAGGAATTTGCAACTCTGCCTACTACAGAAAATGATTTGCTTGGAAATGAGGTGATCCTTAATTGTGGGTCTCTTGTAAGCAGCACCACTATGACCATTATAATTTTATGCTTACTACCTTAATAGGAATACCCACTTACCATGCATCCTCCTGACACAATATTAGGCAAGCCAATAGTGATTAGTAGTTGTCAACAATTTCTCAAATCCAAAATTCTCAAATTCAAATTTAACAACCCATTATGCATACAAACTATTTTCACAGCCATGAGACTCTTCTCATAAGGTTTGTCTCTTTCAAATGGTAGATTCCATCATTTGTCATGGTCTTACTCTCATTTCCATGCTCTAAACAATCTACCTAAAACCTGAACTTCAATTAGCCAAACACTTTGTAAGTCTGGATGCATATAACATTTTCATTGCTGCAACCATCACTGAAGCATTTTTAGAATTTATTAAATTCAAATACTTCCAGCTGTTAATCACATCAATATTACCAAAACACGTTTACTTCACACAGTCATTATCATACTTTAAATTACAGGGTACAATCCCCTTATTTATGTAATTTAAATGAAAGGTTTAGATACTTCTTACTTCACAAGCGTATCATTTGTACCACTTTGCCCTTCCATAGAGCATTTTCAACAGCCAATTGATCCTAACTACCGTCTTCATGCACTTACTATCCTACATTCATAACGGCTCTTGAAATGGTTCTAGAAGTGTCATCAATTCATCATTTCAGCCATTAGTTATTCATGATATCACATGCACTATCTCAATGCATTCATGCAATGGATCACAACATTTGCACCCATACTTATGTAATCAGTTACTCACCCCATTCATATGCATCCATTCAATGCATAACTACATGATTTATAAAATATTTTAATGCATACCCACTCAATGCTACCTTGCATTGATTCAGGAATACTATGCATTCAAACATACCATTCATGGCCTAATCATGACTACTTCATCTAGGATGCATTACTATAATCAAGATCATCAGTGCTTACTTTCTTTGTTCTAATAAGCTCATAACAACATATACAGGCATGATACATTTTTGTATGTATGTAGTATAAATTTCAAATACCCACATGGTATGAGATCTCTTACCTTTACAATTCCATGCAATTTGTCATAATCAAACCCTTACCTTCATGTGTCCTACTTACACCCTTGACATTACCAGTTTGGTTGGTCCTTTGCAGGAGATTGCAGAATTTGCTCACCAACTTTTGATTCTGGGCTTGTTTCCTTACCCCTTTCTCCATAGGGTTGCTGGTCACATTCATCAGTATCAACAACATATCCAGCCATGTCCATCATTGTCGTTGTTTTTCCCACTAATGCCAACACCAATGCAATAATTATCATTACTGGTTCATTATAAATATATAATTCTTACTACTCTTACCAAAATGTAATATCCTATGCATGCAAGGCATATCTTCATACACTTCATGTACAAAATTTGTATTTAGCAAGACAAGGTTTAAGGAAATTTCCCTTTTCAAGTCCCTCATCTTTGCATGGAACTCCTCTTCCACACAACAACTGGTTTGACTTCGTGGTCTTGCTACCTCTAGGCATGTAATTCTCGGATTTGTCCATATTGTCAGCAACAGTTTTCTTTTTCAAGCAATCACTAGCACTTTGTTGCTCCCCATTCAAATTCTGGTGACTCTCCCTTGTTCCCCACTGGATAAGCTTTCCAATGCCTATCCACATGCTTCATTTTGACCTCGGGTGTGAAACCGCACCATTTCAAAAATGATGGAAAAACACACCACTGAATTTTGGTATGAAATGAGAACTTCAGCCACCTAGGGTTTTCTTCCTTTTCAGTGCTGAGACTGCTGAAAATCCAATGAGAAATTCACTACAAAGCCCACTGGAACACTAGCTGGAACTGCTAAAAATTCCACTTGATAACCCCAAAAATTCCTTTTTCCCAATCAGACCTTTTTCCAACTACGTTTTTGACATTTTGGCGGTCAAAATATCTAGTTTTATCCGTGCTCATCGGTGGCCTATTCATCTCCATCTCTAATCCTCTATCATTCGTTGATCACCGATGGGTTCGACACTTAGATAAGTCCTTGAAATTTCTTCCTTGCATCAGCTCTTCTTTTAGCTAATGTTCTCCAATCCACTACACTAGCCTTGGCAGCTTCTTCTTCTGTGTGTCGGCAATCCCAACAACTATTCATCGGCGATCTCAACCACTATTCTTTTCTGATTGCTGATGATCTTGTTCCTTATAAAATTTTTGGAACTTTCCTCCTCTGTCTTCCGCCGCATCGGCCATCGGATCAACTATCCTTTGCGGCATCGGCGGTCAGGGACTCTATCCGTCGGAAGGACAGTCCTCTATCCATCCGCAATGATAGATGCTCAATTCGATAATTTTATCCAATGTGACTCATCAGAAACTAAATCATCTAAGCATCGTCAATGTGATCGACTAATCGTCGCTGATGGGTGATGATTCTACGACTTAGAAAAATTTTCAAAATTTTCTCTTGTCTTTTTCTCCACTAGTGTTTCGGCGGTCTCTTCATCTATCTTTTTCCAATCCGTTTAACTAACTTTCAGCGAAATCTTCCCTTATCTTCCGTCGACTCCAGCGGCTCCATATTCTCCTATACGTCACTGATCCAATCAACTATTTGTCACCACCATATCGATGACCTTTAACTATATGGAGCCAACATTTGGGCTCTTTCGTCCTCATTTCTCCGCCGATCAAATCGACTAATTTTCACTACCGGGTTTGCATCGAAGGTTCATCCGTCTAAGTTTTTCGATGTGCCGACGGCCAAACACATAGATAATTTTATAAAACCAAAGTTGTCCATCCCTCATCGGGTGACCTTCAAACTATCTTTTCTGCTTCATTGGATGATCTTCTCAATAGGTTTTTCGATGAGCCGACAATTCTGGCACTTAGAAAATTTTTGTGAATTTTTCTGTCATTCACCCATTTCCTCTTGGTTCCTTCTGGGCAGTAGGAAACCTTCCTCTGCTAACAGATCTTTCATGGCCCTCTGAGGCCCAGATGCTACAACATAAGCTCTGTCATTGTATCTTCACGGCCCATTTAGGCCCATGCTGCAACTTTAGCTCTGATACCACACTGTAACGTCCCCGACCCTCTGACCGACGAGGAGGATGCTACCAAACCATCAAAATCGTCTAGGAAAATAGCCCCATGAACATGAACAGGCATATAATGCTGAAATATAAATCTTAAAACATAAAACATACTAAGATGCATAATCCAACATATACATAGCGGAAGCAAACATACATTCATTCAAGCATAGCACATGTTCATCATATTCATTAATCAGTAATTATAAATGTAGAGACGGAATAGTTAAGAATAGTCATCTTAAAAAGAATTTGTCCCGCAACTAGCTATGTTGGTGCAACATTCCACCAACCCATAGGGCAGCGTGCTCATCAATATCTCAGCAACACTGCCACCCCTGAGCTGGGTATGATTCCTCAAAGAATAAGGGTCAAATAAGTCTTAGACATAGCCAAGGTAAACAAATCATCCAAGCCCACATAGTAAGGTTTATCAAGCTGTAAAGGAGCTAGGAAAGGCTAAATGCTAAGCTAGTAGTCTCAATGGAGAACTAAGGACACCCCCTCCAGAGATAGTCCTGACTTCTAAGAAATCCACACACCCAACACTAGGAATCAGTACTTTCCCTGCTTCACAGTCCCTCAGGCTCTAACTTCCCTCTCCAATACTCTTCAATAGTTGTGGAGAAGAAAACTAGTAGTCTAACTCTATCTGAGTGGCTCCAAAACACCTGGTTTCTCAAGCATTCCAAGCCTCTAATCCCACTCTAAACAGTCCGAAGACCAACCACTGGATACCCACAGTAAAACACACTATTCACAACTGGGACAGGGGAACCAAATCCTGAGTCGTTCTTGGACCTATCGTGGCCAAAATGACTCAATGCCAACCTACATCAGCTCAAAATGTGAAAGAAACCATAGCCACAAACAATGGAGGGAAAACCACAACAAACCGCTAATTCAGGGAAACAACCACAATCCCGCCTCAACAATGGAGTGATGGGAACATTACATAGTCCCAAAACAAGAGAGAAGTCTCATTCTCAATCCTGGGCAAGAGAAAAACATGTACGCAGACCACAAATCCGTGAGGTTAACACACATACACATGGTCTGATAACACCAAATGTTGGAGCAGAGTCCCACAGCTACAAGAAAAGCTGCCAATTTGGAAGATAGACAGTTTGGTGAAGACGAAGAGATAAGGTGAAGCTACGACGCCGTAGCATGTTTCCAGCTGCAGAGCAGAGCTGGAAATCGTGACTATTTGAACAGAGAAGTCAAAGGAGACAACAGTACCTGAGCGGCCGAGAAGAGAGAGCTCAACCACTGCATTGAAGGCAACGGCGAAGACAAGAGGGCTTAGCTACCCTCATAAAGGGAAAAGGAGCGACGGGGCCGAGGTATTGAAGACGAAGGACAGAAGAAGTGAAACGGTGCATAGTACCCATGGTCAGTGCAGGGAAGCATGGAAGACTGCAGAGAGCAGTGGTGTGATGGAAAGTGGCTACTCGAAGTACAGATATGCCGACTGTCACTAATTAGGGTTTTGGGTTACTGTTGGGATAGGCCCACAGTGTTGTAATGGCGAGACCTTCGGGCCACCTATAAAGGGATGCATTTTGTAGTGTAAAAGGTTGGCATTTTCTGCATTTTAAGCCATCCAGCTAGTCAGATTATCAGTAGTCTGTTAGTTCAATGTATTTTGTATTGTAACAATCCACAGGGATTGACAGAGAGAGAGAGAGAGAGAGAGAGAGAGAGAGAGAGTAAGAATATATTGTAAGAAGGCAATATAGAGAAGAGATCTAAGAGAGAAGGGCTCCAGGTTGTGTGTGGAGTTACCTAGAAGATCTCTAGTTGCATATGCAGTGCATCAGAACTGTGTACCTCTCTCAAGTTATAATATAGAAACACAGTTTTGTGGACATAGCTTCTATCTTGGAAGTGAACCATGTAAAATCTGAGCATTGTGTGATTGATTCATGTGATTGTATTTGTTGTTATATCTGTCATTCATTACATGAACTTTGCTTACAGTAAATGTATGTATGTGTTATTCAGTTCCCAGCATGTTTAAAGGTTGAATGCAAGTTGAGTCTTTAAGTATTTTGTATAAGAGTCTGTCTAAGTTTCACTTGAGACAGTTAAGAGTTGCAGTGTGAAACAGTCTCATGTGTTGAGTGCTGTAAGTTGAACACCAGTACGCTAGGTACGCTGAGTCACAGTGGTAGGATATTGCAAGAAGGTGATATCGCACTATCAGGGTAGCTGTGGTGCACTGCGGTTAAGGACCGAGCAAAGGAGAGAAGTGACGTGTTGCCGGGATGAGGTGATGTGATAAGGGATAAGAGTTAAAGTCAATGTGAGTAAGAGGAAACTGCACATCACAGTGCAGAGATAGATATCTTGAAGGATAAGAAGAGTTGTGAGGTGCACATAGGATGCGACAGAACCTGACCGAGACACCTGAGTCTTTGGTCAACCCATTAGGATCACTTCGGGTGAGACTTCAGGCCGCTCCGCGGTCTGTCGCCGAAAGGGCCAGTGAGCTAGGGGTGTTGTTGGTTAATTATTGTAAACCCAGGTCTTCCCAAATGAACCAACACCAAAGGACCGTATCAATCCTCTTCACAGGCTGGGGAAAGAACATAGTTAATCTCACAGTGAAGAGCCATTGATACCTTTCATAGTCCGACAATGTAAACAGGGTAAGACTCTCTGTGTCAATAGAGGAAGAACAGAACAACTCGCTGTGGGAGGAGAAAAAATAGAACCCCTGTGTGAGAGTGAGCAAGCCCAAAACCTCCGAGGGAGTGGTATTGTGTGATGGTGGAGTGAGTGGGAAGTCGCTTCTCTGCCCCCAACGACGTGAAGAGGAAGATTCCATTGGTGGAGTTGGCACATGGGAAAGGAATGACAGTCCTACAACACCCACCACTACTCAGCCATAACTACTCCCAAATAGTATAAAAATAAATGGGTGGTTGAGACATGGCAAAATCCCAATGACCCCCCACGAGCTAGACAACCCCCACCTTAAGTTTAGGAATCATGCCCTTTTCATTTAACATTGCACCGTCGTAGCTGGATGTAGGTTTATTTTAATTAATGTGCATATTTATATGATGCCAAAGCTATAAGGTTCCGGATAGCATGATATACCATTGGCAATGATCCCTATTTCTGAAACATAACATAGCCGAATCGATGGTGGGATTTTTCCTTTAGCTCCACACAACAATTAATTACAATATATACATCATGCACCTTTTAATGCAAACAGGGTCAAAACCGGGGCATTACAATATGTAATCAAATAATTACTTTTTGATATGAAAGTTGTTGATGTCAACTGAGAACAATTAGAATGCATTCCATGCCTTATATATTTAATTCATTACCCTTATATGTTGTTTTAGTTTGTGTAAAACTAGACTTGTCAAGTAATCCCATATTGGAATTTTCCTACCTAGCTTCCAAATTATGCTAAATTGAGTCAAATATGTTATTGCAATGTTTTTTTTTACCTTGTTGGGTTTTATATCTAGCGACCCACTTCTATTCTTCATTAGAATCCTTTGGGTTCCGCACAAATCCTATGCTCATTGCTTACCAAAGGATTCTACCTAGGTGTGATGTATCCTAGTAAATGTGTAGTTTTTGTAGTTGGGAGTCAATTTAGATGATGTATATAATTCTAAGGCTATGTTTGACCTTGATACCAAATCTGAGGAGAATAGGAAAAGTTTAATGTTGTATTAGGTAAGTTTGATACCAAATTAGTTAGTGTAGTTTTTGAAATTTATGGATAGAGTACCTTGATCCTGAAATGATACTTTACATTTGTATAATAATATGGTCCTCTACACCTATGAGAAGAGATAGCAATCTCCTTAAACTCTCCATTGAAGAAATATTCCAGATTACATTTTCAAGTTTGCAGTTATGAGTCCAGTCTCAGTAATTTAAGATGATGATTTTGAGGCATATGAGGATTTCAAAATTGTTGGAGTATCGGGTACAACCACATGGTATAACCACCGCACCTCTAGGAATTTCCTACTGATAGGTCCTTGTGTTGGGTTTCAAATGTTCATCAAAATCTACAGGTTTTGGTGTAATGACAAACATTACAAAAATCATCCACATAGAGGGAGGATTTCAAGGAGATGAGGATGGTTACTTTAGTGAATAAGGGAACAATTATACTAGTGAGTAGAACCATCAAAGGGTATATAAAATAATGATTTAGCAAGGAGGAAAATAGCCCTGAAAAGTATGCCTCATAACTATCAACATTATCTCTCTTTGAGGGAGGATATTTGTAAGAAAATATCTTTCAAATATTACTTTGAATTCCAATATGGATTTTTTTCCAAAGATATGGATGAGACCTCTTTCAAAGGAAACAAAAATTCATGGGAGGAATCAATTTGTTCCACCTCTCCAAGAAAATAATAAGAAGGAACCAAAGGTGAAGATTAATGAAATCCATTTGCATATTCAAACATCATGAGTTTATTTTGTGTTTCTTCAAGTAGAGTCTCCAAAAGTTATGATCCTAGTACCATTTGAAATGGAGAATCCTCAAGTTTCCTATAAGAGGATGGAAATGAAATCAAAGAACTTGGAGGTAAAAGAGAAGGACTGCATATTTATTTTCTCCAATCAAGTGAAGAAGTGAAGAAAATGAAGCCAAAAGTTTTAGATGTGAGTCTTAACGTGGAATCCAAATAGGAAGATCATTCTTGCACCAATATACTAAGAGAAGAAGATGAAGAGAAACCATGTGTATTTGAATTTCGAGCATCCCATTATCAGGTTATTCGAAGGATGGGAGGTGAATTCACTTCCATCTTGTTTCTTGGGTATTTCTAGATCACTTAAAAGGATATTGATTATGTTAATGGTGGTTATACATATTGTGGATGAGATAAAAAAATAACAATGTAAATGAGATTTACAGTCACCACTTGAGCTTCATAATGAAGGAAAAGAAAATCACACACCAGTTGTGTATGAACCAAATATTTTGATGGAGGATAAGGCCAGCATAGATATACCACATGAGGGGGAATGTATGAGGCAAAGGTATGATAAAATTTCTTATTGTTGTATTCCATTGTGTCATTATGAGGTTTCATCCACTTTAGGGGAGAATTTCAGCATGGTGGATTCCTCTAGTATTCATCCTCAAACTTCTGGTGTTCAAGTAGTAAGCAGTGAATGGGATAGATTATTGGATGTGAGTTTGTATGAATATCATGAGGTGTATGAAACCACCTATTTCATCACATACACTATTGAGAGGATTCCCTTTAATGACTTTGAAAGCCAATTCTTAGTCTCATAAGAACAAATGTTGCAGGAATTGGAAAGAACTAATGGTGCACATAAGTTTGCTGAATACCATATGAGGAGGAACCAGTTGGAGGAGAGGCATTGATTCCTAGTTTAAAGTATTTCTAGTACTGATTTGTGAATCATACAATAAGAAATGGTAAGAATGAATTCATATTGTTTGCATCTATTAATGGATAAATATCTTGCTCTCAATATTTCCAAAGATAAGGCCATGTAGTTGGAGAAACTTCATATGGAGTTTGGAGGGTCACGTGATTACTACAAAACCATTGCAAATCATATTTCTATGGTGGTGAAAAATATGAGTTGAGAAAACAACCACAAGAAAAAAGTACAATAAGAACATTTAATGTTGTGAGAGTTTGAGGGATGAAATATCTTGGAATATGTTGGCTAAGCATTTTCTTCGCTTCAATAGGATCATGAATTGTATTTATGTGAAGAAGATTTATCTATGATGAAGGTGTCTAATTATATACAAATTGGATAAGAAAGAAAATAAGCCTTTTATTCCATGGATTGGGTGGGTATATACGTAACTATGACAGATACCCAAGGGTGTGCAAGACTTGATCACATTGGTAAGGGTTATTTTTGCATTATTGATGTATCTATTCATGCTTTTGATATTGTTATGTTATGTGAGTACCATAAAATGCATATTTGGATACAATATGATGTGTTACCAATACATCCATTCATACCATGGGGTGAGAAATACACAGAAGATGAGTTGTTATTGTAACACCCCAGTTTTGACCCCGTTTGCATTTAAATAAATGATCTAAATAATCATGGTTTGGAGCTATGAAAAATCCAAATCATCGATTTAGTATTTACGTTTCAGCAATTAAGGATGGGATGATGGTATTTTTTTATGCTAGCTAAACATTAAAAAGATGGACTTAATGTTTTAATTGCAATTTTTAATTAAAACCTACAGCCGGCTATGTCAACGCAACTAAATGAGATGGGGTCATGATTATTTCTAAGGATGAGGGAGTGGGGAATTGGAAGAGTCGGGAGAAATTCGAATTGGGTAGAGCACCGATTCTGGAAAAATGTTTTTAAATTTTCTTAAGCTAGAAAACACCAAAAATGACCACTTTCCCTCATGTAGCAGCGTTTCAACTTCCCTCATGATTTGGTTTGAACAAAAACGTTTTTGGAAACCCAATTAAGCATTCACACAGCAACAAGAAAGCAAAAACGATTTCTAAGTTTGAACCTTTCACGAATTTCTCCTGCCCGATGATCTGAAGCCTTCACATTTTTTGTTTTCCTCTGTGGTTTGTTCTCTCTCATGTTTTCCTCTATATGTTAGTTTTTTTCCTGAATACGATTTCCCTATTAAGTTTTCACAGTAATCTAGGTACTAGAACACAGTCTTCGAGTGCAATAGATGATTGATTCTAACTGAAAATGACCCATAACATGTAACTGCATCTCCAAATAAAGGAGGTAGTGCATCCATAACTCCAAGTAGCTCTGATGGAGTTGATTGAAGTAAACATGTCATCAGAAGTGGTTGCAGGAACATGCGTTATCTTTAGTTCATAAATAATGACCATAAATAATCAAATGATGAATGGAGGCACCTTCACAACTCATCTTAACTGACTGTAACAATCAGTTAGCAATTATATGCACTTATGACACTCAGATCACCCCAAAAATGCTCCCTGTTTGAAGGAGGAACCCCAGTTAGCCTCCTCGAATGAAGGAGAAGGTTTAGTTGGCCTCCTTAACTTAAAGAGGGCATGGGTGAGCTCATGTTGATGTCATAGTGTTCCCATATGATGCCAAGTAAGTCAATTAAACTTATGATAGTGGGTAAATAGGACAAAATTGACCAAATAAGTGTGCATGTTGGGTAAATGGCTCCAACAACCCCCCTTAAGCTACACTCAGGAGTAGTGAAAAAAATGCAAGAAATTATAGGGCACTAGAAACAAAGGCCATAGGTCACCCTATACAATAATGTAACTCAAACAATGCTCAAAAATAAATCTAAGTGAGGAAAGAGGGAAAACCCAGTGGGAAAAAACCCCTCTCAAGATGAACACTGGAGAAGTAATCTGATCACCCTGATGAACTCACCCCCAATAGTGAACAAAGGTAAGTCAACTTATTTTTTGAAAACATCTTGGTGAAGATGTCTGCAATCTGCTCATCAGTAGGGCAGTATCACAGAATGATGGTCCTATCATGCACCAATTCCCTGATATAGTGCATTTGTATCTCTACATGCTTGGTCCTCTACCTGGTAAATAGATCTATGGAGATCTTAATAGCACTTTGATTGTCACAAAATAGGATAGTGGATAAATTACTACCAAGATCAAACTTTGAAATAATTCCTTGCAACCAAACAGCTTGGATGCAAGCATTCACCGGTCCTCGGTACTCGGCCTCTTCTGAAGACAATGCTATGGAGGCCTTATTTTTGATAGAAAAAAAATGGGGCCACCTACAAACATGAATACATATCTAGAATTAGACTTCTAATCAATAGATTCTCCCCTCCAATTTGAATTTGTGTAACCAACCAACTCTAGGTCAGAGTCTGTAGCATAGTCAATGTCGTAGGTCCTGGTGCCCTGAATATATTGGAGGATCCTCTTGGCTTCCTTCCAATTAATATCATGAGTTTGATGCATGTATCTTGATACAAAATTCATGGAATAACATATATCAGGCCGAGAATGATTCAATTAAAGCAAGCTACCAATCAGTTGGCAGTAGATTGTGCAATCCATGAGTGGAGTGCTTTTTCCTTCTTCAAGGTTGATCCATGAAAGGAAAGAGAGTGGAGCAGCCTTACATTCAGCCATGTTAAAATTAAATAAAAGGTATTATATGTATTTGGACTGAGTGACCACTATCCCATCAGAATGTTTTGCAATTTCAAGCCCTAGAAATTGCTTCAAGAGCCCCAAATTGCTCATCTCAAATGCATCATGGAGGGTCGTTTTTATGACTGAAATGGAAGCAACCGTGCTTCCAGTAATAAAGATATCATCAACATATAAAAAAATAATAATTAAATTACCATCATACTGCTGTAGATACACATTTGGATCTGATTTACACCTTTGGAAGTTTTGCGAGAGAAGGAAGGAATCCATCTTGGAATACCAGTCTCTTGGGGCCTGTTTTAACCCATATATTGACTTCTTTAATTTGCAAACCAAATATGAATATTAAATTTATCCCATGGGATTATTCATGTATATATCCTCATGAATCTATCCATGTAGAAAGGCAGACTTGACATCCATATGATGCACTTCCTAGTGCTTGGATGCCGCAATTTCCAAAACTAGGTGGATGGAGTCCATTTTTGCAACTGGTGCAAAGGTCTCATGATAATCCACACCTTGGACCTCAGAGAACCATTTTTATACCATAATTTCCTTATATTTTCAGGTTCTACCATCAGCAGCAACCTTTGTCCAAAACACCCACTTGCATTGAACTAATTTCCTCCCCGGAGGAAGAGAAACTAGCTCCCAAGTAACATTCTTTTGAAGAGAATTCATCTCTTTGTCCATGGAAGCTTGCCATATAGGATATTTCTGAGTATGGTAGTAATACTTTGAATCTGAAACTATCATTAAATAACAATTTTTGGATAGAAAAGAGTCATGACAAGAGAGGACAATACCTACTCTTTGGAAAGAAAGTGTCTGTCTCGACGAAGTTGGGATATGTGTTTTCACTTCAGGTTATAAAATTAAACTTGATGCTTTCTGGTCTCTAATATAATATATACAAGGTTCCAAATCAGGTTCCAATTCATATTCAACACCCCCAATTTCATCATCCAAATATTCAGTAGAGTAGGAAGGAAATTAAACAGTTTTCTCCTTCACTAGTTCTACCTCTTGAACAGGCTCATCGAACCGGACGCTTATTTCAATGATGATTTGTTTTGTTCTAATATATAGAATAGTGAAACCTTTATATTAATCAATATATCCAATAAAAAAACATTCAACACTTTGTTGTTGCAAAACTTTCCTCTTATCATGCGGAATTTGGGCCCATGCAGTGGACCCAACCACCCTGAGATTCGACACATCTAGCTTGTGTCTGAAGTAGGCTTCGAAAGGGGTATTCCCTTTCACAGATGAGTTTGGAACTCTGTTCTGAATGTATGCTGTAGAAATTATGGCTTCATCCCATAAATTTGAAGCCAACATTTCTTCTTCCAGCATGCAGGTGGTCATCTCGTTGAGAGACCGATTCTTTCTTTCTACTACACCATTCTACTTGGGAGCGTAGAGAACTGAATGATGGATCTGAATGCCACTTTCAGAAAATATATGAAGAAACTCATTCCTGATATATTCCCCACCATTATCATATCTCAAAATCTTAATCTTTTTTCCAGTTGCATTCTCAATTAGTGCTTTCAATTTAGTGAAGTTTTCACAGACTTCGGACTTCTTTTTGATGAAAAAACCCATGTGTATCTGGAAAAGTAATCTATGAAAGTGAGAACATACCGTGATACATTCATGCATTTGGTAGGAATTGGTATACATATATCAAAATGTATCATCCCCAAGATGCATGATGCTCGGTTTTCCTTCCCCCGATCAAACTTATGATCAGGGTGCTTGCCAACAACACAACCCTTGCAAATTCTGGTGGTAGCTTTGATGATCGGGAGGCCTGCAACCAAGGAAACTTTCTTTAATTGCTGCAAGTATTTGAATTTTAGGTGGCCAAAAATCTCATTCCAGAGCCTACTAACCTCATTTCCATGAGCCAACAGATTTGTGGGCTTTGCATCCTCCACAAAATGGGAAAACTCATAGTATTTTGCATCATGATTTGCAGATCCTTTTGCCACAAGTTTCCCGGATGCAATTTCAGTAATTTGTACATCATCAGTTCTGAAGGATACTCTCTTGGGAAATCCAGTGTGGGTCATTTGATAGACACTCAGGAGGTTTGATGCAAGAGATGGTACATATAGAACATTGGAAAAATAACCATGCTCAAGATTTACAGTACCTTGTGTTAGAATTTTATCATTCAAGATAGCATTATTTTAGGATATTAACTGACAGAATAACATGCATAGCAATAAACACAAGAGACAAGAGACACAAATAATTTTCCTTGCGGAAACCATAAAGGAGAAAACACCGCAACTTCCTCAGAGATATAATGAGCACCAATGGCAGCAGTAAAACCTGAAAATAGAAAAGATGATCTCCAAAGCTTGTTCTCTCTCTCACACTTGAGAGAGCTTCTCCTCTATCACTCATGCACCCCATTGAGTGAGTGTGTGTGTGATAAATAGAGAGGCTCACTCTCTATTTATATTATTTCATTCAGTTAATGTCCACTTTAAAATGTCGGCCCCACTTAACAATTACTTACTAGATCCGACATCTCTAGGAGAGTCTAATAACCCTAGTTCCCCACAAATGTGGGGAGTTTTCCCTCCAATCAACAAGGAGGATTAAACTTGACAAAAATGTGGGCACTATTGCCCCGACTTACAATGAAGGGTTAACCTCAATGACTTTACATGACTTGTTTGCATTATTGAATATCCCGATCAGAACATCGGGGCATGACATCACTCAATTACATTACAGATACTTCCTGGAACAAACATCAGGGTAATATACAAGTGAATACATTCCAAAGTTACAAATAGATAAACACTCCCTCTTAACTAGGAAGGTATTCTCTCAACACAATTTATCAGCACAAGTCTGCATCTCTATATCATCTAGATCATCATCAAGTCATGTTTTTCTTCAAGTCAACTTCATATTCAAGTCATCTTCATTGTTAAGTCATCTTCATCATCAAGTCATCTTCATTGTCAAGTCATATTCATCAAGTATGGATCATCACTGGATCATGATCAAGTCTGGATCATCACTTGATCTGGATTGTCACTGTTGGATCATCACTTGATATGGATCGTCACTGCTGGATCATCATCAATTCTAGATCATCACTTGATCGGGATTGTCACTGCTGGATCATCATCAAGTCTGGATCATCACTTTATCTATATCATCATTGAATCATCATCGCCATTACTGCTTCTTCTATCTCAATCAAATGGTTCTATCTCTTCATTCTTCTCGTCATAGGAAGTTCTATAGATCCAGCCCCTTTTCATGCTGGTTGTAGGCCTAGCCTCCATGTAGGTATTCTTTAGTGCTTATATTTGAACCTAAGTCATAATGGCTCACCCAACACTTACATCTGACTTCATCTTATCAGAACGTCATGCCCAACACTCACATCTGACCTCATCTTGTTAGAAAGGCCCCGCACTCACATCTAATCATGTGTAAACACATTGTGCCAGAATGGATCGACACTTATATCCAACCATGTGCGAACACATCACATCGAAAGGGCTCTACACTTACATCTGACCATGCACAAACACACCACATCGAAAGGTCTCTGCACTTACATCTGACCATGTGCGAACACACCGCATCGAAAGGGCTCTACACTTACATCTGACCATGTGTGAACACATCGCATTGGCTCTCAATCCCAGAATGAGGATTCTTGGTAATTGAACAGGTGCCTCCATTCTCCCAAAGAATGGCATCTCAACACCAAACTGAGTATTCTTGGTAACTGAGTAGGTGCCTCCATTCCAAGAATCGCATTCAACACTTATATCTGATCATGTAAGAACCAATCCTATAATCACATTAGAATGGCTCAGCACTCACATCTGACATGGAAGGAACCACTCCTCTCATCATGACAGAATGGCTCAACCCTTACATTTGACCATGGAAGGAACCTAATTTTCTCACCATGTCAGAATGGCTCACGAACTGATCACTTCCCCTTGGTGGGAACCTTGATCTGGAGAATGACATGCTTCTCCCTGAAGTACTCAAACTTCACTTTTGCCATTTCTAGCATAGAATCACATCAGAGAATATTATGTTCAAGGATAACCTATGAGCTTCTCTAGTACTGGTTACATCCAAGGACAACCCACAGGTCTTCTTACATCTGAGCAACCTACAAGCTTTGCTAGGATTTATGCTCAGAAACCTTGTCTCATTGACTATGCTAGAACTCCCTCTTTCAAGAGATCTTGATCTGGATCACATACTAGAGCTTCACTACTCCTCTCTTCCAAATAGCAAGTGGAAACATATTTTTCCTCAGCTATACTCAATGCCATGTAGGACTCCATCCTTTCAAACCAAGAGATCACACTTGATGCCATACTAAAGTAGCACTTAGAATTGCTCTTCCTATCAATGGCACTACCTATCCAATACAAATCCTCATAACCCTCTAGGTTAATATTCTATTTTGCCTCATACTTGAGCCCATAATCAACTATACCCTTCAGGTACCTCACTGCATGCTTTACAACCATCAGGTGGACATGTCTCAATGTGTTCACAGCAAAGCAAATATCTGGTCTCGTATTTGTTAGCTAAATCATCTGACAATACATTGTGGCATCAACCAACTCTGATGAAGCAACACTCAATAGATTCAGGTTTGATGCCATAGGTGTGGTCATGGCCTTGCAGTCCATCATCCTAAACCTCTTCAGGATCTCTACTGCATACTTCCCTTGTCCACATTTCCATGCCTAAAACGTAGTGCATCAACTCCAAGTCCTTTATCTTGAACTCAGCGACGAGTCTTCTTCTTGCAAATTTAATGAGTTCCTCTTTTCTGTCAGGAACAAGTCATCGACATATAACAAGAGCATCACTGGTATTTCACCTTCAACCTTGAAGCAAAGGTTCGAATCCTCTTTACTCTCAGTAAATCCTAGAGTCATCAGTAATATATCCATCATGTCATACCATGTCAAAGCTCAGGATATTCTGTAGTCACTCCTTCTAAAGCAGAGCATCATTCTCCCTCTGTCTTTCATACTCTATGCACTGTGTTAGAATAATCAACCCAGAGTTAGCTACCTTAGACATTAATTAATCCATTTTTGTCTTATTTTCCTAGTTTCTATGTTCCATCATATGCAAGTTGTCATCTACACATCGATAGTGGTCAAACATGCTAATTTTGACTCATGGAGTGCTTCGGAAACCTTAAGGAATCAATTCTGCTTTATTCCTAGCCACCTAGGCGCCCTTCTGCTTTTTCTGCTTTATTGCCTGCTTTTTCAGTGCTTTAAGGCAATTGGGAACGTTTGACTAGGTGAGGTTAACTAGTTTTTTGTCCTCCACATCCTCTACTATTTTCTCCTATGAAAAGCATGTATGAGTTGTCCTTCCATCACCTTTTATCTTTCCTAAGTGATTTTTCCAATTCGTGAGCTCCTTGACTGATTTGGAAACTACTTTATGCACCTATGGGGGAATTGCTTAATTTTAGTAAGCCTGCTTTTGACTAGATTCAAATTTCCTCCTCATGCATTCGAATCCCTTATGTAATTATTTATTGCAGCAGCCTATGATGTTATAGGTTTGGCTATTGTACACTGAGTTAATACAGTTTAGTGTTCAGCTCCATATTCAGTCTCTTTTGTGAGTGATTTTGCATGTACAATTGATAATTGTTGTGAGTGTTATTGTTCTATCACTGGGTTCAATTTTCACATGGTATCAGAGCCATTGCAGATTGATTTCTCTCCTTCAAATTTGTTTTGCATGTTCGACATCAGTGGCTGGGAGCCTTCTACTGATAGCCGGGACAATTTTTGAGCTATGGATCAATATCAGAAGATCATCTTGACTCCTTTCAATTTATTTGAATGGAAAGCAGAGATGGAGATACTATTGAGAGTGAAAGGCCTCTACAGGGTGACTATGGCAATAAAAGCAGAACCCAATGCAGCTGCAGAGAAGATAAAATGGCACAACAGGAGGGATGAGGCCTATGGTCTCTTGTGTCTGAGTATTTCCAGAGACCTCCTTTTCCATCTTGATGGATTGACATCACTGAATGAAGTATGGGAGAAGCTTACTGATCTTTTGGAAAGACAGATGAGATGAGGGGACATCAAATCGAAAATAAAATGATCTCCCTGAGTCCCAGTAGCTTTGAATCCCTGCAACTCTATTTCTCCAAGTTAAAAGCACTTGTTTTGCATCTAAAACAATGTGGGATCGAAAATAAATATGATCAGTTGGTATTGTCCATACTCTCGAAGCTTGGCCCTAACTATTCAGTGTTTTTTTCGACCTTCTATGCCACAAAGTTGACAGCTCAAACCTGGAAGATGCCTAGCCTTGCATATTTCATGGAATCTCTCACACAAGAACAAGACAAACTAGTGATGATGGGCACCATCAAACCATCCAAATACCAAGCTCTGGTTGCTAGAGATTCGAAGGTCGATTCAAAAAGCAAAAAGAAAGCTAAAAATCCACCTGAGCAACAGAGAGACAAGAACAACTCTTCGGAGGAGCCACAAGGTTCCAAGAAGAACTACCAGAAGAAGAAAAATAAAGGAGAAATGAGCAAGTGCGCATACTCTAGTAAGGGAAATCATACTGAGAGCTCCTACATGAAGAAGCAAATATACATGATAACCCAACTCCTGGAGAAGAATGGCATCTCCCTTCCAGACATCTCAAAGAAGAGAGAAGGAGGATCAAGTTCAGAAGACAGAGAGAGAGTTCATGCATTGGTTGCTGGCACATCAAGCTCACCTAGTTTCATCATTGATTCTGGAGCTTCAAGACACATGGTTTCAACCAAGGACGCATTCACCTCACTTGACATGTTGAAAGGCCCACCAATAGTACTGGGAGATGACTCTCTCACTGAAAGTTTGGGCAAAGGGAGGATTGATCTTGATCATGGTCAGTTCAGCAATGTGTTGTATGTTCCTGGTATTGCCTCCAACCTCTTATTAGCGTATCATATGAATCACACTAGGTCTCCAAAGAAATTCATATTCTCCCCTGATGAAGTTGAGATCACATAGATCTCAAGTGGTAAAGTCATTGCAAAAGGAGTTGCAAATCTTACTTCGAAGGTATACATGTTCTCACAATTCCTACCCTACTCAAACCCCTCTGCTCTTCTGATTTATGCTAATGAGGCAAGCAATATTTGGCATGAAAGATTTGGCCACCTAAATTACAAGTACCTTTCTGATCTTAGTGAAAAAGAGATGGTCATAGGGTTACCAAAGATAAAATTTTCCAAAGGAGTCTGCCAAGGTTGTATCCTAGGAAAACATCCAGAGCATAAATTTGAGAGAGCTAGCCATGAGAGAACCTCTGCACCCCTCGAGTTGATCCACAATGATGTTCCTAGCCCATTCCCTCATATTTCCATGAGTCAGGACGAATATGCATTGACTTTCATAGATGACTTTTCCAGGTATTGCTGGGTTTACTTCGTGAAACACAAGTCTGAAGTTTTTGGCCTCTTCAAAGTCTTTAACGCTTTGGTTGAAAACTAGTTTGAGAGGAAACTCAATATCCTCAGATCTGACAATGGTGGTGAGTATGTCAAGTCTAATTTTATTGAATATTGTGCAGATGCAGGTATTCAGATGCATCATTCTATCCCTTACACACCACAGCAAAATGGTGTTGCTGAGAGGAAGAACATATCACTGAAGGAGATGGCAACATGCATGATGGAGGCCAAAACTTTGCCACCAAAGTACTAGGCCAAAGCTATCAACTATGCATCCTATATCTAGAATAGGGTGCCTCATAAATATCTTGATGGTATTACTCCTTTCGAAGCATGGAGTGGACACAAGCCATATGTGACCCATTTCAGGATTTTTGGCTCAAAGGCTTGGGCTAGAATTCCAACAGAAAAGAGAAAGGATTTGTAGCCCCAAAGGCAAGAGTGTCTATTTGTTGGGTACTCTGAAGATTCAAAAGGGTACAAGTTGATAAATTTGAGCACAAACAAATCCTTCATTGAAAGGTGTGTTCAGTTTCAAGAAGAACCCCTAGCAGCAGTTGAAACTGGAGAAGCCTCTTCACCACCTGAACCTCTGAAAGTAAGTGAAGAGATTGTTGAACATGATTATTCTGATATGTATAATAGTGATGAGTTTATTTCAGATCCTAAGAGCCCTACAAGGCCAAAATGGGCATCCAATACCATTCATGTAGCAGGAGAGCTAGCTGGGAATCCCAATGACCCTAGGAGGACTAGTTCTCAATTTGAGAGTGCTCTGTGCATGAAGGATCCTATGTTTGCTGAGAAATGATATCTAATTGTGGAATTAGATTGTCAGACATAATAATATGCAGCAGGAGATCCAATATGGCAAGCATCCATGAAGGAAGAGTTCATCTCACTCCAGAAGAGCAACACTTGGGAGCTGGTAGATCTTCCCCCAGGGAGGAAGCTAGTTCAGTGTAAGTGGGTGTACAAGACCAAATTTGATGCTGATGGTTTGCCTCTAAAGTATAAGGCCATATTGGTAGCCAAGGGCTACTCACATGTTCATGGCATAGATCACAATGAGACCTTTGCACCAGTGGCAAAGATGGACTCCACCAGACTAGCCTTAGCAATTGCAACTTCAAAGCAATGGGAGGTACATCACATGGATGTAAAGTGTGCCTTCCTGAATGGAGATCTCACTGAAGAGATATACATGCAGCAGCCTCAAGGACTTTCTACTAACCCATCTCTTGTGTGTAGGTTGAGAAAGTCATTGTATGGGCTAGAGCAAGCCCCCAGGGCTTGGTATGCCAAGATTGATAGCTTCTTGCTATCACTGAATTTTGTTCGGTGCAAATCAGATGAAAATGTCTATTTGAAGTTAATTAATAGTTCATTAATGATCATTGTGTTATATGTTGATGACCTTCTCATTACAGGAAGCTCAAAGGATGAGATTGCTTCCTTGAAGGGTGCAATGAACCAAGCCTTCTCCACGACAGATTTGGGGCTCTTAAGCCAATACTTGGGGCTTGAGATTGCTCAAACCAAATATGGAATCAAGGTGCACCAGTCCAACTATGCCTTGGATTTTCTGAACAAATTCAGAATGAAGGATTGCAAGCCAAGCAAGACTCCTTTCCTTTCAGGAGTGAATCTTGAAGAAGCTGATTCTTCACCTATGGTAAACAATACACTGTATAGGCAATTGATTGGATGTTTGTTGTATCTTACACATACTAGACCTGATATTTATTATGCAGTAAGTGTGGCTTCTAGATAAATGGATCAGCCTCATGAGATCCATTGGAAAACAACCAAAAGGATCCTTAACTTTGTTCAGGGAACAAGGACACATGGGATCTTCTATAAAGCTAAATCTGATCTTGATTTGTTTCGGTTTACTGACAGTGATTGGGAAAGTGATAGCACATACAAAAAGTCCACATCAGGATATGTGTTCATGCTTGCAGAAGGGCCAATCAACTGGTCAAGCAAGAAATAGAGTTCCATTGCATTCTCATCTACTGAAGTAGAGTACAGAGGAGTTGTAAATGCAGCAACTCAATGTTTATGGTTGCAAGGGTTACTTGGAGAGTGTGGCTTCGAATCAGAATACTCAAATACTATCTACTGTGATAACCAAAGTACCATTCGAATCTGCAATGATCCATTTCAGAAGTAGAGAACCAAACACATTGAGATCCATATGCACTACATTAGAGAGCTTGTGCGTGATGGCACCATTCACCTACTCTTCTAGTCATCTTCAGAACAAGTAGTTGATATCTTCACCAAATCATTTTGTGAGAAGACCTTCAGCAATCTCAAATCATTGCTGGGGATTTCTGATCATGCTGTGAAGCATGAGTGAAGACAAGATTTCCAAATTTTGTTTTACAGTCCATGTTTAAGGGATGATTTTCCCACTAGGTTTTTGCCTCTTTCCTTGTTTTAAATGGACATGCAGTATGTAAAGGGCGACTAAGCCTTGTTTCTAGGCCCTATAATTTTCTGATATTTTACTCATAAGTCAGGCTTAAGGGGGGGTTTTAGAATAATCAACCCATAGTTAGCTACCTTAGACATTAATTAATCCATTTTTGTCTTATTTTCCTAGTTTCTATGTTCCATCATATGCAAGTTGTCATCTACACATCCATAGTGTTAAAAATTGCTAATTTTGACTCATGGAGCACTTAGGAAACCTCAAGGAATCAATTCTACTTTTTTCCTAGCCTCCTAGGTGCCCTTCTGCTTTTTCTGCTTTATTGCCTGCTTTTTTAGTGCTTTAAGCAATTGGGAAAGTTTGACTAGGTGAGGTTAACTAGTTTTTTTTCCTCCACATACTCCACTATTTTCTCCTATGAAAAGCATGTATGAGTTGTCCTTCCATCACCTTTTATCTTGCCTAAGTGATTTTTCCAATTCATGAGCTCCTTGACTGATTTGGAAACTACTTTATGCACCTATGGGGGAATTGCTTAATTTTAGTAAGCCTGCTTTTGACTAGATTCGAATTGCCTCATCATGCATTCAAATCCCTTATGTAATTATTTATTGCAGCAGCCTATGATGTTACAGGGTTGGATATTGTACACTGAGTTAATATAGTTTAGTGTTCAGCTCCATATTCAGTCTCTTTTGTGAGTGATTTTTCATGTACAATTGATAATTGTTGTGAGTGTTATAGTTCTATCACTTGGTTCAATTTCCACACACTGAGACATTATGTAGCAGAGTGACAGGTACCTTCCTCTACTACTAATATTGTATGTATCCATCTAGGATCATTGGATACCAAGATCATCTATCTTGAACTTTTTCAAAATTTCTTCTCACACCCATCTGTGATATTGTCATCCTCTATATAATTTCATCTTCAACCTTGTAGCAAAGGTTCAGGTCTTCATCAAGCTTCTCATGTATGTGTTATCCCATGGGTGTCTTCTGAGCTCGTACAAGGCCTTCTTTCATTTGCACACATGATTCTGTGTGTCATGTGTCTCAACTCCCACTGGCTGCAAATGTCTATTCATAGTCTATGCCTTCTTTTCATGAGAAGCCTCATGCTACAAATATTTCCTTGTATCCCATGATGTTTCCATATACTACATGATGGAACTATGAACTTCCCTTCATGTATCGATACTGCATCATAGACACCATTCTTCTTGAACTAGTCTCCCCTTTCTTCTTGGTTACTTCTTCATGGATGGAAGGTTCTGCATCAATGATGTCACTACATTCATCATATTATTCTTCATCTTGAACTGTCATTACTTGTTCTTCGGAACAAGTCTCATCCTTCTTTTCCTATAGGCGATTTTATGCAATCTTTCCTCCAAGTCAAATGCATTAGTTGTATGGTTAGAAACATTTCATAAGGAATATTCATAATGGCAAATTCTTATGCATAAATATATGATCATGCAACTATTTTAGCCAATACAACATTCATCCATATCTCACAGAAACTTTCTACATTCCTTCCATCTCTACCAGGACAACATTGAGATTGTGCACTAATCCAATATGTCAGCAAAGAGGTTTAATTATAGATAAGTAGCAATGGATAGTTCTATAGCACCATGAGGTACTTACCCATCACATGGATATTAGTACTATACTATCATTAATGCAAACATTCTATCATGCATAATACATCAACTGAATATAAACAAATTTCATAACAAAAAAAATATCATGAAATGAAAATTGAATACTTATATTTGTTTGTTTCATGGGTAGACTCCTTCTTGATCCTTCTGCTTCATCATATTCTTCATTCATGACTTCATCATCTATTATCCAAATGCTCAATATGGATAAGAGGTTCTTGAAGAATTGAGTCCTTTGTATTTCCTCATCGCTAGAGGGATCTTCTTTGGATGGTGAGAGCTCAATCTTTAGTTGCTCCCATCTTCTCTTTTCTTATTATGATTCGAGCTTCTTTTTCTTGTGTGCACTCTTCCTAGAGTGTACTTAAAGTAATCACTTCCTGTAGGAATACATTCCTTGAATGAATGAATCCCATGATCCTGGGAGTCCATTCAAGGTGGTTATCACCACTTCTGCATTCTCCACTTCTTCTTCTACCACTTCAAGTTGTTCTTTGATTTAAGAGACCCTTGTAAAGTATGACTGCATGATCTCTGCATTCTGGATCTTCAAATTCTTCAACTATTTTCTCAAATTCATCTTCTGATTTATGTTCTTCCCTTCAAATATCTTAGTCAAGGAATCAAAAATATCTTTAGGTGTCTTTAGGGAATACATTTGTGGTATAAGGTGATCAGTGATTGAATCAAGAATGATCTTCTTGTCCTTGACCAAGTTCTTCTTGTGTAAGGCTTTTAGCCTCATCTCCCTCTAGAACTGGAACCCCTCTACTTATGTAGGTGTCCAATTCATTTTATTTAGAGAGATCATATACTTCCATGCTTGGAATTTGTCAAATTCACCAAGCTTATCATCAAGCTGATATGATAGATCACTTTGAAGTGAGAACCTCAAATGAAAATAGCAAAATATTAGAACTTACCAATCTGAGGTGTCCGTCTTAGTTTCGGAGTTGGCTGCTCTAGGGTTTGTCAGAGAAACCCTAATTTTGAAAAATTGGAATCTTTTAGATCTTATTGGTTAGAAATATATACCTCTTCAAGGTGAGATATCCAATGTACTCCTTTTCTGAAAGCAGTGGACGGAATCTCCCAGAACAGGTGGCCCTAGTTTTCCAATTTCTTCTGCATAAATTATTGATACTGCTTCTATGGTATCTCTACAATTTCTACTCCTATGTTTCTGAAACATAGTATGGATGTATCCCCAGATCTCCCTATTACAACAACATAGGTTTCATTAGAATTGGTTTCACCAATTGGGACTTATGAGCATTTTCCCAAGGTGACTTGTTTCAGAACTGTTCAACATAGCGTAGTTGTATGGACTTCCACATGTCACTGTTTCATATTCTAGGTCTGAAACTTGGACCACAGAAATTAAAGTTTGTGACCATTTTGGAACAAATTCATAAATTTTATTTGGACCTTTGTAGCCCGAGATATATAAATTCTCCCCAGGTGTCATGTTTGGGGATGAATCCTAGGAGAGGCTAGAACCCTAACTTGGAGGAATCATATCTCCTAGAATATAGAGAATATGAGTCTGAAATTTGGATACAGTGTAAATCCTAATTTCAAATTAGGCATATGAAATTTTCAGCTCCTGATCCTTCTCCAATCCTAAAATATATCGAAAGTACCAAAACTTATCAGTTCTAGTATTTTAGGGAATTTCTAGCCCGTGGTCAAACTAGGGTTTGACTTTCCTAGAGTTTCACCCAACAAAAAATCTCAAACTAGGTCTATAAAATTCGATTTTGATGAGGAGATAAATCCTATGGTGGGCTCACTCAAAAATTCCTCTTCTGTAAGAATCCCTAATTTCCTGTACCAAAAACTGAAAATGTCTGGAATCAAATTACACTTTGACAGAAAGATGCGCCCTTCAATGGAGAGTCATCCTAGCATACTTTTGCTAATGGATTGTGGAGAGAGACCAAAAAAATAAGAAGCCCTAGATTCTGTAGCTGCACAATGTCTTGTTCTCTGGTAAGCTCTGATACCATGTTATAATTTTATCATTCAAGATAGCATATTTTAGGATCTTAACTGAGATAATAACATGCACAACAATAAACACAAGAGACAAGAGACAAAAAGAATTTTCCTCAGGGAAACCATAAAGGAGAAAACCTTGCAACTTCCTCAGAGATAGAATGAGCACCAATAGTAACAGTAAAACCTGAAAATAGAAAAGATGATATCCACAACTTGTTCTCTCTCTCACACTTAAAAGAGCTTCTCCTCTCTCACTCATCCACTCCAGTGAGTGAGTGTGTGTGTGATAAATAGAGAGGCTCACACTCTATTTATATTCTCTAGTTTACTTAATGTCCACTTTAACATGTTAGTCTCACATAACAATTACTTACTAAAGCTGAAATCTCTAGGAGAGTCTAATAACCCTAGTGCCCCAAAACTGTGGGGACTTTTCCCTCTGATCAACAAGGAGGGTTAACCTTGACACAAATGTGGGGACAATTGCCCCGAATTACAATGGAGTGTTAACCTCAATGAATTTACATGAATTTTTTACATTATTGAATCTCCTGATCGAAACATTTGTTTGAATAATCAACCCATAGTTAGCTACCTTAGACATTAATTAATCCATTTTTTTCTTATTTGCCTAGTTTCCATATTCGACCTTATGCAAGTTGTCATCTACACATCCATAGTGGTCCAACTTGATAATTTTGAGCCATGGAGCACTTGGGAAACTTCCTGGAATCAAATCTGCTTTATTCCTGGCCTCCCTAGCGCTTGTCTACTTTTTCTGCTTTATTGCCTGCTCTTTCAGTGCTTTAAGGCAATTGGGAAGGTTTGACTAGGTGAAGTTAACTTGTATTTTGTCCTCCACATCCTCCACTCCTTTCTCCTATTAAAAGCATGTATGAGTTGTCCTTCCATTACCGTTTAGCTTTCCTAATTTATTTTTCCAATTCGTGAGCTTCTTGATAGTTTTGGAAACTGCTTTATGCACATATGGGGGATTTGCTTAAATTTAGTAACCCTTCTTTTGACTAGATTCGAATGGAAACTTCATGCATTTGAATCCATCATGTAATTATTTATTGTGGCAGCCTATGACTTCACAAGGTTGGCTATTGTACACTTATTCAATACAATTTAGTGTTCAGCTCCATATTCAGTCTCTTTTGTGAGTAATTTTGCATGTACAATTGATAATTGTTGTGAGTCTAATTTTTCTATCACTGGGTTCAATTTCCACATGGTATCAGAGCCTTTTTAGATTGATTTCTCTCCTTCCAATTTGTTTTGCAGGTTCGACATCATTGACTGGGAGCCTTCTACTGACTGCCAGGACAATTTCTGAGCTATGGATCAATCTCAAAAGATCATCTTGACTCCATTTAAATTCTTTGAATGGAAAGCAGAGATGGAGATACTATTGAGAGTGAAATCCATCTACAGAGTTACTATGGCAACAGAAGCAGAGCCCAATGCAGCTGCAGAGAAGATAAAATGGCACAACAGGAGGGATGAGGCCTATGGTCTCTTGTGTCTGAGCATATCCAGAGACCTCTTTTTCCATCTTGATGGATTGACATCACCGAATGAAGTATGGGAGAATCTTGTTGATCTTTTTAGAAAGACAGATGAGATGAGGGGACATCAAATCGAAAATGAACTGATCTCCCTGAGTCCATATAGCTTTGAATCCCTGCAACTCTATTTCTCCAAGTTCAAAGCACTTGTTTTGCAGATAAAACAATGTGGGATTGAAAAGAAGAATGATCATATTGTCTTGGCCATACTCTTGAATCTTGGCCCAGACTATTCAATGTTTTTTTTTACCTTCTATGCCACAAAGTTGATAGCTCGAACCTGGAAGATGCCTAGCCTTGCAGATTTCATGGAATCTCTCACACAATAACAATATAAGTTGGTGATGATGGGCACCATAAAACCATCCAAATACCAAGCTATGGTTGCTGGAGATTCAAGGGTGGATTCAAAAAGAAAAAAGAAAGCTAAAAATCCACCTGAGCAAAAGAGAGACAAGAACAAGTCTTCGAAGGAGCCTCAAGGTTCCAAGAAGAACTACCAGAAGAAGAAGAACAAAGGAGAAATGAGCAAGTGTGCATACTGCAGTAATGTCAATCATTCTGAGAGATCCTGCGTGAAGAAGCAAATAGACATGCTGACCCAAATCCTAGAGAAGAATGGCATCTCCATTCCAGACAACTCAAAGAAGAGGGAAGGAGGATCAAGTTCAGAAGACAGAGAAAGAGTTCATGCATTGGTTGCTGGCACATTAAGCTCACCTAGTTTCATCATTGATTCTGACGTTTCAAGACATATGGTTTCAAACAAGGAGGCATTCACCTCACTTGAAATGTTGAAAGGTCCACCAATAGTACTGGGAGATGACTCTCTCACTGAACGTTTGGGTAAAGGGAGGATTGATCTTAATCATGGTAAGTTCAGCAATGTGTTGTATGTTCCAGGTCTTGCCTCTAACCTCTTATCAGTGTATCAAATGACTCACATTGGGTCTCCAAAGAAGGTCATATTCTCCCCTAATGAATTTGAGATCACAGAGATCTCAAGTGGTAAAGTCATTGCAAAAGGAGTTGCAAATCATACTTCGAAGGTATACATGTTCTCACACTTTCTACCCTAGTCAAACTCCTCGGCTCTTCTGATTCATGCGAATGAAGCAAGCAAGATTTGGCATGAAAGATTTGCCACCTAAATTACAAGTATATTTTTTATCTTAGTGAAAAAGATATGGTCATAGGGTTACCTAAGATAAAATTTTCCAAAGGAGTCTGCCAAGGTTGTATCTTAGGAAAACACCCAGAGCATAAATTTGAGAGAGCTAGTCATGAGAGAACCTCTGCACCTCTTGAGTTGATCCATAGTGATGTTGGTGGCCCATTCCCTCATATGTCCATGAGTCAAGTCAAATATGCATTGAATTTCATAGATGAATTTTCCAGGTATTGCTGGGTTTACTTCCTGAAACACAAATCTGAAGTTTTTGGCCTCTTCAAAGTCTTTAAGGCTTTGGTTGAAAACTGGTCTGGGAGGAAACTCAAGGTCCTCAGATCTAAAAATGGTGGTGAGTATGTCAAGTCTGATTTTATTCAATATTGTGCAGATGCAGATATTCAGATGCAGCATTCTATCCCTTACACACCACAGCAGAATGGTGTTGCTGAGAGGAAGAACATATCACTGAAAGAGATGGCAGCCTACATGATGGAGGATAAGACTTTGCCACCAAAGTACTGGGCCGAAGATATAAAATATGCAGCCTATATCCAAAATAGGGTGCCTCATAAATAGCTTGATGGTATGACTCCTTTCGAAGCATGGAGTGGGCACAAGCCAGATGTGACCCATTTCAGGATTTTTGGCTCAAGGGCTTGGTTTAGAATTCCAACAGAAAAGAGAAAGGCTTTGTAGCCCCAAAGCCAAGAGTGTCTATTTTTTGGGTACTATGAATATTAAAAAGGGTACAAGCTAATAAATTTGAGCACAAACAAATCCTTCATTGAAAGGTGTGTTCAGTTTCAAGAAGAACCCCTAGCAGCAGTGGAAGTTGGAGAAGCCTCTTCACCACTAGAACCTCTGTATGTAAGTGAAGAGATAGTTGAACATGCTGATTCTGATATGTCTGATAGTGATAATTTTATTGTATATCCTAACATCCCTACAAGGCCAAAATGGGCAGACAAGACCATTCATGCAGCTGGAGAGCTAGCTGGAAATCCTAATGACCCTTGGAGGACTAGATCTCAATTTGAGAGTGCTCTATGCATGAAAGATCCTATGTTTGCTGAAAAATGCTATCTGATGGTGGAATCAGATCCTCAAACATATGAATATGTAGCAGAACATCCAATATGGAAAGAATCCATGAAGTATGAGTTCAGCTCACTCCATAAGAGCAACACTTGGGAGTTGGTTGATCTTCGCCCAGGGAGGAAGCTAGTTCAGTGCAAGTGCGTGTCCAAGACCAAATTTTCTGCTGATGGTTCACCTATGAAGTACAAGGCCATATTGGTAGCCAAGGGATACTCATAGGTTCATGGCATAGATTACAATGAGACCTTTGCACTAGTGGCAAAGATGGACTCCATCAGGCTAGCCTTAGCCATTGCAGCTTCAAAGCAATGGGAAGTACATCACATGGATGTAAAGTGTGCCTTCCTGAATGAAGATATCACTGAAAATATATACATGCAGCATCCTCAAGGATTTTCTACTAACCCATCTCTTGTGTGCAGGCTAAAGAAGTCATTGTATGGGCTTAAGCAAGCCCCCAGGGCTTGGTATGCCAAGATTGATAGCTTTCTGCTATCACTGAATTTTGTTCGATGCAAATCAGATCTAAATGTCTATTTGAAGTTTATTAATGGTTCGTTAATGATTATTGTGTTATATGTTGATTACCTTCTCATTACAGGAAGCTCAAAGGATGAAATTGCTTCCTTGAAGGGTGCAATGAACCAAGCCTTCCCCATGACAGATTTGGGGCTCTTGAGTCAATCCTTGGGGCTTGAGATTGCTCAAACCAAATATGGAATCAAGGTGCACCAGTCCAATTATGCCTTGGATTTTCTAAACAAATTCAGAATGAAGGATTGGAAGCCAAGCAAGACTCCTTTCCTTTCAAGAGCGAAGCTTGAAGAAGCTGATTCTTCACCTATGGTAAACAATACACTGTATAGGAAATTGATTGGATGTTTGTTGTATCTTACACATAATAGACCTGATATTTCTTATGCAGTAAGTGTGGCTTCTAGATACATGGATCAGCCTCATGAGATCCATTGGAAAGCATCCAAAAGGATCCTTAAATTTGTTCAGGGAACAAGGACACATGGGATCTTCTATAAAGCTAAATCTGATCTTGATTTGATTGGGTTTACTGACAGTGATTGGGTAGGTGATAGCATAGACATAAAGTAAACATCAGGATATGTGTTCATACTTGTAGAAGGGCCAATCAGCTGGTCAAGCAAGAAATAGAGTGCCATTGCACTCTCATCTATAGAAGCAGAGTACAGAGGAGTTGTAAATGCAGCAACTCAATGTTTATGGTTGCAAGGATTACTTGGAGAGTGTGGCTTCAAATCAGAATACTCAAATACTATCTACTGTGATAATCAGAGTACCATTCGAATTTGCAATGATCCAGTTCAGAAGAAGAGAACCAAACACATTGAGATCCATATGCACTACATCAGAGAGCTTGTGCATGATGGCACCATTCACCTACTCTTTTGTTCATCTTCAGAA
>LPNX010579421.1:840813-872606 GCA_001517045.1 Pseudotsuga menziesii
GAAATTCAGCAATCTAAAATCACTGCTAGGGATTGCTGATCATGCTGTGAAGCATGAGTGAAGACAAGATTTCCAAATTTTGTTTTACAGTCCATTTTTAAGGGAGGATTTCCCCACTGGGTTTTTGCCTCTTTCCTTGGTTAAATGGACATGCAGTATGTAAAAGATGACTAAGCCTTGTTGCTAGGCCCTATAATTTTCAGATATATTACTCATAAGTCAAGCTTAAGGGGGGGTGTTAGAATAATCAACCCATAGTTAGCTACCTTAGACATTAATTAATCCATTTTTGTCTTATTTTCCTAGTTTCCATATTCCACCTTATGCAAGTTGTCATCTACACATCCATAGTGGTCCAAATTTCTAATTTTGAGTCATGGAGCGCTTGGGAATCCTCCTAGAATCAAATCTGCTTTATTCCTGGCCTCCCTAGTGCCTGTCTACTTTTTCTGCTTTATTGACTGCCTTTTCAGTGCTTTAAGGCAATTGGGAAAGTTTGACTAGGTGAAGTTAACTTGTTTTTTGTCCTGCACATCCTCCACTCTTTTCTCCTATGAAAAGTATGTATAAGTTGTCATTGCATTACCTTTTAGCTTTCCTAATTGATTTTTCCAATTCGTGAGCTCCTTGACAGTTTTGGAAACTGCTTTATGCACCTATGGGGGATTTGCTTAGATTTAGTAAGCCTGCTTTTGACTAGATTCGAATGGAAACTTCATGCATTCGAATCCATCATTTAATTATTTATTGTGGAAGCGTATTACTTCACATGGTTGGCTATTGTACACTTATTCAATACAGTTTAGTGTTCATCTCCATATTCAGTCTCTTTTGTGAGTAATTTTGCATGTACAATTGATAATTGTTGTGAGTGTAATTGTTCTATCACTCGGTTAAATTTCCACAACATCAGGTCATGACATGACTCAATTACATTATAGATACTTCCTGGAATAAACATCGGGGTACAATATACAAGTGAATACATTCCAAAGTTACAAAAACATCAACACCTTGTACTTTTGAGATGATAGTAGAGTCATCTCCGATGTCGATGGGAATTCTCCTTCTCATGTTGAGAGAAGAGAAAGAGTATTTTCTAGCCATCATGTGGTTTGAAGCTCCAGAATTTGTGAGTAGAGCCATGGACTTCGAAGTGCTTTCCATGAGGGCATGACCTATTTCATGCTGGTATTCTTGATCTTGATTTTCTTTCCTTTGAAATCTTTCCAAAATATTAAAGTTATTTCTCTCAAGGAGAGAAGTAGATTCATCAAGCTTATTTTTCATGCAGGCATGTTCAGGGTGGAAGCCCTTCCCATAGTATGAACACTTGAATTTTTCCTTCCCATAGTGGCCTTTGTTTTTATTCTTCTTTGACCCAGAAGGCTCTTCTTGCTGTTGATTTTGAACTTTTGGCTTAGGAGCTTCAAATTTGGTTTTGGGGTTCTTCTGCTAATTTCCTTTCCCCTTCAAATCCTTGGGTCCCAAAGCAAAAAGGGCTTGATCATGGGAGGATCTGATGATCCCCATCTAGAGAATATTATCATGCTCACTTGTTAGGGACTCAAATAAGGCATTGAATGAAGGCATCTTCCATCCAGGGGTTGTGAGCTTCCCTACACAGAATTTAGAAACAAACATTGGATAATCATCTCCAAGTTTTGAGAGAATGATGAGGATGAGCTGATCATCATCCTTCTTCACCTCACAATGTTGCAGCAAAATGACTATATGCTTGAATTTTGTGAAAAAATCATTGAGGGTCTCAAAATTGCGACGTTGAAGAGACATCAACTCGTTTTCAAGATGATAAACCCTAAAGGCATCCTTTTTTCCATACAGGGAGGCAATTTGGGCCCAAATATATTTTTTATTATTCAATCCTAAGAGGTGGAATAAAAGATCCTTGGATATAGAGAGACACAAGAAACTGAATGCTTCATCTTTCTTATTCAAGAATCTAGCCTTGTCTATAACATGAGTAGGCTCTTCTTTAGTGTCCATAGTGACCTTGTAGAGTCCTCTAGAATTTGGTTGGATCTCAGTGTCTCCTTTCCATTAATTGAAATTGAACGAAGTCAAAAGATCTAGGGAAGAAGCCATATCAAACTGTTGTAGCAAATGAAGTGACCCTGTAAAACATGAAAATCAAAACAATAAAGTCACCATAAGTTTGAAAAACTTCCACATTTTAGGCTTTCATCAAACCCATCATAATTGATCAAGCAAGCTTGATCAACAATTCCTTAACTTGGGGTATTAAGTGGTAAGCCTTTGCTTCTGGTGCAATGCTGGAATTTTGAGCTTTTGCTCAATTTTTCATGCAAGATCCATCAAAAACTATGTTTTTGAGAGAATGATCTTCGTGCCACTATGAGATCTGATACCATATTAATTTTTCACATTAATATAGGGACTAGAACACATTGTCATAAGATATTTCAGACAATTATGCATGAAAATGGCATAATGGTGCTGCAATAGGAATGAGAGCTTTGTATTTTTAATAAAGAATGAGTAATACAATACAATGGTCATGAAAGATGCATGAATTCAAAGACAATTCGAATACTCAAGGAGGTCATTTGAATTGCATAGATGTGTGTAGTTTATCTGAATCTCATCCACAATCGACACACTTAGCTAACCACCAAGCTAATCAATAACTGACTCTCAACTAAGTCCTAACTGAATCAGAGTGCAATAGATGACTGAGTCTAACTGAAAGTGACTCATCACATGTAATTGCATGTCCAACTGAAGGAGGTAACACATCCATAACTCCAAGTAGATTTGATGGAGTTTACTAAAGTAAACATGTCATCAAAAGTGCTTGTAGGCGCATGTGTTAGCTCCAATTCATAAATTATGACAAAAAATAATCAAATAATGAATGGATGCACCTTCACAACTCAGCTTAATTGAATGTAACAATCTATTATAAATTAGGTGCATTTATGATGCTCAGATCAACCCATAAATGCTCCTTGTTGGAAGGAGGAATCCCAGTTAGCATCCCCGAATGAAGGAGAAGGATTAGCTAGACTCCTTGACTGAAGGAGGGTGTGGCTGAGTTCATTTTGATGTCATAGTGTGCTCATCTGATTCCGAGTAAGTTAACTAAACTTAGGATAGTGGGTAAATAGGCCAAAATTGACTAAATAAGTGTGCATGTTGGGTAAATGACTCCAACATACCATGAATCTGATTTTATCTCTTTGTGCTGAAAGACCAACAATGTTTTCATTTTGGTATTTCTGCAACAGTCGGTCTGGCACCGACAATGTTCATAAATTTGTATTTTTTTGTGGGTGTATGTAATTTCTAGCATCTGCTACGTTTTGATAAATCCCAGGACTGAGATCCCTGTGTGTGCATCCATGTTTGTCATTTGAATTGATTGAAGGAATGGAAATAGATTCTAGACTTTATTAATAAACTTGGTGTGTGAAAGAACCTCACAGACCAATCTAGAAGGATGGTTTTCTTCTTTACAGTCCTTGAACAACACACGGGAAGGGGAGGTATGGCTTGAGGGACTGGGTAGCAGAGAAGGGAATTCTTCCTTGTGTTGGGTGTGTAATTGTTTAGAAGTTAGACTAGATCTGGTGTGGGTGTTCATAGCTCTGGGGTTGAGCTCACTAGCTTAGTAGTCAGTCTTTCCACCTCCTTGACAGCTTGATAAAACCAACTGGAAGGATGTCTTGGGTGGTAGCCTACTAAACCCATTTGTTGTCTTGGTTGTGTCTCATGTGAATTTGGCTAAGTGTAAACCACTACCTGTGTAAGTCTAATAATCCCAACTGTGTTGTCTTGAATGAATTTTAATTGCATCCTTGGCTATGGGTGAAGTCTGCTGGTGTTCCTTATTCCTTAGGGAAGATCATGCCCAATTCAAGGGTGGCAGTGTTGTTGAGATATTAAAGAGTATACTAGCCTATGGTTGGGTGGAATGTTGCAGTGACATAACTAGTTGCACAATGAGCTTCTTTCAAAGATAATTATTCTTGTGTATTTAAGTTCTGCAACTATATTTGCTTATGAATTATTATGAAATTATCATGAACATGTTGAATGCATGAATGTGATGAATGAATGATTTTCTTCCACTATATATATCATATACATTCCATTATGCATATGTTTATACTAATGAATGTTTTATTTCAAATCAATTTTTATATTGTGTTCATGGGGCTTAGATATCCTAGGTTTGATAGATGTTGATGTGTCCTCTACGTTGAGTAAAGGTTGGGGACATGACAGTTATCTCATGGTATGAGATTCATCGTGAAGCATGAATACATCATGGGGGATATTGAATTCCTTACCATCATTCAAGGGACAAGTATTAAATATTTACACCATCTTAAAGACATAGATAAGTTACTACAAAGGCATGAGAAGTTTTTTGAATACCTTGCACTTGGAAAAGACCTAATAAAGGTGTGAAGCACAAGATCAAGTTGAAGGTGGTTATGTCACCTAACATGATCCCATATTTAAAGAATACCATTGATTTGGAAAGAATAAAATTGCATCAAAATGAAAGACATCATTCCATATATTACATATCCATCCTAACCAACATGCATGCAATGGATAAGTCTACTTAATATCGATTGGAGAGACAATTTGTGGAAAAGGTTAATCACAATAGTTGTATGTGTTTCATAAAAAAGGAGAGAGCCCAATGACTAGAAACAAATATTTGTGAGTGAAGTTAAAGTCTATAAATTTGATCATGAATGCAATAAGGGAGAAGTTAATGTAGCTGTAGATGCACTTCTCTCCCTAATGGAATATTCTATTGATTGGGAAATTCATCTAGTAGTAGAACATTTCAAAGGTAAAATTGTATATGAGATGTTGAATGTTTGGTTCCAAAAGGAAAATTTTGAAATCATGGATGAATTCATATCCCAAGTGACAAAATTACCTTTATGAAGGATTTTATGGGGCATTCACTTGATTAATTCCTAGTTGAGGACCCTCTTCAACAAGGAGTAAAATATCCATAAAATCTCCCTCAACCTTGTAAACATATGAATAGGTTCAAAAGAGAAAGTTTAAGGAACCTTTAAGAATTCCTAGATCTTGGATTAAAAATCTCCATGTGATTCCAAGTACATTCCCAATCATCCTAAAAAAGGAAAGGAATGGAATACATGAGGAAAACACTTCCACAAGTTTAACTTAATGGGATAAGTTCTATTGGAGGAAACTCCATGTTGTCATTATGTCCATTATGGATCCTTATTAATAGCCATTGAACTGGATAATGCACCATTTACACTCCAATATTTCATCTACAAGGTGTTTCGTAAGCATCTATGTTAGTATGTATTAATTCTTCTTGATGAGATTTTTATTTATAGCATGATTTGGGAAGAGTATTTGCACCATTTGGATATTCTACTAATTATTTTTGCAGAGAAACCTTGTATGTTAAGATGTCCAAATGTGAGTTTGGAGTGATTGAGATCATGTATCTTGGTGATATGATTGAGAAAGATGATTCTAATGTTCACAGGAAGAACATTTTTTCCACTCTTGGTTAGGAAAACCAAAAGAACCCCATGTAGTTGGGAGAATTCAACTTCCATACTACTTTATGCAGCTCCATTAGAAACTCATCCTTAAAAGAATGGTATTGGTATGGATTTCCTAACCATTTGGATCAGATTTTTGGAGGTTGATGAGGGAAAGAAATAAAGTCTTGGATCCAAATAAATAAACTCATTTTAGACGAAATCAGGCATAAGATGCAAACAATACAAACTCATCCAAATATGTATGGAGACAACAACCAAACGAAATGAGAATTCCAAGTAATGAACTTGGCATATCTAAAGTTGCATCCATATAAGAAATTTATTTCAAGAAGAAAGTGGGATGCAAAGTTGATGCTAATGTCGCATGGTCCATGAAAAATTGTGATGGGGATAAGGGAAGTTGCTTGTTAGTTGGAGATTCCATAAAGGAACAACGTACACAATGCATTACATGTTTCCTATCTCATACAAGTGTTTGTACCATAGGAGATAGTATCAAGAGAGATTTATTCATTTGATGATGAAGGAAAATTATTTATTCTTCCTAAAAGGATTTTCCATCTAGAGGAAATAAAGATGAGGAATAGGAGAGCAAGTTTTTCAACAACTAGGATTTCAATTGCTTGAGGAAAAGAAAAATTAGGAGGGGAGGCTTGTAATCTCTGTACCTTAGTGGATCCCTGGTTTCTCCCTAACTCATTCAATCCCTATGAGTTGAGGATAAAATTCATTAAAAGCATAATGGGATAATAATTTTCATATGAATACTCTAATTAATTAAATTTATTCATTGGAGAATAATGTACGCTAGGTTTTTATTCTTTAATTAAATAAATAATTTTCTTGATGAGTTGTAAAGGCTTAGGAGGGCATACAGTAAATAAGGTGGGACTATGGATATTATTTAAAAAATAAGGAAATTGGAAGAAATCAGCATAAAACAAGAAAACCAATGAAAGAGAAACAAATTAGAAGAAAGGAAGGAAAGCAACATAAAATCAAAGAAAAGCATAGTAAAGCAAAAAAACTAGAAAGCAAGGAATTTTTTTCATAAATATACAAGTCTCCAATTAAGTCAAGGAGAGTGCATTTAATGAGGCTAGTGGTCAAATACAATCCATTTATCCATTAAGTAGCTTGTGTTTGAAGCAATCAATATCTATAAAAAAGAGACAGATTGCACCATTCACATGTTTTTCCATTCTTGAAAATTGAAATTGGGATCTCTAAGATTTCAAAGATTTGGGAGATGCCCCTTGTTACCATCTGGGAGATGCACCCCTACTATCATTATGTTAGTTGATTCTTCAGTTAGAGATTGAGGGTAATGCATTCGACCATTCTTAGTGATCTTGTGTGCAGGTCCATATGATATTGTAGGTCACTCGAAATATGGAATAAGAGTTGATGATCCATATGTTTCAAAATCTAAAGCTTGATGTTATTTCTTAATTTTTAGTTTTTCTAAGTTAATTAGCTTAGGATATTTATCTAAAATAATAACAAGAATGAAAAAATATCAAAGATACACAATATACACAATAAAAATAGATTTTCATTGGGGAAACCATAAAGGATAAAACCCCTCATATTAAATTATGTCACATCAATCTTGAGACAAAGCACAGAATCACAAGATATTCAAGACAATTTAGGCATGAAATGACATAACGGTAGTGCAATAGGAATTTGTAGCTCTGTATAATAAATAATGGAATGAAAAATGAATAATACAATGTCATGCAAACTTGCATAAATGGAGACAATTCAAAATCACTAAAGGTCATTTGAATTGAATGGATGGGTTTAGCTTAATTTTTTGTTAGCCACGCTGAAAATTCCATTTAACCACTAATATAGCCATGATTGACTCTAACTGATTCCTAATTGAATAAGAGTGCAATAAATGACTGAGTCTAACTAAAGGTAACTCAAGTACATGTCATTTCATTTCAATCAGTAGGTGGTAGCACATCACTAACTCCAGTTAGCTCTGATGAAGTGAACTGAACTGAAACTGGTCATCAGAAGTTATTAGAGGCACATTAACTCACTCCATTTCACCCAAATCAGCTTAAAATAGACAATAACACGAGCCAGCCTCCTTTACAACTCAACTCAACTGACTGTTAGGTGAAACAACATTCAGTTAACTCATTGGTGCACTTATGACACTCATATCACCCTAGAAATGCTCCCTAATTGAAGGAGGGCATGGGTGTGCTCATGCTAATGTCATGATGTGCTGATGATGATGCCAATTTGAGTGAACAAACCTAGGATAGTGGTTAATCAGAGCAAAATTTACCAAATAGGTGTGTAGGTTGGATAATGACTCCAACACCTCAAACTTCCTTAAAACAGGTCCATCACAAAGACAATATCACAATATGGAATAACCCAAGAACAATATGTCTTTTGCAACTCTCTCCCTTCCTCCTTATTTTCCACTCTCTCCTAATGCACAGATGATAGAGTGAATGAGTGTGTGATAAATGAGGAGTGCTCCTACATATTTATATTATTCCATTGAGTGACTAACTCAACTAAGTAGTTTTTCCAAGTAACCTCTTGGTGTCAACCTACATAGGAATACTCACAAACACATTTTCTTTTATTTAAGTTGGGTACTATTTCCCCAACTTAGAATAGAGGTATTACAGATTCAGTGCACATACACAAATATGACATCCCAAAAGGAGGGAAACAAATATTCAATGGGGGGAAATAATATACAATAGTAGTACACATCAGAATATCTTCCAAAGTTAAAATTACAACAACAATCCATCTTAACTTGGAAGGTATTCTCTCACTACAATCATCATCACATCTTGTTAGCCTTGTCTGTCATCATCGCCATTGCTTCCATTATCCTCATCTTGTCCAATATGTCGCATCTATATGTCATATGAATTTTCTACAGATCCAACCCTTTTTCATGGTGGGTGTAGGACTAGCCCTCATCCAGGTATTCATCAGATCCACAAGCAAGAAATCACATAGGTATAGCACAAGCCCATTCTTTACATTTCCACTACAATCATCTATGTATCCTACCGTCATATCTATGTATCATGATCATCTCTTTTTCCTACACAAAACAAAAGAAAACATAGAGAATATAGAGAATAGCCCAAATGAAGACCACCTGTGTTCTACCAAAATAGGAGTATTCAAGAATCTTTCACATCATGAAGACAGCATGCATCTTCCACTATGTGGGAATATCCTAGGAGCACAGCAAGTGCATTGCATCTCTCTACAGTCAACCGATATTCTACCAACATAGGAGAACTTCTCATTTTCACACCAAGTTCCTTTTAACCTCATCATCTCCAACATGGAAACACAGAGATATAAGGGTTGATTATGATGGAACAACCTCCGTACCATTTCGGTATCTTTTTCATTCTAGGTGAACCTAAAGGACATATTTAATCCAAAAAATAGGTGTCCAGGATATTTTCCATTATGACAAAATTCCAAGTATTATTACATCCAACCAACCTGCGTACCATGCCAGGACCCTTTTTACAATCCATACAACCCACAGGACTTATTACATCTAAAAAACCTGCGTACCATGCAAGTATCTTTTACACTTATGATAACCTCTACCCAGACTAATTACATTAAAGGATAACCTACGAGATTTATGAGGACTAATTACATTCGAGGAAAACCTACAAGACTAATTATGTACAAACAACCTGCATCCTACACTATGATATTTTATGCTCTAACAACCTCTATCATTTCCCATGTGAGATTCCATGCATCTATGTCTCCTAGTCTCTTGTCATTTCTAGCATAGGAGTAAAAAAGGAATGATGATATCAATGATAACTTGAAAGCTTTCCCAAAACTGATTACATTCGAGGACAATCTATAGGACTGATTACATCACCAACACAACCTGTCCCTATGACCATGCTAGAAATTATCACTCCCTATTTCTAGAGGCCTCGATCTAGATAACATACTAGAGCTTCACTGCTCCTCTCTCCATTATACAAAAAAATGAAATTCAAATCAAATAAATTAGATAGTAGCTTTCAAATACATACTACTTAACAACGTATCGAGTAAGCTACAACGTATTATTCCTTGGTTATACTCAGTGCTAGGTAGGATTGCTTCCTCCTAAACAAAGTGATCATACCAAATATTGAGCTAAATCAAAATCCCAAAGTGCTCTTCCTCTCAGTGCAATTGCTTTCCCAGTATGAATAAACATATATTTGCAGGTTAATCTTTGGATTGGTATCATATTGGAGCCCATACTCAACTGTACCCTCCAGGTACCTTAATACATTATTTTCTGCAACCAATTGAACATGTCTCGGATCCATTAGGAACTTGTTTAGTGTGTTCACAGCGAAACATATGTCGGTGTTGTATTAGTTAGGCACATCAATGAACCAATCATATGATGATACATAATGGAATCAACTGACTCTGATGAAGCATCACACAATAGCTTCAATTTTGATGCCATATGTGTGGTTGTCAACTTGTAGTCTGACATATTGTATAATTTTCTTGACCAAGGAAAATCCCATATGGAATTTTCCACACCTCCATGCCTAAGAAGTATTGCATCATTCGTAAGTATTTCATCTCAAACTAAGTGGAAAAATTCCTCTTTTCATTTACAATGAGTTCATCCTCTCTTGTAACGTCATCGACATATACCCCTATTCCACCTTCAACCTTAAAGTACATGTTGGAATCCACTTTATTCTTGGTAAATCCTAATACCATCAGGAAGTTGTCCATGTTGTAGTCCCATGTCAAACTCAAATATCTTCCATAGTCACTCCCTCTTGAGTGGCGCATCATAGTCCCTCTACATTTTCTACTATATGTATCAACACATTATGTACTGGAGTGACATGTAGCATCCTCTCCTACGTATATTCCATGTATCCATCTCAAGTCACTGCCAACTGCATAACAAGATTCTCTATGTTGAACTTTGTTGAAAATTTCCTCTTGCACCCATCTGTGAGGTTGTCGTCATCTATAGGATTACATCTTCAACCTTTTATAAAAGGCTAAAATATTCATCACTCCAGGTGATCTTCAACCTCCTCATGTAACGGTATGTGCTATCCATGGGTTCCTTCTGAGATTGTACAAATCCTTTTGTGCACATGTGGTTTTATGCTCGATATACACTTCTACTTCATTGGGGAAGTATACCTAGGCAATGCAGTATGCCATTCCATAGTTTCCTCCCTATTTCTAATAGAAACCATGTACCTTGCTTTGTATACTTGGATGTTGTGATCTATTGCATGCTTGATCTTGTAGACCCACATGGAAGAGGCTACAGAATTCCCTTCAGGTCTTGTTGGCCAGATTTTCTGACCTAGGCCAACTAAGGAGATTAAGCCGACACAATTCGCTTAGAACAACTCCTGGTGTGTTTAGAATGGAAAAATATCACAAGTTATGGTCCTGATACCGAATGAATTTTTCTCTTAAGGATAATTTAAAATTCAGTAAAAATTTATCCTAATTTAATTATAATTTAAATAAACCCTAGAATTAGTTTTCTAAGACCTAAGTTATCCTAAACTGATTTCTTAGTGAAAGTCTTCAATTTTTTGAGGTTTTTGCTTGAAATATTTTAATTCAAAGACTGTTATAGATATTACGGAATTAATCTAATCTTATTTAATAATTGTGAAATATAAACTACACAAAACCTAAAATTAACTAATTATTCTATCTGAGCTGAGAGAAACTTAAATACTAGATTCATTATTAATTAATATTTCAAGTAAATAGAGAGATAAATAATTATGATTTAAACGAAAATATTTAAATCCTTCACATTAAATCACTCTGCTATATATTCACAATAACAGAAAATTAAAATAGACAACTACTTTAAACTTTTATGTAATGTTTTATTAATTAATCAATAATCAATACTAAATATTTGAATAAAAGATGATATTTATAATGGAAACATTGTAAAAATACAAATGAAATCAAAATAAACATAAATATGTATATTACTAAGATTCGAATTTTCAATAAAAATATTGATCGATTGAATATAGTAACATACTCATTCAAACAACAATATTGTGTTAACAGAGTATTATATTAGATAATGAGTACAATCATAACAAAGTATAATTGTACCAATAGTATAACTAGAAGATGATATATTGAAATATATATAAGAAGTGTTCAAAAATAGTATCGAACAGTGATACCAGTCTGAGAACTTTAAGTCACACTCCTTCTCCAAAGGTAAAACTCCAGTAAAGAGATAAAACTAGAACTGAAATGATATTTCAATTATGTTTTTCTTTTGATAATCCCTCCCCTATTACCTCAAAATTACTAGTTTATATAACCAAAATAGTCCCTCATTTCAGTTTCTAAAAAGTGCTATAATAAAGACAATAGGAATCCTATTCCTATTTAGTTGCATCGAATCTCTTCAAAAAGACACCTGTCATAAACATTTATACTATGGGATAAAACTATCAATTAAGTGACTAGCCTCTATTTTCTCCTGCTTCAAATGAATTGACTTATAACGTGGCCATATTGAACATTCAATCCTTCCAAAAGCACCAACATATGCCAACTGTGAACAAAAACAACCTATATTATTTATAGGATAATGATACCATGTACACCTATAACAGACGAAATAAAATTATTTTTAAAATCATGTTAACAGAAAATAAAATAGAGCAAAACAAATTATATGCATGCCTTCAAAATCTACGATTTCGCAGGTGTGCTCATTAAATTTTTTATTACCTGTCAAAAACGGAAATAAACCACATAACCAAAAGAGAAATGATATCAAGTTCTGTTTTGTAAACTGATTACTCTTCTTGCTTCATAAATTTTAGTTTTGAGCCTGATAATTATTAGCTTCTGTCGATCTACTTGCTCAAGCAAGTGTTGGTTAGTGTTTTTCATTGATTTCTTAGCTTCCTTGTATCGATTCTTCTTAGGTTCATGTCCTTCCATCTATTAACCCAATTTTGTAATTCTGCCCTGAATGTTTTATTTTCTTCATCTTTTAAGCCTGCATTTTCTTGACGTTCTTTTAATTCTGTAATTTTGGTTTCATATACTCTGTCAAGTACCTATTGAAGAGTTTCTTCATCTTGATCATGAAATTAATCATCAGACTCAGAAAAATCAAGATTATTCACATCCTGATCTGGTGATGGAATGCTCATAAATGATGGCTCAGGGCCAGACCCACAAGCATCCATACATGATGGTGCTATTTCAAACTTACTTGCATTGGTAATGTTTTTGGCGAACGATTTATCATAATTCTCCACTATGGGAATAGGTTCATTCATATGCGTTGTCTCAGGAATCAAAGACGAAACATCATCCTCAATTTGAACAACGAAAGGCTGAGCATTCTGCTGAATGGTTACAGGAACAGAGGTTGTAGTCGTCATAGTCATGCTTCAAGTGAATCTTCATGTATGAACAAACACAAAACCTTTTGGATCAAAACTTCCTCTATCACAATATACTTTTGCTAATTGTTCAAGTTTTTGCATAGATTCATCACAAGGTTTTTCAGAATTACACAAATCAGAGGGGGATTCATAAATAACAGAATCAAAATTCTCATCATTTGTCATTTCACCATCCACCTTTACAGATGTACTAAAATGTTTGACAGATGGGGATTTGTCCATATTTGTTTCAACATAAAAGGGATCAACCTTATTGGTACCATCATTACTAATACAAGTATCTACAAGTGAACTTGCTTCCTGTAATTTACTATCCCCTGACTCAGCCTTATGAATATCATCCACCTCAGATTTTAATGGAGCTTTACGCTTCCTACGAGTTTTAGGAGGAGGATTTGGAAAATACTGTGTTGACCCTAGCTTATTTTCAACCAAGAATTCATCCCAGGATCTATAGCTAAGAGATAACTGATGCTGGATTAGAATTTTAATCAGACCGTGGTGGAACAAGCTCCTATCAGGGTTTCCCATAGTACTTTGCACTGAATGTGCCATTTTCTTCAAGCTTTGAAGTAATTAAAAAGGAAGATTGAGCTTACAACCCTTCAACGCTAATATTAATCGTAGATGATAATAATGAAGAGGAGAAAGACGGCCATCACAAGAGACATACCTGACTAGGATTTCATAATATGCTTGCCATTCTGGTTTTAAGAACTTAACCGAAACCCCAATTTTTAACTTTGCATTGGCGGGTAGGGGTAACAGTAATGACCTACACCTTTTCTTATCGACCTTTCCTCCTTTAAACCAACGTTCTCTGGTCTGAGGAAGCTTTGTTGCTTCTACAATCTTATCCTCATCAATTATAAATTTAAAACCCCCAATTTAAGCTACATTCTCCCTCAAGCTCATAGAAAATTTTTTGGTAACTTCTGCACTATGACCACTGAATCATCTAAAAAACAAACCCCATCCTATATTTTTGAACAGTACAGCGAATTTCTCATCAGATTCGACCAGCTCAAGCCCTGAAAGCTCGAATCAGCTGAGAGGAGCCATTGTCTCTGCACTGCAACTCTGGTTTTGGTTTGAAACGAATGTGGTTGTGAAAATTGAAGGAATAGGTATCCAAGTGAATGGCATTATGTGAAATGTCAAATCTCCAATTGATTCATATGTGATAGGAACGAGAACCCCCAATTTGTCCATGGTAACTAAATCTCGTAATAATGAGAAGAAATGCCAGCGTTTTGTGCTATGAGTAATGGATAGACTAACCACGACTAACCGAATTCTTCAAAAACATTATGCTAATGCTTCAAACTCTAACTGAACTTCCATATTCGAAGTAATTCAATTCAGGGATCGATTATCGAAGCATTGATAATACACAGTCTGGAATGATAGCTTCGTACATCATCATCAATGGAAGTGGCTACCAGTCATTTATGGAATTGAATTCCAATGACATGATTTCATCATTAAACCAACAAATTTCAGTTAAATTGATAGGCGTCATACAAGAAAAACCAGAACCGAATGTCAATACGACCTCAATCTTTACGCGGTGATTTGAAAATATCATTATCATTAAAATCCCTATAAACATATGTTATCAATTCAACCATTCGTATCTTGTACCATAAACATGACTATCAATTGATAATAAACAAGAATTACACATGGAGGGCAATCATGCTCATGATCTAGATGATGTGAAGTTGTCATAACAATCCATAATGTCTCTTAGGGTTTCGTAATTCCAACTAAGTAGCAAGATTAATTCTAAATAAAAATTAAACCAAGCAAAACCATATATATACATATAATTGATTCAAAAATATAGTTTTGAATGTATTCATGAAATCCCAATTACCTATGACCAAATACAAGATATGAAACCTACACTAAATCAAAATTCGACTATTATGATTATATTACAATGAAAATTTCGAAATGATATACATATGGCTGAACTCTAGCTATTTTGAGAGACATATGTACACTTTTCACAAAGAAATGACATGATATTAAAAGATCAAGTTATATGTAAAATATAAACTTTAGGGTTCCTATAAAATATTCCAATTAATAAATGAACCCTAATTATAAACATTATAAAAACTTATGATAATAAGTACCTTATCAAAACCAAATTTTTAAACATGTTCAAAATGTATTTTCATTTTAATTTGAAAAACTAATTAGCATACTATTCCTTAAATTTCCTAAATCAATATATATAATCAAGTGAATTAATAATGACAAAAATTTATTATATATAAAATTTACAAGATTGACAATTGCTAATTTATCAAATTTATGAAATTTTTTCATAAATTTATAATATGACTCTTAACTCTTCTTAAATTGAGAGTACCTTCAAAATCTTCGATTCTGAAGGCACTCTTATATAATCTTTTAAAATAAGTCATAGAAGAGAACTGATCATTTTTCAGCATTATAGAAAAATGAGGGGGTTGTTGTTGACTGCCAACAAATGGGGATGACCTGGGCGAACCAGTTATCTCTACTCATACAGTTTTCAAATGATAATATAAACAAAATCTTAAAACCTATTAAAAACAATCAAAAATTATCTGTCTAAGTAAAAACCATTATTTTGATTTATATTCATAAGTATAATTTAGAAATATCCCATTCTTTTAAATAAAAATCTTGTTAAAGATGAACTTAGAAATATCCTAATCGAAACAAAGTACTTCATAGTAAAAATAATCTACACCATCAGTATAAGATATAGAAATTTAGTTCTGTGAAAAATTTCCAGAATCTGTTCCCTGAAGATAATAATTTTCTTTCCTTTCTTTTCCTTTTTTCTTTCTTAAAACAATTACTCTGACAGAAGACTACTATCTAGGTATGATAACCCAATGTGATAGTATCATTCACGAGAACTATCTAGAATAAGCAAGCCAGCTCGTGATGAGACCTCCTATTCTTCAATCAAAATTATGTTTTACTTTATTTAATTTGAAATTTGAAATTTTATAAAATAAGAAATCATTACCTAGCATGGTGACCAAATGGTAATGTCAGTAACTAATATCACTAGAAAATGAATCAGCTGACTCGTGATGAGACCCCCTATCTCTTGACCTTGCGACCAAGAGCCATTATCAGTTTCCTAATAATGTCATGCTCGTGATATTTATGATCCTGATCAGTTCGGCTTATTACTAAGACCTTCCGTCTCTCATTTTAGCATTTTATTGAATGGAACAAATTCTAAAAAGTTTTCAGATTGTAAATAACTTTTAAAAGCAATGACTCATAGTAGAGATCCATAAAAAAATTTCAAAGCACAAGTTTCAAAAAAGACATTAATTAGCTCTCCCAACTTATTATAAGAAAATAGAAGAGTGAGGAATAATCTGAATAATAATTACAAATAATGATAGGTTCTTAATAGAATTAAGAAACTTTGATCATTCTGAACCAATTAAAATATTTAGTCTGATATCATAATTTTAAACTAATGAACAAACTGGTTTTTAAAATACAAGACTTATTTATTTACACTTATCCTTTCAATTGACACCTGTACATTAATGACTGATTATTTTAAATCATATATACAGAAATTTGATAGTCCTTAATACAAATGATCTATTAATACTTGATTAAGAAAATCAAAACTGGTTGCAAGAGTAGAATGATGTTTGAAAGTTACATAAGTATCATGAATTTATCATCATCCTTCATTTGATAAAAAAAATTTACAAAATATTGATAATTTTATAAAATATATATATTTATTAAATGAAATTACTTACAAACAAAACAGAGGCTTATATATACAATTATATACATTTTTAGGGTCTAAAACATCAGCAGAAATATTTATTTAGGATCAGTGCATTCACTGGGAATGTTTTGAACTGACCTTCTAGAGTTTGCAAACGAAAGGTACTTCAACCTATCTTTTCAGCAATAACAAAGGGACCTAACCAAAGTTTTGAAACTTAGTATGATCTCCTTTATCCTCATGAACTTTGTCCAATTTTAAAACTAAGTCCCCCACCTGAAATTCTCAATTAGAATTTGAGGATTGCTCAAACCAGGACTTCACAATTTTTTGATGTTTTGTAAAATTTTGTTTTGACTTGTCTCTTTCTTCCTCAAGTTTTAACAAAGTATTGATCCTTTTTTCCATTGCTAGACAATCTTCATCTTGAACAGACTGAGCTAATTGTAATGAAGGTAAAAATAAATTCGGTGGTAAAATAGCTTCAGTTCCATAAACTAAGAAGAAGGGTGAGTTACCTATTGTAGCTTTAGGAGTTACCCTGACTTCCTAAAGGGCATTAAATAATTCTGTATGCCAATCACAATGGTGAACTGAAATAGTTCTTTTGAGAATTTTCAATAAATTTTTGTTTGTTGATTCAGCTAAACCAATATCATGAGGATGATAGTTAGCTGAATACCTAACTCTTATCCCCTTCTCTAAGGCAAATCGGGTTAACTCAACTGATGAAAAATATGAAGCATTATCAAAGACAAGGGAATCTGGAACACCAAATCTTGTTATGATAAAAGATTCTAAAAATAATATAACCTGGTTGGTGTTTACAACCCTCAATGGTGCAGCTTCTGCCCAACGAGTAAAATAATTAGTTGCAATTATTATATACTTGTGTTGCATAGAATGAGGGTTTATTGGTCCGACTATATCAATACCCCATTGTTGAAAAGGTCTTTCTATTGAAACAGGTTGTAAAGGAAAAGATGGTTTCTTAACTCTTCCTGTAGCAAGTTGACATTCCTGACACTTTCTAACAAAAGCATAGGAATCTTGAAATAAAGTAGGCCAATAATAACCATCCCTAAGAATCTTATGTGTAGTAGTTTCTCCACCAAAATGACCACCTACCGGACCAAAATGTAACTCTTTCAAAGTCACCTCTATTTCATCTTTTTCTAGGCATTGAAGCAACACTCCATCTGAATTTATCCTAAAAAGGATGTTATCAATTAATAAATAAGGATAAGATATTAATTTAAGTGCTCTCCTTTTCCTTGGTTCCAGGTAATCAGGAGCAGTTCCTATTTCCAAAAGTGTTCTTATATATGTATACCAGGAATCATGTGGTGGAGGATAGAAGTAAATTTCCCTCGTAAGTAAAACTTCATCAATGACAACTTCAGAATTATTATTAGGTAGATGAGCTACTTCAGTAGCCAGTTTACATAATCCTTGACCTTTGACTATAATTTAAGGTTTAGTTTCCAAGTCATACTCCTGAAGAGCTATCATCCATGGCACTCTTTTTTCACCTAAATCTTTTTGCACTAACAAATTTCTGACTGAAGGATAAGGAACTATCACTTTCGCTTTAGATTTCAATAAATATGGACGAAAGTGTTTGACAACTTTAAAAACAACAAAATCTTGCTTATCAACTTCATGGTAATTAAGTTCAACACCTTTAAAATTTGAACTCATAAAAGATATTGGCACTTCATTATTTTGTTGATTTAGTTGAGTTAAAACTATTGCATTTGATATTTCAGAAGCAAAAGTATACAATATGAAATCCTTGTTAAAATATGGGCTCAAAAGACTAGGAGCTTCTGAAATGGCTTCTAAAATTTTCTGAAATGACTCTTTTTCAGTTTGTCCCCAATTAAAAATAGCATCCTTCTTAATCATTTTTTGTAAAGGAAGGATGATTTCATAAAAACTAGATGAATCTTATGACAACATTTATTTTACCAAGAAATGATTGCATTGCTTTCTTACTAGAAGGGTAAGTTATTTTTTCAATAGCCTGGGTTCGTTTGGGATCAATCATGATCCCATGTTTTGAAACCACACAACCTAATAAAATACCTTTTGAAACAACAAATATTGTTTTCTTAGGATTTAAGGATACTTTGAATTTTCTACATCATTCAAATACCTTTCTAAGATGATTAATATGATCATGTTGACATTTAGAATATAAAATAACGTCATCTAAATAGACAACTACTGAATGATTAATTAAGCCTCTAAAAGCAATATCCATTGCCCTTTGAAAAGTTGCCCTAGCATTGATTAACCCAAAGGGCATCTATCTATAAGCATATAATCCCCATGGAGTTCTATTTTTTGATTTCAATTGATCATCTGGGGAAACCAATATTTGGTTGTATCCTGAGAAACCATCAAGAAGTGACAGTATCTCAGACCGAGAAACCTTTTGAATAATTTGTTCCATGGGAGGAACTAGGTAATTATACTTTTCGGAAGACTTATTAAGATTTCTAAAATCAATGCATAATCTAATATCACCGTTTTTCTTTCTATTTGGAACTAGGTTGGCTACCCATTGAGTATGCCGAATAGGAAAAATAATCCTAGCAGCTAACAATTTATTTAGTTCCTTTTTAATTGTTGGTTCTAATGACGAATGATATTTCCTTAGTTTTTGTTGAAAAGGTTTTGACTCATGTTTAATTGAAATTATGTGTTGCATGACTTTTGGATTGAAGGTTTTCAAATCGTCATATGTCCATGCAAAGACATCCTTAAATTCTTTAAACAATTTTATGAATGTTGTTTTTTCTGCGGGAGTTCAATCTATTCCTAGATTTACAGTTTGAGGATTTAGTTCTATTCCTAAATTTATGGTTTCATATTTCATTTGAGAGCTATTGGTTTTACAATTAGGAACAAATCTAAATTTATCTTGAAGATCAAAGAACTTTTCTCATCTCAAAACTGAATTAAGAATTGGTTTTACCTTCTCAAAAGATTTTTCAACTGAACAAAAATCATTTATTACTGAAAAATCCCGTAGATTTTCATCATGTGTAACTTCATCAATGGTTGAATATTTAAAGGTATCATCATTTGTTAGGAAATTCAACACCTCCACATCATTATCAAACACATGCCAGTTAAAGATATTATCTGGTATAGAATGCCTAAAGATCAATTCAACTGAAAAGAAATCTGGTGTAAAATTTTCTAATGGGATTAATATTGATGCTACATTCGCTAATAAATATGCCTCTTGGTTTTGAACTCTTGGAATTGAAATTAAGTTAAATACATCAAAATGTGAGATGAAATTCCATACCTCTCGTTGATAATTCTGCAAATGTTCAGAAACGCAGTGAATAGAATTACGGACCTGTCTTACGATGATTTCAAAATCACCATATGCAACTAACACTTTGATATACAAATCAATCGTTTTTTTCGAACCCTGTATTAAAGCTTCATATTCCACAGTATTGTTTGTACAATTAAATTCTAGCCTACAATCTATACATGTTTTATTTCCTTGAGGGTCTATTAGCAAGCAACCAGCTCCTGCTCCTTCTTTAGACTTCGCCCCATCGAAATATAAAGTCCAAGTCGAACTATTAACAACTACTTTACTTTCTTTAATATTTACAATATTATGATTATCTACATCATTTATAATATCCTTGAATGAAGAGCCATGAGAAATAGTTGTCACATTAAGAATTTTTTATTGTTGTTTATTTAAAAAAAAACCAGAATTTTCAGATTTAAAATTACAAAATCCTAGTTCATACATGTAATTCCCCATAATTGAATCTGAAAATAAAACTGGTTCACTAGGATCATGTAATTCCGTCACAGTATGTTTCATATATCTTTCTACGTTTATCTTAATTTGATTTGACTTTCTATTCTTAGGTAACCATAATGTTCACCAGTCTGTAGCAAAGAATCCATTCAATTGTTGAGACCAATCTCTACTCAAAAACAACCCATACGCATCAGGAATATCTGCAACCACGATGTCTATCATTTAAAAAACTGAAGGGTTACAAGCAATCCTGACTAAAACATCTTTCATCTCTCCTAGAACCCTCACATTTGTCCTATCCAATTGAGTTATTTGTGAATTTGATGGAACATATTTTCCATTCAGCCTTTTGCATATAGATAAAGGCATTACATTAGAAGACGCTCCAGAATCAACCATGCAATTATGAACATTCCTATTAAAAATCTCAAAGGGAAGTAGGAATGGAGGAGTTGTTGATTTTGAAATATTCCCTATTAGTGAGGCCTTATCAGCTATTGACTTTCCTTTATCAGTTGATGTTAAATCATTACTAGAATTGTTAGCAGCAACAATTTGTTTAGCATTAGGAATTATTGAACTCATGGTAGGATTTATAATATTACTATTAGGCAGTGGATAATTGGAAGAAGATCATACATACCGATGTTTGCACGTGTCTTCTTTAAATATTCAATTATGTCATATTGTAAATCCAACTTTGGAGCATTTTTCATAGGCTAAGCAATCCTCGTAGATTGAGTCTGTTTGCTATATTGAGTTTGTTTATTAGGATGTGAATTATTGTTATCACTACTCGGGGTAGAACTTGATGAAGCTCCAGGAGTGTTTGTGAATGTTCTACTACGAGTATTTTAGGCATGTTGTCCTGAAGGAGGAATTTTACCCTCATAATATTTTACAAGACTGTCCTAGAAATGACCATTAACTTGTTGAGTTTCTTCCAATTCTTCATGATTTTCTGATTCTTCTTCTTCTTCATTTTCAACAGTTTCTTGATTTGAAGGAATTTCGGAGAAGGATAAGATAGCTCAAATAGTATTAAAAATTTCTTCGTTTGTTGCTATATGAGGTGGTGTAGTTGTTTTATTATTAGTATTAGGATTCTATCTAAACTGATTTCTGAAATATCCTCTAGAGGGTGAAGCTTCAGAATTAGTTTTTTTTAATCCTACAACTTCGTTGGTTAATGCCTGAATAACATTCTGCAGCTATTCTACATCAAATGCCTTATCCTTTTCTGAATTAGGTCTTTCAATTTTCCTACGAGGAAAGGTATCAACTTTCCCACTTCTATCTGGTTCATAGGACATATAATCCTTCTCAACTTTAATGGCTTCTTCAAAATTTTCTACCAAAGTTGTTTTACCATCCCTCTTAACGAACATCCGAGGATATTTTGGTAAAGCTGAAGTATAGTTCTCTATGATTATGTCTTCGGGTGGTTGAGAAGCAACAGGAATTTTATTTTTTAGTGTAAGAAACCTCTTATTAAAATATTTAATTCTTTCCTTAGATTCCATTTTAATCCGAGATAACTCAAGGGCTAAAAGAGCAGGTGTTTTATCCTCCCCAAATTTCTCTAAGAAATATTTATTTAATTCAGCCCATTTTGTAATTGATCCTTGAACTAACAAAAAGTACCAAGTAGATTCTTTTCCCTCAAAAGTTAAAGGGAACGACCAACAAACCACATCTTCATGATGGACATTCATGGTTTGAACAATGAACATGAATTTATGCACGTGCACCTCTACAGGTTCTTTGTTATCTGGGTTAAACTTCGGAAGAAGTTTATCTGAATGTTTGGGTAGAGGATGTTGTATACCAGCTACAGCTACAACAACTGTTCTCAACCAAGGAAGTTGTGGATTAGGTGGACGATTACCTCCTCCTCCAACAGGTATGTTTCCAGCCATAGGAATTTCTTCAGAATCTAAAGAAATCCCTAAATTAGATGACCTTGGACTATCAGGTGGTGATTCTGGAGGAGAGGGTGGTTGATCAAAAACACCTATGAAAGCCAATCTTCTAGCAGTATTTGTTCAAGTAGTTTATCTCTGATGACTTCTAACTTGATAAATTGCAGTGCTATCCGCTTCTACTAAATCTTGAGTAACTATATTCAATTGTGTATTACGTCTTTTTTGTATAGGTATACCATAATCTATTGGAGTTACACCAAGTTGATTAGCATATGCTCTTGTAATAATATGACGTGAATCTTCTAAATTTTGAGAACTTTGTTCAGGAGTAAATGGGGATGTGATATGATCACACTCAACGATGCTCCTAACAGTTTCTATGAATGGTGATCTGCCGACTTCAGATTGTAATGGAGGTTGTTGACTGGTTTAAGTTTAATCATTAGTTCTACCTGCCATTAATCATTAATAGGACCTCCTTCTAGTGCCATTTGTTGGCCATATTTTCTGACCTAGGAAAACTAACGAGATTAATCCCACACAAGTTGCTTAGAACAACTCCCGAAGTGTTTAGAATGGAGAAATCTTGCAAGTTATGGTCTTGCTCCCAACTGAATTTTTCTCTTAAAGAGAATTTAAAATTCAGTTAAAATTTGTCCTAATTTAATTATTATTTAAATAAACTATAGAATTAGTTTTCTAACACCTAAGTTATCCTAAAATGCTTTCTTAATGAAATTCTTCATTTTTTTGAGGTTTTTGCTTCAAATATTTTAATTCAAAAACTGTTATAGATATTACAGAATTAATCTAATCTTATTTAACAATTGTTAAATATAAACTACACAAAAACTAAAATTAACTAATTATTCTATCTCAACTGAGAGCAATTTAAATACTAGATTAATTATTAATTAATATTTCAAGTAAACAGAAAGATAAATAATTATGATTTAAATAAAAATATTTAAATCATTCACATTAAATCACTCTGCTATATATTCACAATAACCGAAAATTGAAATAGACAACTACTTTAAACTTTTATGTAATGTTTTATTAATTAAGAATCAATAATCAATACTAAATATTTGCTTAAAAGATGATATTTATAATCAAAACATTGTAAAAATACAAATGAAATCAAAATAAACATAAATATCTATATGACTAAGATTCGAATTTTCAATAAAAATATTGATCGATTCAATATAGTAACATACTCGTTCAAACAACAATATTGTGTGAATAGAGTATTATATCAGATAATGAGTACAATCATAACAAAGTATAACTGTACCAATAGTATAACTAGAAGATGATGTATATATATATATATAAAGTGTTCAAAAATAGTACTAAACATTGATACCAGTCTGAGAACTTTAAGTCACACTCCTTCTCCGAAGGTAAAACTCCAGTAAAGAGATCAAATTAGAACTAAAATGATATTTCAATTATGTTTTTCTTCTGATACTCCCTCCCCTATTACCTCAAAATTACTAGTTTATATAACCAAACTAGTCCCTTGTTTCAGTTTCTAATAAGTGTTATAATAAAGACAACATGAATCCTATTCCTATTTAGTTGCATCGAATCTCTTCAAAAAGACACGAGTCATAAACATTTATACTATGGGATAAAACTATCAATTAAGTGACTAGCCTCTACTTTCTCCTACTTCAAATGAACTGACTTATAATGTGGCCATCTTGAACATTCACTCCTTCCAGAAGCACCAACGTATGCCATCTGTGAACAAAAACAACCTATATTCTTTATAGGATAATGATACCATGTACACTTTTAACAGACGAAATAAAATTCTTATTAAAAAAATATTAACAGAAAATAAAATAGAGCAAAACAAATTATATGCATGCATGCAAAATCTACGATTTTGCTTGTGTGCTCATTAAAACTTTTATTACATGTCAAAAATGGAAATAAACGACATAACCAAAAGAGAAATGATATGAAGTTCTATTTTGTAAATTGATTACTCTTCTTGCTTCAGAAAGTTTAGCTTTGAGCCTGATAATTATCAGCTTCTATCGATCTACTTGCTCAAGAAAGTGTTGGTTGGTGTTTATCATTGATTTCATAGCTTCCTTGTATCGATTCTTCTTCAGGTTCATGTCCTCCCATCTATTAACCCAATTTAGTAATTCTACCCTGAATGTTTTATTTTCTTCATCTTTTAATGCTACATTTTCTTGACATTATTTTAATTCATTTTTTAATTCTGTGATTTTGGTTTCATATACCTTGTCAATTACATGTTGAAAGGTGTCTTCATCCTGATCAGAAAAGGAATCATAAGACTGAAAATAATCAAGATTATTCACATTATGATCTTGTGATGGAATTCTCATAAAAGATGCCTCAGGGCCAGATCCACAAGCATCCATACATGATGGTGCTATTTCAAACTTACTTGGATCAGTAAAGTTTTTGGCCAATGATTTTTCATGATTCTCAACTATGGGAATAGGTCCATTCATATGCATTGTCTCAGGAATCAAAGACGAAACATCATCCTCAAGTTGAAGAATGACTGGTTGAGCATTTTGCTGAATGGTTACAGGAATAGAGGCTGTAGTCACTATAGTCATGCTTTGAGTGAATCTTCGTGTATGAACAAACACAAAACCTTTCGGCTCAGAACTTCCTCTATCACAATATACTTGCGCTAACTATTCAAGTTTTTGAATAGATTCATCACAAGGTTTTTTGGAAGTACACAAATTAGAGGTGAATTCATGAATAACAGAATCAAAATTCTCATCATTCGTCAATTCACCATCCACATTTACAAATGTCTTGAAATGATTGACAGATGGGGATTGGTCCATATTTGTTTCAACATAAAATGGATCGACCTTATTGGTACCATCATTACTAATACAAGTATCTATAGGTGAACTTGCTTCCTATAATTTACTATCCCCTTACTCATCCTTATGAATATCATCCACCTCAGATTTTAATGGAACTTTACGCTTCCTACGGGTTTTAGGAGGAGGATTTGGCCAATCCTGTGTTGAACCTAGCTTATTTTCAACCAAGAATTCATCCCAGGATCTACAGCTAAGAGATAACTAATGCTGGATTAGAATTTTAATCAGACCTTGGTGGAACAAGCTCCTATCAGGGTTACCTATAGTACTTTGCAATGAATGTGCCATTTTATTCAAGCTTTGAAGTAAGTAAAAATAAAGATTGAGCTTACAACCCTTGAATGCTAATAGTAATAGCAGATGATAATAATGAAGATGAGAAAGAAGGTCGTGACAAGAGACATACCTGACTAGGATTTCATAATACGCTCACCATTCTGGTTTTAAGAACTTAACTAAAAGCCCAATTTTTAACTTTGCATTGGCATGTAAGGGTAACAGTAATGACCTACACCTTTTCTTATCGACCTTTCCTCCTTTAAACCAACGTTCTCCGGTCTGAGGAAGGTTTGTTGCTACTGCAATCTTATCCTCATTAATGATAAATTTAAAACCCCCAATTTGAGCTACATTCTCCCCCAAGCTCATAGCGAATTATTTGTTAACTTTTGCATTATGACCACTAAAACATCTAAAAAATGAACCGCATCCTATATTTTCGAACAGTACAGTGACTTTCTCATCAGCTTCCACCAGCTCAGGCCTTGAAATCTCGAATCGGGCGAGAGGAGCCATTGTTTCCTCACTACAACTCTGGTTTTGGTTTGAAACGAATGTGGTTGTGAAAATCGAAGGAATAAGTATCCAAGTGAATGACATTATGTGAAATGTCAAATCTCCAATTGATTCATACGTGATAGGAACGAAAACCCCCAATTTGTCCATGGTAACTAAATCTCATAATAATGAGAACAAATTCCAGCGTTTTGTGCTATGAGTAATGGATAGACTAACCACAACTAACTGAATTCTTCAGAAACATTATGTTGATGATTCAAACTCTAACTAAACTTCCATATCCCAAGTAATTCAATTCAAGGATCGATGATCAAATCATTGATAATACACAATCTCCAATGATAGCTTCGTATAGCGTCATAAATGGAAATGGCTATCAGCCATTTATGGAATTGAATTCCAATCACACGATTTCATCATTAAACCAACAAATGTCAATTAAATCGATAGGTGTCATACAATAAAAACCAAAACCAAATGTCAATACGACCTCAATATTTACCCACTGATTTGAAAATATCATTATCATTAAAATCCCTATAAACATATGTTATCAATTCAACCATTCGTATCCTATACCATAAACATGACTACCAATCGATAATAAACAAGAATTACACGTGGAGGGCAATCGTGCTCATGATCTGAATGATGTGAAGTCGTCATAACAATCCATAATGTCTCTTAGGGTTTCGTAATTACAACTAAGTAGCAAGATTGATTCTAAATAAAAATTAAACCATTCAAAACCATATATATACATGTAATTGATTCAAAAATATAGTTTTGAATGTATTCATGAAATCCCAATTACCTATGACCAAATACAAGATATGAAACCTACACTAAATCAAAATTCGACTATTATGATTATATTACAATGAAAATTTCAAAATGATATACATATGACTGAACTCTAGCTATTTTGAGAGACATATGTACACTTTTCACAAAGCAATGACATGATATTAAAATATCAAGTTATATGTACAATCTAAACTTGAGGGTTAATATAAAATATTCCAATTAATAAATCAACCCTAATTATAAACATTACAAAAACTTATGATAATAAATACCTTATCAAAACCAAATTTTTAAACTTGTTCAAAATGTATTTTCATTTTAATTCGAAAAATGGATTAGCATACTATTCCTTAAATTTCTTAAATCAATATATATAATCAAGTGAATTAATAATGACAAAAATTGATTATATATAAAATTTACAAAATTGATAGCTACTAATTTATCAAATTTATGAAAGTATTTCATAAATTTCTAATATGACTCTTAACTCTTTTGAAATTGAGAGTACCTTCAGAATTGAAGATTCTGAATGCAGTCGTATATAATCTTTTAAAATAAGTCATAGAAGAGAAATGATCATTTTTTCAGCATAACCGAAAAATGAGGGGGTTGTTGTTAACTGCCAACAAGTCTCGAGAATGCATCCTATATATCATTCATATTGATTGATTGGTACTCTTTGATCATAGTCTCCTTCCAATTATTGTTGGTTACTTCTTCATAGATGGAAGGATCTACATCAATGATGTCACTCAACAGTGCCACATAACTAGAGTGTGAGCCAACGCCTCTTACTTTCTTTGGAATTTGTATCATGCTTTTCTTCATCTTGAATAATAACTTGTGTCCAAAATGGTATTCATCTATCGAGGTGGATCTACCACTCTCTGAATCTCTTTCTTCCACCACAGTTCCTCTATCCCCAGGAGATTAAGGTTCATTTTCATGTATATTTATTGGAGTAAATCTTCTAACTAAACTGTCATCACTTGTTCTTGAGAACAAGTATCATTGTTATTTTATTCTAGGTTGTTGTACATGATATTTTGTGCAAGTCAACTTAACTGGAATGATTAGAAAATTTTCATTATTTCCAAAACATATTAATAGTGATAATTTCTATATGTCACACAGTCATGCAACTATCTTAGCCAATGTTAGAACATTCATCCATATCCCTTATACATATGGTAAATTTATATATTTCTTTCATATCTACCATAACATTATTGATATTATGCACTAATCCCAATATGTCTGCAAAGAGGTTTCATTCTATGGAAAGTAGCAATGAAATGTTTTACAATACCATAGGCTACTTACCCAACACATGTAAGTCGATAGTATATTGTTCATAAGTGCAAACACTTAGACATGCATAATAAATCAACTAAATATAAACTTTTGCACAACCAAACAAGATCATTTAAGTAAGTAGATATATAGGAAATGACATTTGAACACTTATCTTTGTTTGTTTGGTGGGCCAACTCCTTCTTGATCCTTATGTCCTTGCAAGAATAATTTGAGTTTTCATCATTTGATTCTTGGAACCTATGTATTGGTTCTGAGTGTCACTTCCTCCTTCACAAATGTATTACTTATTATCCAAATACTGAGATGTATAAGAGTTTGGCATTTTTCTTTACCTATAAAATTCATATTCCTCATTGCTTTAGGAATCTTCCTTTTATTCCCATAATCTTTTATTAGTCGGTTCATCATCTTCAGAGGTGTGGTCATGATGTATTTTATTGTTTGACTTCTTGTTGAAGTAGCCTCTATTTCAGGGACAATATTTGGACTAGTGTCCCTTCTCTTCACAAGTGTAGCATCAAATTTTCTAAGGATCTGTTCTGAATTTGTGATGATGTTCTTTCCTTCTGTTGTGATTATTTATTTTCGTGTGAAATGTGAGAGCTTGATCTTCAGTTTCTCCCATATTCTCTTGTCTTGTTATGATCAGATATTCTTCTTGGGTGCACGCTTCCCATAGTATTCTGAAATAGATCTTCATGCAAATATTCCTTGAATGAATGAATCCTATGATCTTGGGAGGCCATTCAAGGTGGTCATAAAAATATCTCCTTCTTCAACATTCTTTTTTGACTTCTTCAAGTTGTTCCTTGATTTGAGAAACCCTTGTGAATTAGGACTGCATAGTCTCTGAATTCCATATATTCACATTCTTCAAATGGTTCCTCAATGTCATCTTCTAATTGATGTTTTTTCCTTCTAATAACTTTGTCAAATCATCGAACAGTTCCTTTAGTGTCTTCAAAGTTGACACATGTGGGATAATATGATCCCTAATAGAATCTATAATGATTCTCAAGAAATTTATTCTTATAAGTATCTTTGGCCTCATTTCAATCTGGCTCTGGAACTTCCTTACTGATATATTGATCCAAGTCATTTTTTTCAAGGATCAGGGATATCATATGTTTCCATGTCCGAACGTTTTCATCTCCCCCAATATTATCATCAAGCTGCGTGAGATGATTCATTTTGAAATGAGAACCTCAAATGGAAATATTAGAGATTTAGATCTTACCGATTTGAGTTGTTTGTCCTGGTTCCAAAGTTGTATGACCTAGAGTTTGTCAAAGAAACCCTAGTTTTCCAAATACAGAATTTCAAACTTCTAATTGGACCAAAAGATGTGCCTCTTTGAGAATAGTTGTCGAATGTACTTATTTTTTGAAGACTCTGATGGGAATCCTCTGAAACATGATTCCCCACTTTCATCTCATAGTGTCCCGTAGTCAAAATTTGAAATTCCACATAATGGGAAACTTCCTCCATATAAATATGCACCATCCTATGGCTATTTTGATGGTTTTCCTTTTCTTAACTAATTGGTGGAGGGAAATTCCTAGAACATGAAGCCCTAGTTTCTTCAATTTCTTCTTCATCATTGCCTAATATTGATTATGATATATCTTTGAAATTTATACTCCTCAAGTTCCGAAACTTCATGTTGAGGTATCCTATTCTGTCTTCTTTATAACCCCACATTTTTTAGTAGAACTGGATGCAAAGGGTAGAACTTACGCTATGTTTTCCAAGGTGACTTGTTTGAGTTCTGTTCAACATAGCAAACTTGTACTGACTATATGGTGTCATTGTTTCACCTTCAGGGTTTGAAACTTAGACCAAAGAAACTACTATGTATTCCCTATTTGAAACATATTGCAAAATTTGATTTGACCTTCCTATCGCTAGATATAGAAATTATCCATAGGTCTCATGTTTGAGACTAGATTCTATAGGAGTCTTAAACTTTGATTTGGGGGGAATCATATCTCCTAAAGTATAGGGAATATGTGGTTAAAACATGCACAGAAGGTACAAAAATATTTTATCTTTGTCATGTCAAAGTTTCATCTCTTGGTCCTTCTCCAATATCGAGTGATAGAGAAACTACTAAGATAATTGGATTTTGTCTTCTATGGTTTTTAAGCATTAAACCATAATTTTCAATAGCTACCATTGTAAGAGTATTTCAGATCCACAGTTTCATCTTTCAAAGTGTCTCTGATACAATGATATTTTTTATATATTAATTCACTTAGGATCTTTATTTGAAAGAATAAAAAGAAAAGAAAGATAGCAAAGATACATAAGATAGACAAGACACACAAATTTTCGTCGGGAAACCATAAAGGAGAAAATCCTACAAACTTCCTCATAATAATTTTATCACAAACACAATAACACAAGATGAAATAAACCAAGAACAATATGTCTTCTGAAACTCTCTCTTCCTCCTCATTGTCCTCTCTCTCCTAATGCAGACATGACATAGTGAATGAGTGTGTGACAAATCAACAGGGTGCTTCCCTATTTATATTCTTGTGTTGGGTAATTAACTCAACTAACTAGGTCTGTCTAGGTAACATATTGGGGCCAATATACATAGGAATACTCACAAATACTTTTTCCTTTATTTTGTGGAAATTGAACCTAGGTTTTAGAACAATTGCACTCACAAAAATTGCTAATCAAACATGCAAATTACACACAAAGGAGACTGAATATGGAGCAGAACACTAATTGGTATTGAATAAGTGTACAATAGACAACCTTGTGAAGTCATAGGATTCCACAATAGATAATTACATGAAATATTTGAATGCATTGGTATGCCATTTGAATTAGTCAAAAGCAGGCTTACTAAATCTAGTCAAATCCCCCATAGGTGCATAAAGAAGTTTCCAAATATGCCTAGGAGCTCACGAATTGGAAAAATTAATTAGGAAAGCTAATAGGTGATGGAAGGAAAACTCATACATGCTTTTATTAGGACAAAATATTGGAGGATGATGATGGAAAAAAACAAGTTAACTTCACCTAGTCATACTTTCCCAATTGCCTTAAAAATTGGTAAAAGCAACAATAAAGCAGAAAAAGTAGATATGCACTAGGGAGGTTCAGGAATAAAGTAGAATTGATTCCAAGAGATTTCCCAAGCACTCCATGACTCATTTTTAGCAATTTTTACCATCTTGGACATGTGGAGGACACAGAGTGGAATATGGAAACCAGGAAAATAAGACAAAAATGGATTAATTAATGTCTAAGGTAGATAACTGTGGGTTGATTATTATAAAAACCCCCCTTAATCCTGACTTATGAGTGAAATATCAGAAAACTATAGGGCCTAGAAACAAGGCTTAGTCACCCTTTACATACTGCATGTCCATTTAAACAAGGAAAGAGGCAAAAACCCAGTGGGAAA
>LPNX010579421.1:872641-885053 GCA_001517045.1 Pseudotsuga menziesii
CGAAAATTTGAAAATCTTGTCATCAATCATGCTTCATAGCATGATCAGAAATTCCCAAAAGTGACTTGATATTGCTGAATGTCTTCTCACAAAAAACTTTGGTGAAGATGTCTGCTACTTGTTTCGAAGATGAACAGAAGAGTAGGTGAATGGTGCCATCATGCACAAGCTGTCTGATGTAGTCCATATGGATCTCAATGTGTTTGGTTCTCTGTCTCTGAATTGGATCATTATAGATTCGAATGGTACTCTGATTATCACAATAGATAGTAGTTGAGTATTCTGATTCGAAGCCACACTCACCAAGTAATCCCTGCAACCATAAACATTGATTTGTTGCATTTACAACTCCTCTGTACTCTGCTTTTGTAGATAAGAGTGCAATGGCACTTTGTTTCTTGCTTGACTAGATGATTGGTCCTTCATCAAGCATGAACATATATCCTGATGTTGACTTTCAATATTTGTTGTCACCTGCCCAATCACTGTCAGTAAACCCAATCAAATCAAGATCAGATTTAGCTTTGGAGAAGATCACGTGAGTCCTTGTTCCCTGAACAAAGTTAAGGATCCTTTTGGATGCTCTCAAATGAATCTCATGAGGCTGATCCATGTATATTGAAGCCACAATCACTACATAAGAAATATCAGGTCGATTATGTGTAAGGTACAACAAACACCCAATCAGTTGCCTATACAGTGTATTATTTACCATAGGAGAAGAACCTGCTTCTTCAAGCTTAAATCCTAAAAGGAAGGGAGTCTTGCTTGGCTTGCAATATTTCATTTTGAACTTGTTCAAAAAAACCAAATAATACTTGGACTGATGTACTTTTATTCCATGTTTGTTTCAAGCAATATCGAGACCCAATAATTGGCTCAACAACCCCAAATCAGTCATAGAAAATGCATGGTTCATTGCATTCTTCAAGGAGGAAAATTCATTCTTTGAGCTTCCTGTAATCACAAGGTCATCCAAATACAATACAATAATCATAAAATAACCATGAATCAGCTTCAAATAAACATTAGGATCAGATTTGCATCAAACAAAACTCAATGACAGCAAAAATCCATCAATCTTGGCATACCAAGCCATGGGGGCTTGCTTAAGCCCATACAATGATTTATTTAGCGTGCACACAAGAGATGGATTAGTAACAAATAATTGAGGCTTATACATGTAAATATATTTAGTAATATCTCCATTCAGGAAAGAACACTTCACATCCATGTTACGTACCTCCCACTGCTTCAAAGCTGCAATGGCTAAGGATAGCCTGATGGAGTCCATGTTTTCCACTGGTGCAAAGGTCTCATTGTAGTCCATGCAATGTACCTATGAGTATCCCTTGGCTAACAATATTTCATTATATTTAAAAGGTGAACCATCAGCATCAAACTTAGTTTTGAAAATCCACTTACATTGAACTAGCTTCCTCCCTAGGGGAAGATCAACCAGCTCCCAAGTATTGTTCTTCTAGAGTGAGTTGAATTCTTATTTCATGGATGTTTACCATATTGGATCATGTGCTGCATATTCATATGTTTGTGGGTCTTATTCAACCATTAGATAGCATTTCTCGAGTCCTCCTAGAATCACTAGGATTTCCAACTAGTTCCCCAGCTACATGAATGGTCTTTGCTACCCATTTTGGTTTTGTAGGACTGTTAGGATCTGCAATGAAATCATCATTATCATACATATCAGAATATTCAAACTCATTTATCTCTTCGCTTACATTCAGTGGTTCTGGTGGTGAAGAAGACTCTCCAACTTAAACTAATGCTAAATGCTCTTCTTGGAACTGAACACTCCTTTCAATGAAGGCTTTGTTTGTGCTCAAATTGATCGCTTGTACCCTTTTGAATATTCATAGTACCCAACAAATAGAAACTCTTGGCTTTGGGGTTGCAAAGCCTTCCTCTTTTCTGTTGGAATTCTAGCCCAAGCCCTTGAGCCAAAAATCCTGAAATGGGTCGCATCTGCCTTGTTCCCACTCCATGATTCAAAAGGAGTCATACCATCAATCTAGTTATGAGGCACCCTATTCTAGATATAGGCTACATATTTTATAGATTCGGACCAAAAATTTGGTGGAAAATTCTTATCCTCCATCATGCAAGTTGCCATCTCTTTCAGTGATCTGTTCTTCCTCTTAGCAACACCATTTTGCTACGGTGTGTAAGGGATAGAATGTTTCATATGAATACCTACCTCTACACAATATTGAATGAACTCAGAATTGACATACTCACCACCATTGTAAGATTTGAGGACCTTGAGTTTCCTCCCACACTGGTTTTCAACCAGATCCTTATAGACTTTGAAGAGGCCAAAAACTTCAAACTTGTGTTTCAGGAAGTAAACCCAGCAGTACCTAGAAAGTCATCTATGGATGTTAATGCATATTTGTCCTGACCGATTGACATATGAGGAAATTGGCCAGTGACATCACTGTGGATCAACTCAAGAGGTGTAGAGGTTCTCTCATGACTAGCTTTCTCAAATTTACGCTCTGGGTGTTTTCCTAAGATGCAACCTTGACAGACTCCTTTGGAAAACTTAATCTTTGGTAACCTTATGACCATTTCTTTTTCACTAAGATCATAAAGATACTTATAGTTAAGATGGCAAAATATTTCATGCCAAATCTTGCTTGCCTCATTAGCATGAATCAGAAGAGTAGACGGGTTTGAGTAGGGTAGGAAATGTGAGAACATGTATACCTTCGAAGTGTGATTTGCAACTCCTTTTGCAATGACTTTACCACTTGAGATCTCTGTGATCTCAACTTCATTAAGGGAGAATATGACCTTCTTTGGAGACCCTATGTGGGTCATCTGATACACTGACAAGAGGTTAGAGGCAAGACTTGGAACATACAATACATTGCTGAACTTACCATGGTCAAGATCAATCCTCCATTTTCCCAAAATTTCAATGAGAGAGTCATCTCTTAGTACTATTGGTGGACATTTTGACATGTCAAATGAGGTGAATGCCTCCTTGGTTGAAACCATATGTCTTGAAGCTCTAGAATCAATGATGAAACCAGGTGAGCTTGATGTGCCAGCAACCAATGCATGAACTCTCTCTGTCTTCTGAATTTTATCCTCCTTCCCTCTTCTTTGAGCTATCAGGAAGGGAGATGCCATTCTTCTCCAAGATTTGGGTCAGCATGTCAATTTGATTCTTCATGCAGGAGCTTTCAGGATGATTTCCCTTACTAAATTATGTGCACTTGCTTATTTCTCCTTTGTTCTTCTTCTTTTGTGGGATCTTCTTGGAACCTTCGGGCTCCTCTGGAGACTTGTTCTTGTCTCTCTTTTGCTTGGGTGGCTTATTAGCTTTCTTCTTGCCTTTTGAATCCATGCTTGAATCTCCAGCAACCAGAGCTTGGTATTTGGAAGGTTTGATGGTTCCTATCATCACAAGTTTATCGTGTTCTTGTGTGAGGGATTCCATGAACTCTGCAAGTTTAGGCATCTTCCAGGCTCAAGCTATATACTTGGTGGCATGGAAGGTCGAAACAAACATTGAATAGTTAGGGCCAACCTTTGATAGTATGGCCAAAACTAGTTGCTCCTCCTTCTTTTTGATTCCACGCTATTTTAGATGCAAAACAAGGACTTTAAACTTGGAAAAATAGAGTTGCAGGGATTTGAATCTACTGAGACTCAAACAGATCAATTCATTCTTGATTTGATGTCCTCTCATCTCATCTATTTTACCAAAAATGTCAATAAGCTTATCCCATAATTCATTTGGTGATGTAAATCCATCAAGACGGAAAAGGAGGTCTTTGGATATGGTCAGACATAGGAGACCATAGGCCTCATCCCTCATATTGTGCCATTCAATTTTCTCTACAGCTGCTCCTATTTCCATAGTCACCCTATAGAGGCCTTTCTCTCTCAACAGTATCTCCATCTCTGCTTTCCATTCAAAGAAATTAAATGTAGTCAAGATTATCTTCTGAGATTGAGCCATAGCTCATAAATTGTCCCTTCAGTTAGCAGAGTGCTCCAAGTCAATGATGTCGAACCTGCAATAGCAATATGGAAGGAGAGAAATGGATCTACAAAGGCTCTAATACCATGTGGAAATTGAACCCAGGTGTTAGAACAATTGCACTCACAAAAATTGCTAATCAAACATGCAAATTACACATAAAGGAGAATGAATATGGAGCCGAACACTAATCTGTATTGAATAAGTGTACAATATCCAACCTTGTGAAGTCATAGGCTGCCACAATAAATAATTACATGATAGATGTTGGGATCCAATCCACTGATGTAGATTGGACCTTGAGTTTATGTCAATCCGGAGTTTGTAGACTTAGAGGCATAACCAAATATAGGGACTAAAAGCTAGACCTAACTTGAAATCTAGTTTATCTATGAAATAAACCTATTGAAAGACTAGGATACTGTGATTTGAAAACACAAAAACTCCCTTACAGAAGCAGCTTCATTTGATATTTCAGTTACACAACAATTTTATATGTAAAATCTTCTGAGATAATAAAAAAACAAATTAAACCTAACCCTAAAATATGAGTTACGAGACTTTTCCTATTATCCCAACATTGAATAAACAATCAATCATTAATTCCCTTTACTGGAAAGCATTCATAATGTGTAACTATTCTTAATACTCCATCGTTGAATAAGCAAGAAATGTACAGCAATGTGAGATAGTAGTCTGAACCATTTCTACAGCATATAACTAATGAAATAACAGAGCTTATAAAACTGATTTAAAACAATCTACTCATTCTGCAATAAAGAAATCAAATTCTACAAGAATTAAAAACATACCACTGGCAACAATCCAAATCGTTTATGACAACAATCCAAATCGTTTACTAGCAATTGACAGGTGTGCAGACTTGACAAAGGGGGCCCTCCAATTCCTCCTTCACACACGCAGATAGAGAATCACATAGCTTAAACTTCAATTATATTCACCATAATAAATTGATCATACACAGTAATCAAACAACACAGTCCAGAACAGTATGCGTTTTCTGTCTCAAAATCGTGATGCGTTTATCCTCTGTCTTATCAAATACTTATACAAACTCTAAAAAAAACTAGAAATGCTATTAATCTGGAAGCTAATTATGAAATAAAATCCTCAAGATCCTCTATCAGATCCATGAAAATAGATAAAATTGGAACTTCCCTTCTTTTGTGCTGAGTGGTAACACAGGTGGTTGTCTTTGACCAACATTGACTTGACACCTGTGAGAGCCACATCATATATTCGTTGGAAGTTTAACCATCCTTGGACACTGAGGATATTTTCTCCATATTTCAGTTCACGCCTAGCTGGCCTGCAAGTATCCAACCTTGGAGACATTACGAGAAGTTAGCACATCCTGTAATCTTGAATAAAAACCTTAGTTTAAATGCCTTAAAAATCTCAAAATTCAATTTGTTAAGAAGAAATGACATTTATACCTTTGACCAAAGTTTGTGGGTGAAATTAAGGCTTTATAAATAAGTATGAAGGTTTTATAGAGGGAATTGGAAGGTATGTAGATGACAAAAAGTGGTCAAAATGGTGCCCAACATCTCCCCCAAGAGGAAGCTATTGCATGTCCTCATGCCCAAAAATATTTGACCCTGTTTATATCAAAATCAAAATTTTGCTGCTGACCCTCTTGCTTTTAATATCCTGTCTGAGACGATGCATCTATTGAAGCTCGATATGCATAAAGAACTTTCAGTCTCTCATACTTGGTTTTATAAATCTTCTTTTACTTATACTATATGTATGCATACTTGGAGATTCGTGTTCTTTGAACTTTAAGCTTCCAATTTGTTTCTTTTAACTTTTCATTCCTCTGTTCCAATTCATTTATTTCAAGTTTCAACCTACGAATCTTTTCACTATTTTTGGAAGTTTTCTTCTTTTTCATATTCGTTGGAAGCTGCACAGAATTGGTGTCCATCCCCAATTCTTCATTCTCTTGTAATAAATCTTCTTTCTTTTCTCCTTCCATAGCTTGCTGCTCTAAGAAAGGAGAAGCTGAGTCTTTTATTATTTCCTGTCTTGATTGCTTTTCCTTTTCTTTCTCTTACTGATCCAAGAAGAGATTGATTCTTTTTGTCTGTTTTATCACTTCATCAGTTTCTTGGATATCGTACCCTATTTCACCTGCTAGATTTTCTTCTTGACACCCTAAGGTTTGTATGTATTCATACTGTTTCTGCTGGCTTTCATCATCTTCCTCTAATGTTGACTTACTTCGAGCTTGCTGATACTTCTTTGGCTTCCTCTTATAAGTGGTGAAAATCTACTCTTGCTTATGGAACTGTTTTTCTTCTCTCATCACACTCCTGGTTCGTATCCTTCTCTGAGGCTTTTTTGAACTTGCTGCCTCAGAGTTGACTTCATCATCTGTGATCAACAACACCTTTTTTTTCTTCTTTCTCCCCTTTCGTAGTTTTGAGCTTGTTGCTTCAGGGTATGTTATCATCAACAATTTATCTCCTTTTAAACCTTCTTCAAGCAATTCTTCCTGTTCTTCAAACTGATTGTGAATTAAAAATTATGACCATGTCAAATTTTGCTTTTGTAACTCATGCTTGATGATGATTTTGATGAGTCCACAGTGAAAAGGGCTTGTCATTTTATCTTTTGCATGCCTTTGGACAGCCTTAGACATCTTAGATAGACTCTGTAATAGGAAATGGGGCATATTAATCTCACAATCACCTTTTAAATGCTGCAACATCTTGATATGGTAAAGATACACAATATTTAATCGGCCTTCACAGGTAATGAATTTTTGGATAACATAGACTATTTCATCCCAGGGATGAACCAACCAGCTCCTTGGTATTCCTTTTTTCTAGTTCACTGATCCTACACTTGATCTACACAGAAAGGGTATCCATGCCTTCTCTTTGAATTGTTTAGTATTGAAGAATCTCTCTCCTTCCTATGGTAGGCCAATATTGTGCTAAGATGTCTTCAGACAGTCTGAAGTTCAAGTTTCCCACTGTGGCCCTTTCTCCATCAAATGATTCAGCAAAAGCTATACTAACATTATCATTGTGCCCATCAAACTTTTCAAAAAAAGTTACCCACTATTTCTTTTCAAACATTTCCATGCAATTCTCATGAATATCAGTGGGGTTGAATTTCTTTGGTTCTAGTCTAGATGACATTTTTGAACTTTGATAAGAAAGAAATATGCAACAGGAAACTTCAACCTTTCAATTTTTAACTCTGTAATTGTTTTCTTATCCCAAAACGACACTCTGAAAATGTAGAATTGTTGTTGGTCTTAGCAGATTCTTTGGCAAAGTAAAGGTTTAAGTTTTACCTCCTTTCTAGTGTAACTTCCTTCAATTCTTCCTGTCCGAATACTTCCATAGCAAATTAGGGCCTGCGTCCTTCTTGTAATCCACAAATTCCTCTCACTGAAAACTATTACCCACAGCAGTCGGCCTTTGGAGATAAAAAGAGTTAGATTTGGTCTAAAGGAAAATGACCAATTCGTAATCCTCGATATACCCAGTTCATGTAATTTTCAGGCACACTTGTATACTATCGTGGGGCTTATAACCATGTTTCTTGTCATCATTACATGAACATGAAATTAAAGGCAAGTTTTTAATTCATATCCATATATTATGATTTAGTTTCTTTGCATGCCCAATGTTTGATTACAAATTGTAATGAAGGGATTTCTTCAATTGAAATGGACTCTTTTCACCTTTTGGAAATACACATGACCATCACTGCTCTGAATTCTATATGTTTAATTAATGCATGATGCACTAATGTATATATAGAAAAACATTTGAAATTCCATTTTCTAGTTTATTGTTTTATTTTTCTTAAAATATTTCACTTCCTGCTGAGAAGGAAACCCTGTCTGTCTTTCTGCTAAGAAGGCAACCCTGCCTGTAGAATGCAGTATATGTTTTGGCTTCTGGGTTTGATTCTGACCACCATTTTGACCCTTAGGGTAGGATGATGAGAAGTAAATGGAATGCTGGCAGAGATTATGAGGATGATGGAATAGGCAGTCAACATTACGAGGATAGGTAAATATGTCATTACGTAGAAACAAAGAATCATGCAACTTTTAAAGCACAAAAACTAAAATTCTTACATACTTTGCTTGATATCCATTTATGATGAGCTTGCTTCCTGATGTAGCTGGTTTTCATTTATTTCTGGTTCATATCTGTCGTTCTGATGTCTTCTTTTAAAAATGTCTGCCATCTGAGATTCCTTCTGCTTTACTGGAAGGTAGGTCCTTCTGTAGATTTCTTTTGCTTGACTGGAAGTCAGGTCCCTCTGTATTGCTAGAAATCAGGTCCCTCTGCATATGAAAAAGAATTGGAGGGTTCCAAGAAAGCATAAAAATGCTTATCCCCCTCACAGCCCTACTTATTGACTTGTCCTCAAGTCAAACAAGAACTTCATTATTGGAAATAAAACTATGTAAAATACATGAAATTTGAAAACAAAAAATTATGAATTTTCAATGGCCAAGCGAACCTGGTTTTCCATGGAAAATTCAAGTTTATGTTGTGCCAGTGACCTGGTTTTCACAACTAAACTCCTCTCTCTTTTTTTGGTATCAATTTTTTATATTTTGTTTGTTTGTTTGTTTTTTTTTTTCGTTTTTTCAATTTTATTTTTATTTTTATTTTTATTTTCTATATCAGATCAGCTAAGAAACAAGTGAAGGAGAAACACCAATGTCTCTATCTAGAACTTCAATTTCCTATTGCTATGAAATATTCCTTGTTGATAGGCTTGTATACAGTTTGAGCCGATGGCCATTGACCACATATGTGCGTGCTTCATCATCAATTGTTTGAAGTTTGACTGAGCCATTGTCATATACCTCGGTAATCTCATATGGACCAAGCCAATGAGTTGTGAATTTGGCTTTGAAGTCTTTGAACTTTGAGTCAAACAATAGTGCCCAGTCACCGATGTGAAATTGTTTCTTTTTAATAAACTTGTCATGCCATTGAGCTGTCTGCTGTTGTATCAAAATATTGTGTTCTATGGCATCTTGTCTCATCTCATCTAGTTGATTCAATTGAAGTATTCTTTCTTGTTGTGCCTCAGAAAGATCCATACCCAAATCTGCTTCAAACTTGAAGGTATGAATTTGAAACTCTATAGGTAGGAGGACTTGCTTACCATAAACAAGCTAATAAGGAGAAAAACCAATACTGTTTTTCCAAGTGATGTGGTATGCCCATAAAGCTTCAATAACATTAGCTGACCAATCCTTCCTATGCATCTAGATAGTTTTGGTGATGATTCCTTCCAAATTCTTGTTTGTAGATTCCACTTGGGCATTAGATTGTGGATGGTAAGGGGTAGATTTTCTGTGCTTAATCTTGTACTTTTCTGCTATCTCCTGCACTAGTTTGGAAGTAAACTGGGCACCTTGATCAGTTACAATCTTTCTAGGCACCCCAAATCTGACAAATATCTCCTCAAAAAGAAAGTTTACCACAGTATGTTCTGTGGCTCTTGGTAATGGTTTGGCTTCTACCCATTTGGTGACATAGTCTATACATACCAAAATGTACTTCTTCCCTGGTGATGGTGGATGAATCGGACCAATGAAGTCAAGAGCCCACTTTTGAAATGGTTCTATGAGGATTTGTGGTTGGAGGGGCATTTCATCAAATAGGACTGGCCGTCCCATCCATTGATAAGTATCACAACTTCTAACATACTTCTTAGCATCTTTGAAAATAGAAGGCCAGTAATACCCCAAATTGAGTATTTTGTATGCTGTTCTTTTCTCTGCAAAATGGCCACCACATGGTTCATCATGACATGCTTTCAAAATATCTAAAAATTCATCTTGTCGTACACATCTCCTGATAATTAGATCATATCCTGTATAAAAGAGATCACCATTAACCCATATATGCCTAGCACTTTGTTTAATAATGTTTTTCTTTTCTTTAAATGACACAGATGGTGATAATTGTCCTGATGATAAATAGTCAGCAATGTCAACATACCAAGGAGTGATAACAGAAATTGCAAATAAGTGTTCATCAGGGAAACTATCTAAAATAGGAACAACCTCACCAGTATTGTGTAAGCGAGACAGGAAATCTGCCACTTGATTTTCTCATCCAGGTCGATCTAAAACAATGATATTAAATTCCTACATTAATAGTAACCATCTGGTTATCCAACCATTAGTGATAGATTTATTCATTAAATATCGTAAAGCTGAATGATCTGTGTGGACAAAAATTTCTTAACCAGTAATGTAATGACGGAATTTGTTTACAGCATGAACCACCGCCAACATCTCCTTTTCAGTGACTATATAATTCAACTCTCTAGGTGTCAGGTTTTTACTAATAAAATAGATAGCATAAGTCATGGTATGTTCTTTTTGTCCCAACGAGGCCCCTATTACAGTAGCAAAGGCATCACTAGAAATATGAAAAGGCAATGTCCAATTTGGTCCCCTTGAAATGGGAGCAGTTGAGAGATTCTCTTTAAGTGTCTGAAATGCAGATTGACAGTCAGTATCCCAATTAAAATGGACATATTTTGAAATCAATTTAAATAGTGGCAGAGCTATCTTACTAAAATTTGCAATAAATCTCCGATAATAGCCTGCATACCCTAAAAAGCTTCTTAGATATGTTTGATTTGTTGGTTCAGATAAATTTTCAATGATTTGAATTTTAGTAGGATCTACTTTTATTCCAGATGAAGAAATGTGATGTCCTAAAACTATCCCTTCAGTCATCATCATAAAACACTTTTCCTTACTAAGGGAAAGATTTTAGTCAACACACCTTTTTAAAATTTTCTCCAGGTTTGCTAAAGAATATTCAAAGGTACTTCCATACTCAGAAAAATTGTCCATGTAGATTTCAACACATTCATGAATTAGATCTGCAAAAATGGCCAAGACTGCCCTTTCAAAGGTAGCTGGGGCATTACATAAGCCAAAAGGTAAAACTTTACAGGAATATGTGCCCCAGGGGCATGTCAAGGTGGTTTTGTCCTGGTCTTCTTTTGCAATACTAATTTGATTATACCCACTGAAACCATCTAGAAATGAAAAATATTCTTTTCCAGCTAAGGTATCCAACACTTGATCAATAAAAGGCAATGGAAAATAGTCTTTTAATGTTGCCTTATTTAACTCCCTGTAATCTACACATATGCGCCATTTACCATTTTTTTTAGGAACAACAACCAAGGGAGAAACCCATTGGCTGTCGGAGATGGGGTAAATAAATCCTACTTTCAACAACTTCTGCAACTCTTCCTTGACTATCTCTTTTAGTATGGGGTTCATTCTATGTTGCGGTTGTCTATGAGGTCTGATTTTATCATCTGTGTAAATGTGGTGAGTGCATGTCTCATGATGAATACCTAGCATATCAGTGTACTCCCAAGAAAATTCATGGGAATGTTTATTCAGCAAAGTAATCAACTGTTCTTCCTGTGATGTAGTAAGATGTGCACTTATATTCAAATGTTTTCAGGGAATTTCAACTATTTTGCTTTGAATATCTGTGATTGAATGAACATTAAAAATATCGTGAAGTGCCAATGCTAGAGAATGTACTGTACAATTTTCCTGAAAATTATAGCCTAAAACTTGATCTTCTAGAGCATACTGCATGTCTCTTAATTCTTTAGAAATATCAGGTTCAACAATGAAATAATCTAACAAATCTTCGTTGTTTTCTTCCTGAAAATCAAAGAAATGATTGATACTCATGATAAGCTGAATCACTTCTTCTTCTTGTTCCTTTGTCTCATTAATCCATGATAGCTGATCTAATGTAGAAGGTCTTTGGGTAGAAAGATAAAGTGCAATTTGTTTTCTCTCTGTCCCATGTGAAATGAGCATACTTCGTGACCTACATCCTATGAAAGCATCCGTTGTTTCCAACCAGGGTCTGCCAAGAATCAATGTGTTCCCTCCTAGATTAGACTTTGGTTGTAACACTATAAAATCGACAGGATACTCCCAGGAGTCTAAAGAAACAATGCTATCCTCTAATATCCCTTCAGGTGTTATTTTAGACCCGTCAGCTAGTTCCAAAACTGTTGTGGTTTGTCTGAGATTTGTCAAGTGAAGGTATTCCATTGTCTCTAGTGTCATGACATTAATGGCAGCACCTAGATCCATCAGTGTTTTTGGAATTGAAAAATTGTTAACAGTAATTGTAACCATTGGGATTCCAGGATCTACATACTTTTCAATGAAAACAGTGTTAGACATTAATCCTGCTATATTTCCTACCACATGATTTTTTTATGGATCCTTCCTTCTTTTATTAAGACATAATTCCTTAACTGCTTTAGTATAAATTGGAATATCCTTTATAGCTTGCAGTAGGGGAATTTTGACACATACAT